>CM055406.1:31867274-31894758 GCA_029228625.1 Pseudolycoriella hygida | reverse complement strand
GGAGGGGGGGGGGTATTGAATGAAAAGCGTACGTACGTGGTCAACACAATTTTTTTATTAAGAACATGAAAATTTGAAATTTTGAAATTACAAATTTGTTTTTCTTCGTACAAACTTTTCTGCACACTGGCGTATATCCTTTGTTATAAATTACAAGAATCACAACTAAAAATCGGAATCCCTCAAAATGGTTTGTAAAACAGTTTAAACGTTATAGTGTACATTTTCTTTGTTTTCTGGCTCGACAAACTCCTCTTTTTCTTCTAAGTCGATGTTATACACCCATTCGACGTCTTTTTCGTCGTCGTACGATCAGTGGCGGATTAAGGTTCTCAGCGACACTGGCACCCATTCTTTTAGCGCCAACTTTCCTAGTTTGTTCTGAATAAAGTTTCCGACATCAAAAATACTTTTGTACTTTAGATTACGTTCCACACTTCCAAGGTCAGTTGCGGCTGCACAGAAAAATGAAATCCATAGATTTTGAGATACACAAAGTCGAGAAAGTAAAATCGATCGAACTGATCTGTCAGAAGTTTTATCTATCAAAATTTCATTTCGTATTCGCTTCGTAGTACATTCTCCTGTACAAAAATGTAAACTTTAAGTCGATCGAATCAGTCGAGTAGTTAAAAAATGAATAAAAAATTCACTAGGTTCTTAATAATGTAGTAAGCTCCCTGGTGCACAGACAAAAATCCGGTGATACATCGAAATTGAAATCGATCGAGCTGTTAACAACGGAAAAGATTACATTTAACAACAGTCTCTTTCAGTTTCAACTTACGGCTGGTTGCAGGCAAAAACGCTTAAAAAACCCGTTGAAACAAATTATGTAATCTAAACAATTTTATCAATAAATGGGGTATAATAATCAGTTTTAATCCTGACGTTTAGTCCAGAGACGTTTGTCAACAAAACTCACGATTCATTGAAGTTATATGAAATAGGACAAATCACGGTTCATTTAGGTCCACCTTGCATTTTAAAGTAACCCATTGATTTTAATACAGTAAACCAGAAATAATTAATGAAATTTATGTTTATCAAGTAAACAAAAGATAAATCTTTGAAATAAAAGTTGATTTTCATCTCATTGCATTGTTCCAAAACCGCTCTATTGCTAAGAAATATAGTTGGACATTTATCCACAATACACAATACTTTCCTCGAGGACGAAATTTTTTTTCGTAAACTCGAAATAATTCTATTTTTCCATGTGTAAAAACCCCATTTTAATAATGTGTCATGTTAAGCACAAGGTGCAAATAATTTTTCTACGTGACATTGAAGAGAATTTCGGAATTATAATACCTTCACTGTAAGATTAAATTTTTCAGGATTAATTTTTTCAATTTTTATTTTGAAGTTTTTTTATCTAACGAGACGACTCTAAAATGATACACGTACTGACCGAACTCAGCGCCAGATTTCTCCAGCATGTGCATGGTCCCGAATTGCCTATAGGTTAATCTGCCCCTGCGTACAATAATAACGCAATTTTTTCGTTCGTATTTTCATTTGTGTTAAAAGTATGAATTTAGTACGTACTTAATGGGGGGGTGGAAAACGTACGACTGCGTACATGGGGGAGGGGGGGGGGGTCTAAAATTGGCATTTTTGTGCGTACGTAATATGTGAATGGCCCCAAACAGAAGTACAGATTTTCGCAGAAACAAAATAGTATATTATTAAACGAGAGCTAGAATTGCATGGATATTGTCGAAGTGAATGAATATATCGGTACCGAAACTTATTTGTTTTCACTTACTTCGTCCAAAATATGTCGATTATATCCCTACTTTCAAACCTAGTGCCATCTACGATGTACTAGGGCGGAAATCAAGTTATTAACCCTTTGGTTAATACGATAGTTTATATCATTTGAGCACATAATTAGCCATTTGACTCGTGGCTTTTTTTAAATCTTCATAGAGATTTGATGTCATGATATTATAGTTGGACTATAATGAAATTTACAGTCGGATTGAAAATTATAGTCAGACTATAATGAAAATTAGAGTCGAGTCAACCATAATATGCTAATATGCCTATTACGTACTTCCCACTTTGTATTAAACTCGACTATAATATGGTCATTATATCCCTACTTTCAGGTATATAAATGGCTATTTATATGCCCAAATGATATAAAAGTATTACATTACGAGCGTCCAAAACGAAGGATATTTGAAATTAAAAATTCGATGGATTGATGGTATCGAACAACATTTTTCCGACGCTCTCAAGCAAAACACGGCAAGGAATAGGCAGCGTTGGATCAGAATCCTCGAGCAGGTCAAGGCCCACAAGTGGCTGTAGCGCCGAAAAAGTAAGCAAGTAATCGAAATGTTTCATTTTTCAACTGACGATCTATTTGAAAATATGAAAAATAAAGTGGAAAGGCGAGTGTATGGCCGAATAATAAGGGACAAAATACTAAATTTGATGTATACTAGATGTATTGTTGATATATTTGTGTTGTATTTCTGATGTATGGGTGTTGCAATGGTTGTATTAGTGATATGTTGTTGTTGTTTTGGTTTCCTATACATCCACATCATACAACACTAACACGTCACCAATATAGCACAAGCACATCACTAATACATCACTAAAACACCACTAATACATCACCAGTACATCGATACATGATAAATTTGTACTCGTGATGTATCAGTTGTGATGTACTGGTGTTGTACAGATGTGTATTTGTTGACAGAATATTTTACATCACACATGCAATTCGTACATCATAAATACACCAAACATACGACACCAAAACAACAAGAACACATGACATATACAACCTTTACAATTATGAGTAAAAAATACATCGAGTATACATCAAATTAACATCAAAGTTTTCATTTTGACAATTATCATTTTCGTCGTGATTTGATTTGAAAACTTTGATGTATATTCGATGTATTTTTAACGTATTTTTTATGTATGAGTGTTTTAAAGGTTGTATTAGTGATGTGTTGTTGTTGTTCTGGTGTGACATGTCGTATATTTGACGTGTTCATGCATCAATTGCATGTGTGTCGTAAAAAATTCTACCACCATCTACACATCACTTGTGCAACACTAATACATCACCAGTACAACACCAGTAAATCACTAATCATTCACGAGTACAAATTTATACTGGTGATGTATTAGTGTTCTCCAAGTTATGTGGATATATACGACACATAAACAACAACAACACACCTTTACAACACTCATACATCAAAAACACATCACAAATATATCAAAAATACATCGAATATGCATCAAATATATATCAAATTTAGTATTTAGCCCTTTATTATTCTGCCATACACAACAAATTTTAGCGTTTTTCGCGATTACCGAATGTTTTTTGGTGTTAGCGAGGAAATTATGACTTCGGTATACTCATTCATGTCGATAAGTGAATTCTTGCACACATTGAAATGTATTTGTGAATATAAAAATGGATGACGTGAATTGCAATCTTATGATTACGATTTTCTAGAGACGACCCAACGGAAAATATTTCATTTAAAGAATCGACTCATTATCGTACTGGTGGGGACAAAACTTACGCTTAGTAGCCGGTTTTACGTTTGGTACTCCCCTATGGAAATGGAAAACATTTTTATTTACAAGAAAAAGTAAGTGATTTTTTCAAAAACATAATTGGATAATTTCAGCTCAAATCTCAAAACTCATCTATATTAACGAGGAAATAAGACATTTTTTTGAATGACATCTTAACAACCAACCTCATAAACGGGTCTTTGTTTTCTTTTATGTTTATCAACGAAAATTTGACAATAAAAACAACAAATTTTCAGTGTGGCACTAGCACGCCATAATTCATTATTTTATATTGGATTGGAGGTAGTTGAGCTGTGTGGCATTCAACTTTCAACCCCTTACTTATTTAAATTCAACCATGTATGTACGTTTACTATATAAATATCTGCTACATAATACTCCTAAGCAATAGTTTTAGCTTTACGTTTTCTACTTACAACACGAGTTGCGCTTTATACGCTCTAGGAACACATAACAATCTTATAACCGGGTTGTCGACCGATTTTATCGAGGAAAGAGGAAAGAAGATTCGTTCTATTATAAATTTGGAATGCATCGATGTGACATGTTATGTTTTTGTATGATTATGATTTTCTTCTTTCAACTGGCATTTTTTGACTAAACCGTTTCGGTTAAATAAAATATTAACTTCGTCAAACTGTAAAACCATCGCAGATAATTATGCGAATAAATATTTATTCAGTCTTTTGGAGACGATGATGTGCATTTGAATACATGACATATAATGCAGTGGGGTTGACATTTTAGCCAAACATAAGATAAATTGTTATTATAATCAACGGATCGTTATTAATTTTTTCTGGGATCACTGCACCTGTACTGCTTTGTTTCAACAAACTTTTATTTTTTTTTAAAGTAAACTCCATAGAGTGATGATTTCGCAAAAATAAATGTTTCACATTCATACATAATTTGATCGACGGTCGAAGGTTGCAGTTTTTAATCTGAGTACGAATTGAATCGATAGTTTTATACAAAACAGGAAATGCAACGGAAAGCTGTAACATTGATTGAAGAGCCGAACACTCTAAAGGAAGTATCTGAACCAGGGTCTTTATTTGAGAATTAATTCCCGAAAATTCCCAAAGTTTTTGGGAATTTTAGAGAATTGTTGAGAACTATTTTTCAAATATTAGGCCTTGAGGGTCGTGCACATATGACGTCACACTTTCTATAGAAATAAGTATCCATAAAAAGGTCACCACTCAGTCAGGACAGCAAATTTTGTTAATAGAAATCTGGCTACCCCCCAAATAGGGGCTGTGTTTAGGGGGGCAGCCGGAGTACTATAAACAAAATCTCTGACCAGTTTACAGCTATGGACTTTTGGATTTTATAGCAAGTGTGACGTCATATGTGCACGACCCCTGATATGAACTGTTACAAAAAGTAACTTTCTTTTACTTCATTTGTAAAATTCAATACAAATCTATTACTTCAAAGTTTCATCTTTCTATTTTACTCACTTTTTGGAAGGTAACAATTTGACTCTAGCATTTTATCTAGCGAAGTTTCTTCAACCAAATAAAACGATGTTTCTGTGAAACATTAATGTGTGACGTTAGAAATGAAACTCGTTGATTTGAGATAAAAATTGTTAAGAAGCCTTTAGGTATCGTTCTATAGAAACCAATCGTACAGTAATACTCAAGCTACAACTCTTCACACTTGAATTTCTGCAGAGGGTCATGCACCAATGACATTATACGGCAACATATTCAATTGAAAATAACGTTGCAATTCAAAAGTCCCCTAAATCCAATGCACTGGAACACATAACTGAATGTAAATTTCAGTTTCATTTAAGTCAAATCATGCGAATTAATTTACAAAATGCATAGAACTGTACACATAGAACTATACGTGGGTATGCAATCGCAGAACGTAAATAAATAAACAAACTTAAAATCCAAAAGTTCAATGGTCGAATGCTTGCATAATACATTTGGACATCAACTTTAGCAATTAAAAACTCCCCATTCACAATATGCGAGTTTTAGAATTTTTTATATGCCCCAACTGTGTGATTAACGTAAAAGCTTAACGCACATTGTACAGTTGAATTGAAGAGTTAATCGTCTTATCAAATTATAAATATGTGTTCACTGAGCATCATCTTGGAAGTGTAACTTTGTCATGTCAAAAGGGGACTATGGTGATAAACACAAAGTATGAGAAGAGTTCATTAAGAATAAATTAATGTTAAAAGATCAAAGGGGTAATAAGTTATTAGAGAAAGTATTCCACGAATTAATGGAGCACTTTTCTTTGTTTGAATTAATCGTGTGCCATTTGGAGTGCAAAAACTTCTGAATTTTGCGTAACTTCAGAACATCAAGTTATTTGACAGAGAGAATTATCCTTAGAGAACTTTTTAATTACGCAACATTTTGTAAAACTGTACAGCTGGCTTTCGAGACATATGGATTATACGATTTTTCTATTGTTTGTAGTGCAGCAATATTAGTATCATACTAATGTATCGGTTGAAATGAAGAACAAATAAAGAAGACTTTCAGAATTCAAATATGATTTTTTCTTAGTCTTATATATCTCATTTCGCAACAGCAAAGACAAACGCCACACCAATAGAAAAACGTTAGGTAGATATTGTATGAGACTCGTTACTTTTGTACACACGGTGTGCTATCAAAGTTGCCTGTGGCGCGTCTCAGATCTTTTGCGGTAAAACACCTCATTGGTTTTACTAAATTGTAGGAAAGCAACTTGTTGCATAAATAGCAATCGCCTTGGCGTTTTTGCATGACGTCATTGTTATTCATCTACTGGGATGTCATACGTTTACTCGAGTGGGGAGATGTAGGTCAAATTTCGGTTACTCCAATTGACCACTGTCAGACCCAGGGTTTGATTTCCTTTTTTTTTTAATTTTATTGTAATCATTTTCATGATTTTGAGACGATCGTTCACTACACGCAGCAATGAATTGAATTTGTTTGCTTTTACGATTTAATCAAATACCGCCTTGACCTGATACACATGCTGTGTTTGTATTACACGGGGTACAGAGTCTACATTGGTTTGATAAAATGCTCAAATTAAAATAATTTTGTACTTGACGACTACACTGATGAACGTTACGCAAAATTAATAAACTTACCACTTTTGAACGATTTCATCAAACTGGCTGAATCCTCGCCATGTTGAAATTCAAACAACGATTTCCCCATTAAATCTTCAGATTCATAACCGAGTACAGATGACATTCTGAAAGTAAATGAGGAAATTAAATGTGATGTTTCCGGGTTCATAAACTGTGTCTTTTGAAAATTCTGTTGTTGAATGATTTTAAAATTGAGTTGTTAATCTTTACTCGGAATTACATGAAGAAAAGTCAAACGCAAATCTCAAGAAAAATACTTAAACAACCCACAGCACTTAAAAATGATAATAGGTGGCGTTACCCTAGGGTCATATGCCAATATTTATCATTTCTGTCCCCTGACATTTAATTTTCGAATGCTTTGTGATGACACTTACTTTTCATCAACGTACGTAAATTTCATATCCAAAGAATGTTTCGTCAAAAAAGTATTGATTCCTAAAGGAATTTCAATGTTTGATGGATGAGGTACTGCACGACCGATAACGATCAGTTGACGTTTATCGTTTTTAACAGCTGTATGTCCAGTCAACTGAATAACCTTAAACAATAGATTAAAATAAATATTTGCTACACAAACAATTGAATTGTTGATAATTTACTTTATACGAAGCACTTTTGATGTTGACACTTCTTCCACGACTAGTTAGGGTGCATTTCAATCTTAAAAATATTGTGTGATGTGAATTGGCGACACCATCTTTTTCATTTGCACAATCACGACGTCCATTTAAAATATCACGAAGCTCATCATGATCACACTGATGGCTGTAATCCCATATTTGTTGTCCAATTACATCGATCTAAAATCATGAAATAACATCATATTTAATTGCAATTACTGCGTAAGTTTGAACTATTTTCAGTTTACCTGTTGAATTCCTAGAATGTCCGAAACGTTTTCTGACACAAAAATTATGTCACCGTCAGCCGACAGAACAAGTAGAAATCCATCGACAGCTTGCATAACTAAGTTTTCGAACTGATCTCCATTCGCAATAGATTCATCTAATCGTGTCACTTTATCAATTGGGTTTGCTGGAACTAAGAAAAAAATGTTAAATAATTTTTAATGAATCCACGCCTTTAGTGCGACGCGACGTTGGCATACGTCAAAATATAAGAATTTTAAAATGAAGCGAATAAGGTGACAAGCACACCGTTTTCGGTCGTGTCAAGCGAATTTCGGGATGAAATTTTTTATACTTTGACATAGGCCGACGTTGCACTAAAAGAGCGGGAGAAATGTTAAGAACATACAAAGCTAGAAACTTGAAGGCCGTGTTTGTTTTCAGATTTTTGCACTCAGTTTTGAAAAGGGCATTGTCCCTTCATTTACAAAATGTGACACATCAGGGCCTCAAAATCGAGAATTCATTACCAGATTTTATGGGAATCCTAGAGAATTTTAAGGAATTTTTTCCAAATTTTTGGAAATAGACTTATTTTTTGTGAAGAAACCTTGACTTTACTGTCTCTCATTTTAAAACACCAATTTGTTTGGCTTTCAGTTTTTGAATCGACCAATTCCACTTTTTTACATTCTTCTCTGAGTGTTATTAACTCAGTGAGGAAAAGTAGAACATTTCTCGTTCATTTTTTTAAAAGAGTTGTTGTATGTACCATGTCTTATATAAGGGCGCTCTATAACACGTGATGTTGAAGTTATCTCGAAGTCATCGTAGAGGAGGATCAAGTCTAACATAACGATTGACGATTGAATGTAATTGTTACAGACAGTAAACTAAAATCTTTCGGTTGTATGAGTATGGTTGCGTTGTTCAGTGTTATTTTATCCGCAATTAATCCAAGGAACGCAACCATTTGTACAATATTTCGAATTTCGCGCCGAAAAAAAATTCTTTTGATTACTTTGAACGCAATCATCGCATAAAAATTTTAGCATTGTGTAAATACTTTCAGTTTACTGTAAAAGTTACTTTTATATATTTCTAATTGACGAAAGCGAGTGGGGACGAAAATATCGTACAGTGAAGAGCTATTAGTTTCTGAATCAACTCAATAGATCAATTTAATCACAGCGCGCTTAGTGTACTGCGAGAATTTTAAATTTTTATTCGCTGTCCCATATGGGAAGATGTCAACACATGTATATTTCCCCTCATGTAATGCGGTCTATTACATGTAGAGTTCTTTCGATATTTGTGTCCACATGTAATAGCATTGTGTCCACATGTAATATCATTGTGTCCACAGGTAATAACATTGTGTCCTATCCGCAAAACTCATTACATGCAACTAATGTCATTATCACCGTTTCAGTACCAACATTATAGTCGAAACGGTTGAAACCGTCGAATGTTCGAATGATGTGAGCAGATGTTCGAAAATTTGACAGTCAACATGTGTACTTCCGTTTTGATCTATTCCTCAAACAAATTCGAGAAAATTGTTATTGTGTTGTTGTGGTTTTTTGTTTGATGGTGGGTAAATATACATGTATTGACAACTTCTTTTCATATGGAACAGCGTATGCTATGTTCCACGCTGTGAAAATAATTCATTAATTCGAGATCAATTTTGTGAACTCGGGAACTCACTCGTGAATTTCCGAGGAATTCGCTTTGGAAATTGTTTTTGACGAGGGTAGTTGCATACCTCGCCTTCGGCTATGCAAACTCTACCCTTGTCAAAAACAGTTTCCAAAGCTTGTTGCTCGAAAACAACGCTCATATCACAAAGTTGATCCCTCATGTAATGAATTATTTTCACTGCATAGAACGTAATTTACTATTGCAACTTCAGAAAATTTCCTGTTGCAATTTTACTCCATGAGAATGTTCTAGAGGACGATGAAATAAGAATTTCATGCATTAGACTGGTCTAGTGCATGATACACCTATATAACCGTCGTGTAGATCGTTTTGATGGAGAAAAATTTCAACAAACTGGACCCAATTCGGCACCAGGTTGCCTATTTGAGAATGTTAAGTAGCCACAAAGAACGCAGCATGGTGAATCTGTTAAGTCATTGTAACGGTAGTAACGACTACTAACTATACGTCATATAAATTTCAACACGGCATGGCATCAGGATGCCTACTCAAAATATTCTTCTGTGAATGTAGAGGGCAACAGCAGTCTGGTGAAATTTATGTGACGTCTAATATTCGTCACTGCCATCACAATGACTTCAACTGATTTTCGGCACCTTGTAAAAGGCTATTCATAATTTTCAAGTACGCAGCCTGGTGTAGAGTCGGAACCGAGTGCACGCACATTAATGTACTCGTTTCCCCATCCAACATTCTCATAAAAGCTTTTTTGGCCTTCTGAAATCTACCAGAGCGACCCGGCCTTGGACAAAGGTTCTCTAAAGATTGTCCAAATTCAAAATTCTCTTCATATACACTGGAGATTGAAAAATATTGAGGATAAAAAAAACTTTCCACAGGGACGATTAGAAAGAAAGGCAATAGCAGGCAAAAAATAAAAAAAATTGTACAACCCAAAGGGAAGTAGGACTCGGAATTATGTCAAATTAGCTTAACATTTGATTTTTTTTGTTTTTACAAGAATACGACTCAAAATAATAGAAAATTTTACGTCAAGTTATCTAATTAGATCGTTCGTCGATATCGAACAATCGAACAGAACAAAGTAACAAAAAGTGAAATTATAGTAACGTTTTAAATTTATCATAAATCAAAAGAAACTATTAATCCATTGAGAAATTTTTACTCATATTCTCCTTTCATTCCTAAATTTCCCAAGTTTTTAATGATTTATGATTTCCTATCCATATAAAGGTAAATAGAGCGATAACTTACAAAATTCCAGCATATCACGAATCTTTAAATAAGCAATCGATAGTCGCATAACTGATGCTTTATCAAGCTGTTCGACTTCCTCCGAACGCAGCGGCAGTATGCTTGCTAAATCAGTGAATATTTCAGTTTCACGTGATCGACGGCACCTGGCTGCATCTCGAGACTTTTCCTTGCGTTTTTCATTATTCCTAAAAAAAAATGAAATGTAAATGTTAAACAGTCGCTTTATGCTTTATCTCTTGCTTTGCTTTTACGTGAACGAAACGAGACTTAAAATTTATTTGAGTTCAAAAATCGACAAATAATAAATTATAAACACGACCACTCCATTCATTGGGCAATTAATGTCAATTTCTGACATATCTTAGTATTTTGTGTCCTAGATAAAATCAGCAGCAGATATTTGTTGTTGATAACGAATTACACGTTGATTCAATAAATAATAGATAGTTGACATAATGTTTGTTGTGACGATCCACAACTATAACACGTTGTTTATAAATGTAAATATTATTTGTATGAACACGAACTCACATCTAACTTTACTTTTAAAAATCTTGTGAAATCAAACGTATGTAACATGCAAATTTCAAAAATTTAACGATCATTTTTATTTATTTTTTATTGACAAACATACCTTAATTCAGTCAATTACACGTGATATTTAAAATGAATTTATGATAATGTGTAAGAAGATAAAGCTATTCCAGAATACGAACTGTTTACCGATATCGTAAATGTCCATTCGAACGAAACTTCGTTTGTTCTTTGATTTTATTGCAATTACTCTTTTGTCTTGTTTTTTAGCCGATTTAAGAATACAATTTAATACAAGACTTCAAAACGAAGTCAACAAACCCAACAAGCGTTTTTCAAGATTAATCGGGTGAATATTTGTTTTAAGAAATGGGAATATTATTACTACCATCATCAGCCTATCGTCGCGTCGCCTCTAGGCGAAACTTATATATAGTTAACTGCAACTTCGACAAGAGTTTCAATACGCGCTGGAAAAATACATGAAACTTCATTCCCGCATGTTGCAAACACATCGCTCAAGCATCGAACAGAAGGTGTTTTTGACAAATTTGACGTTAAACTACTTTCATACGTAGCTTGCAACCCTAAAGAAGATGCACAGAAACTACGTCTCTAGCGAAACAATTGACGTATGAAGTAGCATTCTTTTATGTCTGATTCAAATTTATGCAACTGAGTGTCATAAAGTTGAAGTTTAGACACATTTCTTGCATAATTCGTTGTATGCAACTCGGTGCAAAATACATCATTATTCACACGATGTGATTATAACATACTACTATTTTAGAACTCATCGACGAAAAAGAAAACTTTTGACTTGAATGAAATTTGTCGAAAATTGATTCTCCTTCTACAAGATTGATGTGTTTTTCACACACAGCGTTTTTTCTTGTGCAAAATGGAAGCTGAGAAAAAGAATTTCTAATTTTCTCATATTTACTGAATAATAATAAATATAATATATATATATATAATAAGAAATAAACTTTTTGCGGCGTAAAAACATTTATCATTCGGTTTGTTTGCGTAAGGATAATACCAACAACATCCACATTTTAATTATGAGTTCCAATTTGAGTGGCCAATTTCATCGGTCTGTTAAGACGGAATGTTATTTTCATTTCATTCACTCTCAGTACACTATTCATAATAAATTGAGATAAAACACAGCGTTTCCTTTTAACAACACATTCTACCCTGCGTTGCCATTATGAAACTTGAGTTAATATTCTTTTACCCAAAATGGTATATTTTTGATATTGAGTAAGTAAAACTATTCAGGGGCTATTCACAAATGACGTCACGCTTTTTTCATGGATTTTTGACCCCTCACCCTACCCCTGTCAAGCATTTTAAGCTGAATATCACCTAAATTTCTATAGACTGTCACGTTTTGCTAGACCTCTTCCCCTAGAGTGTGACGTCATTTGTGAACAGCCCCTTCCATTTGAAATGTCTTTATCTTACTTTTAAGTTTAAGTCTCGTAACAAGTGACGAAAAGTAAAATGAATTTGTAATAAGAAGTAGTTATCAGTAGTATGTACTCAAACGATACAGCGGAGTACAGCGAAATGATTCTTTCCGAAATCCTACGTTTGATGGCGTCACAATCTGGTCACAAATATTCGGAACTTGTTGCATAATTTTGTGTAAAGTTTCAAAATACTAAAAGTTTTTCAACAGAAGTTGCGCCAACATCTGTATAAAAAGATAAATGATAGATCGGCAGTTTGCTAAAATTGAGAAAATTTAAATAGTCCAAAGTTCACGCCATTCGTAGATTAAGAAATGAGTTCATTATTTACAATAAATTGCTAAAAATAAAGTTAGATTCTATAATTCTAGCAACAAACACCAAAAACGTAAAAAATATTCATTTTTTTTATTAAGCCCTTCATGGAAGTAATTCTTCATGGTCTATTGAACTAAAATTTCGTAAACCTTTTTTCAAATAAACAACTTGTTTATTACAACGACAAAAATATCTTAACGATGCCGCTTCGGCTAAACAATAATCTTGCTGAAAACAATGTTTTATTTTTACTTCATTGTAATTGAGCTGATAGTAAAGCGCGATTTATTTTTACATATTTTATTATTAGGCAAACAATTTTGAGATAAGTGTAACAGAACCGGGTGTCTAGTGTAAAAATTCGTAAACATTTGTCAGTTTAGTTCAATCTTCGGAGTAACGTATAGTATAGTTCTTAGGAGAATAGCAAAGATCAATAGTGGAGAAGGCATTACGGACACGATCAGGGGATGCGGAAAAGAAGCATGAGGATATTGTCAGCCAAAAGCTTTTATGTTGTTCGCTTAGCGGAAGAAACCGGTCGGTGTATCTCAATGAACATTTTTGGTACAATTTGAAATAAAAATCAAGCGTTTGTTTTGACTCGTCTTCTTTGTAAAATAATTCAATTGTACAGTGTTCCGTTCATCGTTGATGCTATTTGGAACATTTATTTGAAATGCGTAAATTTAAAGAATAGGATCTTGTTTGCTGAAGTTGCGACTGGTAGGTACAGCTCAAAATATAATAGTATATTATAACAGAAGGACTATAACTGCGAAAAAGTATAGCTGTATGTATGAAACAC
Organism: Pseudolycoriella hygida; assembly: GCA_029228625.1. Lineage (NCBI taxonomy): Eukaryota > Metazoa > Arthropoda > Insecta > Diptera > Sciaridae > Pseudolycoriella > Pseudolycoriella hygida. The sequence continues at coordinate 31,881,114 of CM055406.1, read as the reverse complement.
CGTCCAACTTCATGCAATATCGATCCCAATCACTCATAATGAACTTTAACTGACGTTTTTATAGAATTTTATATCACTGTACGTACAGTCAGCAATGATGTTTATTGTATACTTCACGAGAATCAGCGACAAAATTTATTCAACTCAACTATATTTATTCAACTTCACCATAATAACGCTGATTATAGTCGAATTTACCACAATAACGCTATTATGATAATGTGTCAATGTATGGAACTCGACTATAATCGGCATAATATAGTCGTATTTTCAGTGGTGTAATTGCTATAATTAGCGAATTATAGACACCAATGCAATAATAGTATATTATAATACAGGGGGTATAATCGAGTTATAATAGTCGAGGTGGAGGGAATAATTCAAGAGGCATCAGCCTCGTGAAAATTCACTGCACCGAGACTATAGCCGAGGTTTAGTGAACATTCACTACACCAAGACGACGCGATATATCCTTTGTATTATACCATAGTTTACAACACTGGAGCCTATAAAGGCCAATTATGCAGAAAACATTGAAATAAACGTTTTAACGAAAAACTATCATTTTCATTTAATTGCAGTATTTCTGTAACAAATTATTAAATAAAAAAAACATATGCAAGGGACCCGTACCCATTAGAATAGATGTGGCAAACAGAATATATGTTGTACGGGTCTAAAAATTATCCACGCATTAACTGAATTTTTGAAGCATAATTTTAGTTCTGGTGGAAATTCATTTCGACTTTGCAATTGTTAAAACTATCATTCGCGATGATATCTCTTCAGATTTTGTATTATTCTGATATTTTTATGCGGTATTTATCTTAAAATGTGTAAATTTGCCATACGATTAATAATAATTTTTATGCGGTAACTTTGGACTCTACCATTCATATTGAGAGAGAAATTGCTTAGATTGAATTTCAGCCCACATTCGTGATGTCTTCATTATAGTCGATTTGACTATAATTACGATTATTATGGTCGAATAAACTATAATAATGCCATTATCATCCTCACCATTCACAATCAACTCGACTATAATTCTTCGATTATTACCCCGAAAAACCTGCAATAATTGGCCCATTATAGGCTCAGATGTCATAAAGTACTGAGAGCAGACTGTAATAAACTCTTGATGAATGTAATTTACTTTATCACATCGGGGCCTATAACATGCCCATTATAGCCCTGAAAGCAGGCCTATAATCGGCATATTATAGTCGAGTTTCATATGTTGAATAAGGACTATAACGTAATCATTACATGCAAATCAAATGTTTCTTATGTCGATGGAAAATAGCAAAACAAACTCACATCGCCTTTTTTCAAAGTATGCTCAACTTCACAAACGTTTATTTGTTGTTTAAAAGATTTTATTGTGTTGAATTAGGATTTGAACACGAATTAAAACAAAATTTTAATCAAAACGAGTTTTGTTTACTTTTTTTTGGAGAAATCGATTGACCGTACGATTTGATGACAACTGTTTACTAGATTGAAACGATTGCCTTTGCAACGATTTCAATGTACAGTGTATTTTCATGTTTTGTGCAAAATTGGCAGTTATAGGCCCCGATGTGATAAAATATCGTATAGCACAAGGGGCATATCTTGCAATTATAGTCTCGGTGGGTAAAATTTCTCGGGGCTGACTTTTACCAACCTCGACTATAATTACGCGATTATACCCCTTGTGTTATAATATACTATTGTTTTTCAAGAAACACCCTGTTGGTGTAACTTAAGATGGTCTATCAAAGTAAACAAAACAAACAGTGTATTATGTCGCCTTAGACGATTTGAATGTAATTTGGCAGTGACTTTATGTAAAACTTGAAGACATTGAATTTCAGATATAAAATTACAACTGTTTAAGGATTGAAAACAATAATTAGTAGATCCATTATATGCTAAAATAAAAGTGGAGATCTGTTGTCGATCAAATTGAGATGAACATAAGACCTTTTGACAGGTAATAAATAACTTTCTTGTTTTGCTATGTGATAATTAAGAGCAATAAATAAGATTGTTTATATGACAGACTGATTAAGTTAAAGCACTCTGAACAAATTTTGAGTTTTTATCTCTCGTACGGAAGAACATCTGTCTCCTCATTAAAATCTATATATCTTTGAACTTACTAGAAATTTTGAACACTTTTCGAAATTAAAGGACGTCTAAACAGTCATAATAGAGGTTTGTGTCGATCCACAGCTCGTCCAAAATTAAACTGATACGAAAAAACAAAAACTGTAATTTGTAAGGCTTTGTTGGTTAAAAAAGGCCAGGTTTGTTGCAATTTTACTCCATGAAAATGTTCTACGAGACTATGAAATAAGGAGTTCATGCAGTAGACTGGTCCTCTATCTAGTCCATGAACTTCTTATGTCACCGTCGTGTAGAACATTTTCATGGAGAAAAATTGCAATAAGTAGAGTTCTGCCTATCAAGATGGGCAGCCTGGTGCCAAAATGGCAATGTTGGAGTGGGGAACGAGTACATTACTATGCACAATGTTCCAACTCGGCACCAGGCTGCCTACTTGGGAAGTTTAAGTAGCCATAAAGAACGCAGCCTCGTGCCGAAAATCTGTTAATGTCATCGTAACGGCAGTAACAAATACTATACGTCATGCTGTGAATGTAGAGGGCAGCAGCAATCTGGTGCAGAGTTGAAATTTATGTGACGCATAGTATTCGTTACTGCCGTTACAATGAGTGTAACTGATTTTCGGCACCAGGCTGTCTTCTTAAAAGCTACTCATACTTTTGAAGTACGCAGCCTGGTGCCGAGTCGGAACCTAGTGCACATTAATGTACTCGTTTCGCCATCCAACATTGCCATAGGAACTTTTTTGGCACCAAGCTGCCTTCTGAAATCGACCAATGCAACCTCGAATGCAACCCCATCACAAAAGATTTGTACAATTCGTATGAAATTCATTTTAGGCGAGCTGTAGGTTTTTTTTTTTTGAATCCAACTCCGACCCTGTGAGTTTCCTCTGTTAGATTTGTTTTTTTTTTTTGGGTAAGGTCTGGGGCATAGCTCTAACACTGCTACGTTTCTGGTTGTAGTGAAAAAAAATGCTATTGCGAAAGAAAATTAATTTCGATGTAGTAGCTATCATCAAAACCGAATGGGCATGAATACGGAAATAATGTTTGCCAGGTTATTGGGTTGAGAAGACAACTCTTAAATCGACAGAATATCGTACACATGTACGACTGTACATCTGTACATCTGAAACAGAGGAAATCCTTTCTTAAATACAGTCTTTTTACTTTAAGCTTTCTTTAAGCTGGGGTAATGACCTAAGAACCCAAACAAGTTAAATAACTGTGTTTCATACAGACTTTTATTAATTCATCCCTGAAATAGAATTACCTTCATGTAAAATTTAAAACTTGTAGTTCCTTTCCCACCTTTACTTCAACCATAAAAATATTGTGATAGAATTGACCATGAAGTCAACTTTAAATTACTGCTACGATTTTCAACATAGAAAAAATGACAAAATTTGCATTCGAGTGAGACCTGTTGCGCATTTCTGTTCCATCCGAATAAGACATATTTTAAAGACTAAGAAACTGCTGCTAAAGGAGATAAATAATTTAAAACCAGTTTTGTCTTCTTAATTATCTTGCTTGAAGAAAAATTAAATTGAATTTTATTCGAAGAATTTACAAATACAAATTTTGTGTTTCTTTGGAAACTTCTTCTTTACATTCGATGTATTTAAAAGAAAATGATTGTCTTTTAGATTGGAAATGACGAGCAGCGAGTTGAATGAAAAACAACAGATTCCAAGATTTTAAAAGATTCAGTTCCTTATTAAAATGTTCAAAAAAAAATGTTCGTCTTAAGATGAATTTCTTATCATTGAATTTTCGTACACCGTCGACAACAATGTCGCAATTCGAATGAGTATTTTGTAATCCATGCATGCCATTAATATGAAAAACATATGTTTTAGCATAAGCACAACAATGGAATATCTAATGGCTATATGTTAAATCGGAACAGAGTACAGATGTCGAATTGGTTAGCATTCAATTCAATTCTTTTTTTTGTTGTTCATTTCGGCGTTAACTCTTACAACGAAATTCCACAATTAACGTGACCATCAAATTTATTCAAAACCTTGTTGAGTTCATAATTTTCGAAAATATATGCATAATAAAAGCGACCTAAAAATGTATCAGCTAAATTTTCCAACAGTCTTCGTGCGATGATTTTTCTCGCAGGACAACACGAATATGATGTGGACATGTATTAAGTTAGCAAATTGTTATTATTATGGCTGGTTAGAACAGAATTGTTAGAATCGTCAAATAAGTCAGTCTGTCAAGTGTATAGAATGTGCTGGCATCTATTTTCGTTAAGAACTGCCTTATAGTCTATCTGAACTCAGTTTCTGAGGGTTGCCGGGTGTTACTTCCTCACAACTAAATTTACTTTTTCCAAATAAATTAGTCTACGACAGGCTGGCAGTAGAAGAGCTCGAGAGATAAATGCATGTACGATTTTCCAAACGAAAACGATTCTTCATTCAAAATAGTTGCGAAAACAATCTTCAAAAAGTCGTTTATTACAAATTGACAGATAATTCAATATGCACATTGATACTGGAAGAGGGAATAATTTAGGTATATTTAAAAGCAGTGTAATTCCACCAGACAGTCTAGAATGAATGAAAAAGAAACGCTTTTAGTGCGGCGTTAGCTTATGTCAAAGTAAACAAGTATGTCAAGTTATGATTGTCAACTTATGTAATTCATCATGAAATTTTGTATACATGTTGTGACCCGAAGTCGCACTCAAACCTCAAAGTGTTGATTTGACGTGGTGTCTCCTGAAAAAGGCCTCTGTTTGTTGCAATTTTATTACATGAAGATGTTCTAAGCGACGATGAAATAAGAAGTTCAGGCGCCCTAGACTAGTCCTAGTGCCTGAACTCCGTATCTTATCGTTGTCTAGAACATTTTCATGGAGAAAAATTGAACAAACAGAGGTTTGCATTTCAAGCTGGGCAGCCTGGTGCCAAAAGAGTTTCTATGACAATGTTGAAATGGTAAACGAATACATTACTATGCACTCGGCACCAGGCTGCCTACTTGAGAAGTTTAGGTAAACATAGAGAACGCAGCCTGGTGCCAGGAATCTGTTAATGTCGTCGAAACCGTTACGAATATTACACGTCACATTAATTTCAACGCGGCCCCAGGCTGCCTACTCAACATATTTGATAATATTCTTTACTGCCGTTACAATGACTAACAGATTTTTGGCACCGAGCTGCCTTTTATAAGGCTACAAATACTTTCCAAGTACGCAGCCTGGTGCCGAATCGGAATCACGTGAACATTTAAGTACTCGTTCCATCATCCAACATTGTGAAAGAAATTTTTTTGGCACCGGGCTGCCTGCTGGAATCGGTCGGTGCAACCGACGTTCGTTTTGTGTTTGAGGCAACAATTAATATTACAGCGGACTTAATTTGTAAATGTTACGCTTTGTTTTATGTCAATGTAAATTTACATTTAGAAACGAAATGTTACGCTTTGACGTCCACTGTGAAGAGAAAATATTTACCTTTTGGCTGGTCTGCTCTCTGGGGTCCAATTTTCAAGAATACGCATCGCTATAAAAATACATATAAATATCTCTCAATTTATCTACGCATGAGAAACTCAGGCGAGATTGAAGTGAGATATTTATATGCATTGGTTAACTCTTCTCGCCGGTGAGTATTCTAATGTTAACTGGTATCTACTCACCGATTCTTGAAAATCGGACTCCTGACAAGCTCTCTATCCTCTCGCTTACGCATTGTGAATTCTAAAACATTCAAAGCTAATGTTACCTTATTATCGGTACAAGCTCAACATATTGGCATTTCTAACAGTTCCAACTTTTAAATCTCCATTTTCACTTTCTAATAGAATTGTCCTGGAACATATCCTGTTTTACAATCTACCTTGTTTAATTAAATATCCTAAGATAATTACAACATTCGCATGAATCATTTGCGTCGACGGAAGCTCAATTAAGCCTAATCGAAGAATCGTGAATTTATGTGACGAAATTTCGAGATTTTGTCAATGATTATGTAAATTCATTAAAGCAACACTTGTTTCTTCGTGCGATTATTGGTTTTATACGACCCATATAATGAAAAAGAAGAAGAAAATCAAGTTCAAAGTCCATTATACAGTTTTTTAAAAAAAACTTGATTCGGTGCTATAATTGGCCGTTTATAGTCAATATAAAATACACATGGAAAAATTATAGAATATTATCACCATCATCATACTTTGTGAGGTATAAATGATTAACGGAACCATTAGGTTTGGTCACATGACAAAGACTGAGCGTTCAATTTTCCTATTGATATTTTTTAATTCCTTACGGAAGTTACTTACGAATGAGGTTATGATTGGGTTTCGTCCTGTTTTTCTTATGCATTGACTCTTTACATGTGTCCTACCGCTCGTTTCCAGTGTTTAGATCAGAAACAAATCGATCGTAACTTAGAAGTAAAAGCTATGAATCGTCATTTTCACATTGCGCAAGCAGTAAATAGAGTCACTTTCTGTCTTAAATCTCTCAATAACGTAAACAAGTAATGCCAGGTGTTCTGTGTGAAATAGTTTTCATAAAAAAAATGGATTTTATTTTAAGAAACATAGATCGTTTTAGAATCTAACATTTATCTGATAACGTCAAACAAAAAAGTATTAGGCAAATAGTACAACATATTTAAACTTGTTTGATTTCGCCTTGTTTCGATATTTTTAAACACATGTGTTATCATATGGATGCGGCTAACAAAGAATTTTCTGAACAAAGCGTTTCTCTTTACTTAAACTTTGTTGGGCACCAGAACGTTGATTTTTATTATTCATTTGTCCTAAATACAATTATATTCGATGAATATATGAGAGACGTTTTATTTCTTATTACATACCAGTGTGCTGTGAATAGCATTTCTGCAGTCAGTGTTTGATTTCCCGCTGACATGCAAAATATAGTATGTAAATCCTTGACTAGAATAAATACTTCACTCGACTTTTGTCGATCATTGCACTGAAAGAGGTGTCGCGCCGTACCTCTAACTTTAGTAACATTAAATTTTGCTACTCAGGTGCTCAGCATTATTCTGCGAACAATATTATTACCAGTACATAACCAGAACAGATAGTACCGACGATTCAATCGGAGACGTCGAACGTCCGAAAACAAAGGAATGTTAAAGCTGGGTGTACGAAAGCCAAATTCCAGATGATACGATGCAGTTTTTTCCAATTTACGAATTATGGGAGTAACCAACTGAGAGGACTTAACTGTGGATAACCCGGTTAGAAAAGCGAAGACCGAACACGCACGCCCCCAGAGTAGTAGGCAGAAAATCCGTGTCCAGAGGTGGAGGGGGGTCGGGTGGGTTTTGAAGGTGGGGATTGCTCCAAGCCAAGCGAAGAATTTTTTTTTTGGAAATTGAATCATTTTTGAGTTATTAGTGACTGAAGAGAACGAAATCCGAGTATTTAATTTTTGAAGCTTAATTATGAGAGAAATAGTATTTCTGAAACTAAATCTGAAAGAAAATTTTAACTCCACGACCCGAACCCAGAATTTTTTTTGAATTACTTTTCTTTCCAAGTAAAGTTTTCAGTAATTGATTCATTCGCCTCGCCTTAACTTGTGATTTAGGTTTTAAGAATTTGATTAAGCGCAGCAGAAGAAGACTTTGTAGGGTTACTTATAAGTAAAAGTGCCGTAGGCGAAATTTTTTGGACCTTTTACTCCTTTTTAAGTAAATTTAATTGTTCATTTGAGTACCGCAGGCGAAAATTTGTATATATGAAAATTGAAGATTGTTTTTTATTTTGGCCACAGGACGGGCTCCTAAGAACTTGTCGGGTTCATTTGAAAATCCCTTTAAAATCTCAGGCCCGAAGATTTTTTCTCCGTTCAGCGGGTTTGGCCCCCCAAATTAATAATTACGAAAACAAAAAGTTTGTCACCTCATATATTCACATAGCAGTTTAAGACGTTTGAGGAGCAGCCCGAGATTTTTTTCTGCCTCCGAGGTGAATATTCTCTTGTGTCTTACACGGCTTTATGTTCAAGTACAGAAAAGCGCAAACCAAAATTAAAACGTATTAGAAGGTAACAAATATTCAAAAATATGAGATTGTAACTTTTTTACGCGGTAAATTAATAAGGAGGCACAATTTTAGGTATTTCGTCGGTGAACAAATGAGCCTGGCCTTTTTTGCCAATTACATGAACAATTTGGTCATCTAGCTGTGTATCTTACTGTGTAACGCATATAATGACACAATCCTTCATGAACTTTGTGGGTACGCACAACAGGCCCATTGGCGGTTTAGGTGCAAGGATTGAGACAAGTTGTCTCTATCCAACTTACTTTATCCTATCCTATCCTTTATGAAAATGAAAGCGAATGCACAACATTGTAACATTTGTAACGTATGTAGAAACTTAAGTAATTTTAAATAAAAACACACACACACACTTCGGAGAAATGAAAAACGTTGCGGTCATCTTCGGAACCATATGGAAAACTTAACTCATTTGAATTTTTTAGTTTATCGTCTCGGTCAATAAATAACTGAACGAAAAATTTAACAGGAAATTTCGACAGAACCACTGGCCATTTCTTTATCAACAATGATCAAAAACTGAAAGTACTCACATATTCACATAGAACCAACGTTTTCACATAACTTCTTAAAATTCTAATTTCTTTCTTTTCATGTATAACATAAAAATCGGACACAGAAAAAAAATAAGAACAGATTTCAACGTCAATACCATAACAGAAATGCGGCTTAATGAAATTATTTTTTGAGAATCGTCGCTAATGCAAAAATGTTTACGTTTCCGATACAGTTATCGAATTTTTCCATAGACTAAATTACGCATCACCATCAGTTGATGTAAAATGGAAAAAAGTGAAGGAAATGCTACAGCTCCTACTGATACGCATTACACCAAGAATATAGTAAACAAATTACATCAATAAAAAATGTTAATTAAAAACATCACCGTTCTTGTAAGAATTTTAAAATGCTGTAGTCGTATCTATAATTGTGTGGTGTACTAAGCGCTTTATATAGAAAAAACTGATAGATTTAAGGCGATAAATAGGAAAAAACCAGAACAATTAATTGAAAAAGAGGCAAGCAAATGATTGAAAAACGTTTTGGTTATCAAAAGTCTTCTAATTCTTGAAGTGCAAAAACTGATAATCTACTCATCGGCTCAATATGAAGTATGCTTTGACATAAGCCGACGTCGTCTAAAGCTAGCGATGCTGTGGGAAAATTTACGGAAATTTTCGAAAATCAGAGAGTATTTTGTAGGCGACATCCAGAAATAACTGAGATTTATTCACTGAGTAGTTTTGGCGACTCTCAGAGTAACGTCGGAAAGCAAAAAAGGTAAATATATGGTGTGATAATCGGAAAAAAAGTTTTTAAAATTTTTATATTTCTCGTCTACTTGGACTATGCGAATAAGAACTTTAAATAATTTGGGTAGAATTGTCTATCTCATACAAGTGATAAAAATCTGAACTGGCAAAAAATTCAATTGATGGATTTTCCTTATCTTCATTATCGCTCTTCTCATCTTCGAGTTAAAAACTGAAACTGGATATACAGAGATATCATGAGAAGATGCCTAAGTTGTCAAACTAATGATGTTACTTGCTTGACAGCTAAAGCATCGCGCTATGAAAATCACTGTACTTTGACAAAAGCCATTGTCGCACTAATGGCGTGTATTTTGAGTGGGATGAGAACATTCTGAGTGGAAGTCAGAATTTGCTGAAAGAGAGGAGAAAGAGACAGCGAAAAATTGTATGAATCTACGGGTACGGCGAGATGAAGCTGAAGATCATCAAATAACCATTGAAGATCATAGTCACTGAAGAAAGGAGAGCCTCCTTTAGGAAAAGTGCTGCAAACAAAGAACCAGAAGGGAAAGACATTCCCTCTTGGCACTTGCATTTCTGTAATCATAGAAATGATATACACAATCATAATTACACCATTTAAGATTAAACAATTCAATTGGCCTCACTTGAAATCGAAAGTCCATTATGTCTTTTGATTTATTGCCCCTTCGATATGCGACGCGACACAATTATATTTTTGGGACCATTATTCAACAAAATGCTATCAGATTTAACAACACAGATAGATGGGAACTACGTTAAGATCGAACGATTGGAGCCAGTTTATAATAAGTATGTCGGACGGCTTGATAAAATATAGCGTTACATATCATAATTAGAATCAGACGTGTGTGAAGTTTTATAAAAAACGAAATGGAATTTAACAGGCTCGCAGAAAAGTATTTTTTTTTTGTCTTTCCGCCATGAAAATACACTGTTACCACACAGTTTGCGTCTTAGGAGGAAGTAAATCATTTTTTGTTCTCGTTCTAAATTAAGAATATTAAGAACCGTAAAAATAACAAATTCTTACTTTCTTGCGTTGTCTACCAAAAACGAAACCAACTTTCCCTTGAATATTTTAATACTCACATCTTACTGAACGATTATTTGTTTTTCTTTTGTTTGTGTTTTGCTATGTGGTATAGTGCACTTTCCACTGAGGTGTTAAATAAAAAAACTTTCCATGGGCTCCTTAAAAATAAGTCACCACTTACTTGTTCTAATGTGTGATACGATTGCACACAAGGGACAGAGTTTGTGGTACGAGCCACATTTACGACGACACACCATTCGTTTATAAAAAAAGTGCGTCATCTTCATTTTAAGCTCTCAAACACCATTTTGCTTGCATAATTAAACTTTTTTTATAAAAGCAATAGTGTGCACGTCTCACGAATTTAAATATCAGGAAGTTACGTAAAACTGTGACTGCAAGTAACAAAGTAGAGAAGTTAGATTAGTTTTCGGAAACAGATTCACATAACGAGCGATTGAACAATGGGAAAATGGTGAATTTTTCATTTCGAATTAATAACGACAATAAGTTGAGAAAAACTCCATATTGATTGATTTTGGGGTTTAAATTTTTACGAGAGCCTCTTTTCTTTGATTGGACATTACCAATAATTTTTTTGAATTAGTTACTTTGCATACAAAAAGTAGTTGAAGAGGAAAAAATGTGAGTTTCACGAGATTTAAAAATAAAGCTGCTCTATTCACCTATTAAATACTCGCTTCACTCAGAGAAAAGCTTTTTTTTATAAATATTTTTAAAATGATTGCTGATATGCGCAAAAATAATGTGATTGTGACAAACAATATTAGCATATGCAAACATTATTCCAATCTTCTTTCTGCAAATAATTCCACTCTTCTCGCTTTCGCAGTTGAAACAATGGGACCATGGAGCATAGAGTCAATTAAATTTGTTGAAAAAGTCGGCAAAAGATTGCAAGATTTAAGTGGTGATCCGCGATCAAAATTCTACCTCAAACAATGGATTTCGATGGCAATACAACGGTACAATGTCGCTTGCATAATGGGCACAATTCCACCAGCGCAACCATTGGAAATGATATTTCACCTTTAATATTTGTAACGTTTTGAGAGTTTTAGAGCGGGACTAGGACGCTTTCTCTCTAGAAAAGAATAAACCATTATGTCACAATAGCATATGCTTGGGTCCAATACTATTGCTGACTGATTGACACACGCATACAAGTCAGAACAGAACCACTGATGATGGTAGCATTAGTTATCTAAGCCGGTCGGGTATTTGAAATAAATATTGACAAATTTGAAAAGATGTTGCTTTTTGCTGACTCTAACTCCTTGTCACCATGCAAGGATTAAACTGGGATTCAAAAACTAGAATGTAATCCGTTCAAAAGATTAGTAAGAAGTTCGTATTGCTGTTGATTTTCGAAGTTTCTTACAGTATTATAATTTCCTAATATTGTGTTTAGTTTTGAGTTTGATTTAAATGTTTGCAAATTGGATTGACGTAAAAACCTGTATGCCTTTTCCATGAAGACTGGTTTGTTATTGGGGCGAGGTATGTTAAGTGGTCTATATACAAAAATAAAAAGATAGGGCAAGCATTGTTTACAGCAAACATTGCATAATTTGCTCATAACATTCATAATCGTTCGATGACGCTGTACTTTTGGCTTATTTTGTAAGTTCATATTGTTACGAAATCTTTTTAATTACTAGGACTTACATAAAATCTTCCATGTCAACCATATTGATTAAGGGACACGCTGGTTCGCCATAGTATCCGTAACAATAACCAAAGTTCCATGGTCTTGGACCTTGGCACGGGGCATATGTTGGAATATCAGGAAATGCACACGAAAATTCCGATTGTAAATTGTTATAGTGTCTTTCATTCATAAAATGGGGCGATTGATAGTCACCCAAACCTGAACCGACACATTGCACATCTTCGACTTGTGATTCATTATAACAACGTTGAAACAAATTCATATTTTGTATTTGCCCTTGTTCATAGACAAATTCCGAATTTACCGCCTCCCACCAAGAGTTATTCATTTTTCTTGAATATTTTCTTTTTAAAGTTAAATTTTCGAGAACAAAATTAACTTGACCACCATTTAAAATGCACAGTTCCGTTCAATTACTTATAATCCGTTCCGGCCAACATTAATCCGAAGACTGAACAAATAGTTCCTGACAACGATTTAACAAATATCGTTCATTCGAATTCAATCGATAAGGATCATATGTAATCACTGGCCAATCAGAGTATGACTCTTTTCAATAAGCGCTGTATACGAGCAATAAATATCACAACAGCTGGATATTAAATGACACTTAAGTTGGTAGCAAAATTTCTTTATACATAAAGACCATCATAAATTGGTGATAATACAAATTGATATGTGATAAGAAGACACATAAGATAATTATTTTAATGCATGGCCGGCGGAAATCAGTATACAATGAGCAACAACTTAAATACAGCCGTTTATCCAGACAAATGAGAAGAAATTGTATTACAAAAGCAAAATTTTGAAATTCAAATATGTATAACGCTCAGCACTCAAGGGCATGATGTACCGTGCTGTATAAATCTGATAATTATCTTTCGGTAAAATTTCTACAAGTGCAGGTAAGCGAATTGACCATGCTAACGTCGCAAGAAATTGAAGCATAACTTACGATTACGATTCCAAATAATTCAATTGTAATTGCATTGTTGCACACCTTGAAGTGAGTAAGTGAAAAAAAAAAAACTGCGTGACGTTCTTTAGTGTTGACGAACTGTTTTGCAATAGAAAAATTATACCACAACAAAGTTGCCGAAAGAGGTGGAAAATTAAGTTGTAGGCAGAGATATGCTAAGTTGGCACTACTGTGCCTTTGGATAGAATGCGCTTGTCGAATGAAATTTGGTTCACATAGACACTGGACAGTTGCCTGCAAGTATGTAAAAAATAAATAACGTCAAATTACGTGTATTAGAGACTTTAGGCAAAGCCACTTATAGCCAAATTTATAACATATATATATAGCTGTTTGTTTTGAGTTACATGTTTAAGTTTTAAGTTACAAGTTTACGTTATAAGTTAGCATTTTTAGTTTATAGCCCAAATCAGTATTGTAACTGATCCAGACCAGCACTGATCAGTTCCAAAAATGATTCGCATCCGAACTGATCAGCTTCAAAACTGATTTGGATTAGTAGTTTTGAAACTAATCAGTACTTATCAGGATCAGTTTTAAGATTGATCGTTACTTATCCAGATAAGTTTTAAAACCAATCATTACTTATCCGGATCAGTTTTAAAACTGATTAGTACTGTTCCATATCAGTTTTCAGAC
>CM055406.1:31843735-31866774 GCA_029228625.1 Pseudolycoriella hygida | reverse complement strand
CAGTTTGGAGTTATGTACTTTGTGGATTTTATAGCAAGCTTGACGTCATTTATGAACAGCCCCAAAATGAAAAGTGAACTGGGCCACAAAAGTTTCGTTTTTTACTCAGTTCATACAAAAAAAAGACTAACGAAATAGTCAGAAAACTAAAAAAAGAATGATGTGAATGATGAGCCGTGATAATTGCAACACAATCGTTCGTTTTTTTTCGGAGAGTATAGTTTTTGATACAAGTGATTTTTCGCAAACTATACACAAATGACGACGAACTCTGCTCGGATAATTGAGGCACCTGCCTATGATGCCTGGACGCGATAAATCGATTCCGGCGATATGATGATGATAATAATTTTATTGTCTAACTATTTTCTAGTTGACATGGAAAAAGAGTAGCTATGGCTGCTGTCATAGCCCTCGTTAAAAAACCATGAAAACGTTATAAACATATAAGGGAATATAAAACATTTCCATAGAACAAAATAATCAAAAAAATATAAATAGATAAAACAAAAAACAAGATAATTAAATAATTAAAGCAACAAAAAAAGTACAGAAAACAGCAAAATTGAGTCAGTTGAGAAAATCAAAAGTCAATATTAAATTATTAGACAAAAATCGTCAAATGGACATCGTCAAATATAATCTGAAGTCGAAAGTTAAATAAATGTCGAAGCCTGAGCCAAAATTTCGAGGATTTTCACATTGTGTCAACAGCCATACAAATTATGGACGAGTGAATGTGTCGAAAGATTCATTGTGAGTCAATAATCCCCTCGACAATAACACCACCCAATATGGCAACACATGCAAATATGCTAACAAAACATTCGTTATAAGTCACATCGTCAAATCACACAATCACGATAAATAATTGTAAGTATGCTAGACAGAAGCACTAAAGCTGTGCGCAGGTAATTGCAATACTGACAAATTTGACAAACCAGTAGCTACTCCGATCACTTTGTCAAGCGACGGTGATTGTTGTTGGTATATAAGTTCACTGCATGACGAGCGGCGGCACAGCACGGTTCTACTATTCATGCATCACTCCCATGTGACAAGTTGAACTAGGGAGCATTACGTGTCATTCCACAGCTGTCCTCATGGAACGCATGCGGTGGAATGGCGCCTAAGGGTTCACCAAGTGGGTAATCCACTGTAAGTGTGTACACGTTCGAGCTCTCTGGGATGTCCACAGGGACCAGTTCGTTTGTTGCAAGGTCAAGGTCAAGTGTAGTTTTTGATACAAGTTACGTATGAAGGTAGTTTAATGCACTAGATAGATGTGAGATTGCCGACACGAGCCGTAGACGAGTTCGGCAACACATCGTGTGTGTTAAACTCCAGCATACGTAACGTGTATCAAACAAAGTTTTTTGCAATTCACCGACAAAAGCGGCACTATTGCGTTAGTAGTACTTTGTGCAACTAGTATTAGAATGTTGAATTTTTCAGCATTAGTCCTATATTTTCCATGGAAATTTAGGACGTGTGCTGAAAAAAAACATTCCAATACGTGTTGCACAAACCGGGGTTTGAAATAGACAAACAACGGAAATTACGATTTTCATTCAAGAAATCACTGTTAACATCACATTGCATTTGAATAATTCTAAATCAGTGTGGAAATAACTCATACGAATTTCATTTTCTAACTTGTCTTGAAATTTTGAATGTTTCCATCTAGTAATCGACATAGAAATATGTCGTATTTCAATCCCCAGTTGCAGAAAATAGTTATTTATGCAACTAGTTGCGAAATGGAGTTGTTTTTTCACTACATCGTGTGGCAAAAACAACCAATTTCGCAACGTCTTTGATAAAAGACATTATGCAACAACTTGTGAAACGTGAACTTTCGAATGAACTTTTTATCACCCAAATTATTACTTTTTATCACTAGTGACAAAAAATAACTAACACTAGTGATAAAAAGTAAAACCAGTTATAAAAAGACCTCTCTAACGTCACCGAAACGATGCATGAAAAAGTTCACTTTTCACAACGGCGTTGCATAAATTTTTTTTTTTCGTTTGATAACTTCACATCTCGTGAAAAAAACAACTCCATTTCGCAACTAGTTGCATAAATAACTATTGTCGCACTAATGCGAAAAGTGACCTCATGCGACACATTTCGGCACGAAAAAGCGTTTCAACTAGAGCAACAATTCGCTCATGTTGGAACCCCCGACGTGCACCCAATGTTTTTTGCGCGTGAGAAAATGTGTTTTGGTACAAAACTAATCATAAAAAGAAAATGAATATTCCGTAATTGTTTCAACAACAAATTCAACTTATCTGGAAATAAGTATTTTTCTCATCGTATTTAAAGTAAGGGACGGAACACGGATATTTTCACATCAAGCATGAAAACTTATTTTGCGATCACCTGTAAACGTTAAAAATAACGATGATACAGTCGCACAATTTTGTTTCTTATTAGAAATTCAAAACATGTTTTGTTATGTATGGGCTGTGAGCGCAACAATACTTCTTTGTTTCGTAATCGCTTCATTGACAATAGTTGTCGCAATTTAAATTTTTGGCGCATTTTTGAAATAACTTCGTTTGCAAATGATCATCGAAGCTTAAAATCTTTTAAATTGATTATAAATGTGATCATCAACATTAACTAATTAGCGACTTTTATCTATGCTGGAGTTATTGCTTCTACACAACTTTGTGTTATCTCTGTAACATGAACGTTCTAAAGTTATTTCTTCAAAGTAGTTATAATTAGGCAAAGCTCCCTTTTATCGTTATTTTGTTTAAATTTGTTTTTCACGAATGTGTTGCTGAAATGTAGATTTTTGAGTTCAAATTGAGTCGACACTAGATAAAAAAACCCGTTTTGCACAAGAATTTAGTTAATTAAACGTTGATTTTACGTCAATGCATGTTTGTGGTCATTTGTAATGTTTTTCTCGTTTTTGGTGCGGGAAGTGAATGTTTGGTTCACCCTATGATACATTGAACAGAACTTTCGAGAATTGTTAGCTTTGAACAAAATTTGGCAATTTTCAAGGAACATTTTTGAAATTATTTTTTCAAATTAAAAGATGGCAGACGCATAGGCTAGTAAAACAATACGCATTTCAGATAACGAAGATAAGAAGATATGAACTATTTGATTAAGAAATAGCTGTGATTTCAGAATCGAATGAACGGGTGGTATTCAGATGTATACATCGTTTTTTATATTTGTCCAAATGAACATACGAAAATGGCATGAAGAATGAGGAAATTGATTGGAGAGTTAGTTGATTGCTTCTCCATCAAACCAAAAGAGTCGTTGTTTTTGTAGTTCGATAAATAGATTCAAGCTGTTAATTGAAGAAAGACATTCACAAGAAACATCTTATCAATTAGCATGACAACATAATGTAGCTGTGGTACAGTTTATTATTGGCTATTCATTTCACTACACACTAACAAAGAAATGTTTATTTGAAACATTCAGGGATATTTAATTGAATATTCACACACTCGCATTCACTTGCAGCTGGGTCACTTTATGGAATGGAATGAAAGATGGAATGGATTTTATTCATAAATTTATTGATGACTTTCGTTGGAAGGAAATTATGATTGAAGATAATTTGTAGCATTTGATTTTAAATTGCAGTCCTAAAAAGCTTCTCCTCAAGTGCAGATTGACTGAGCTACAATTACAATTTTTATGTAGGTAGAGGTTTTATGATTAGCACACAAAATATAATACAGGCTTAGATAACAAATTTAAAAACGGCAACTAACGAAGATGGAACACTTAGAGCGTCTTTTTATCATTTAATACGACGGAGGATTTATCATGAAACGTCCAAACATTGCCTAAATTATTTTCAATACATTACAAACACAATAGGTATTCGTTTTTATTTCGAGCTGATTTAATTACGCTGATTTAAGTCGAATACGGTTAAATGAACGGGTGCCACTTCCATAAATGACATTTGTTCATCGAATGTAATGCCGAAATTTGTCAGTCGATTCCGGTCATACAGGTCATACACCAAATTTTTGCCGATGTTGTCGAATGTTCCGGAATCGAAATCAACATTTCGAAAATTAATTAACTTATTTAATTAACAAATTAAATGAGAATTCCAAAAGAAGACGAATAAACGGCGTAATCAGTATACGATATTTTGTAGTAATTGACACCCGTTTTAGTGTACGAAAAAAAAATTATTTGTAATATGTAACAGTGACAAAAAATTTTCACGTTACTTAACATCGAAAACTAATCGTTTCGATGATGTGCAAAGCTCGAAAAATGTACGGTGGACGCGTTTTTCGTGCTATCAATTTCCACGAATGTTGAAAATTATTTTGTGTCCTATTGACGGAATAGGTCGTAAACGTCGATATGGCATATTGCCTTGTTGGGACAAAATAACTCGTTAATCGTAAAAAATATCATAACATAGCACCTACCTTCGCTTTTCCTTCGCCTTGGGTTTGCCAGCAACAATCGTTTCCGTAGCAGTTTCTTCACTTTTATTAACCATTTTCGATACATTTGTCATTGCTTATGCATTTAATGAAAAACTTTCGCTGATCAACACCATCAACTTCTTGACGTTTTCAGGTTCCAAAGTCCACTTAACAATTACTTTCGATTCAGTATTTATTAGTTCTCACAAATATCAATTGTCCACAATAACACTTTTCAATAATATTTTTAATTGACAGTAGAATTTAGTTGTTCCCATCTATTTGCATCCATTTAATGTTTTTGTACGCACAAATAATACGTTTTGATATACAAGGGAGCTTATACGGAGTTATACTAAGCGACATACGTCCTTGCAGATGTCAAAATTATATTCAGGTTATGCATAGCAGTCGTTTCTTTTCTAGCTACGTATGGCAAAGTGTACCGCACAAATAAAATCTTGTTTTGAACGTGATCGGGCAGCATTTGAAGAAAATAGTACATTACATCACAAGGAGCTAAAACGGTGTATTTAGACCCAGGTGGTGAAAAGGTCGAATCCGAGGGCGGAGCGCAGCGGAGCCCGTGGAAAGACCTTTTCAACACCGTGGTCTAAATCAGTACCGTTTTAGCTCCGAGTGATGCATACTATTTTTCGCGACTAATATTTTTGTTTTCTAAATAAAGCGGACCAAAACATGAATTAGAAAACCTAATCGTATTTTTTAACCATTTTGCTGGCACTGAGGTGTGGAAACGAACATTTAAACAAAATGTTTACGAAAATATAATGTATAATAAAATTTCATAGCATCGTACGGACAAAAATTTTTACGACCGATGGATGGCGCTGTCAGACATCTAGAGTCTAAAAATCAAACTAGCATTTTGCAAAAGTATTGCATGTAAACAATCGACAAAATTGGATTCATTTAAAATCATTTTTTTAATCTCTTTGTGAATTCTTTAACTGATTTGTTAGTAGTTATTCCAAAATTCGAACATTCAACAATATGTTTCTGTATAACTATTGATGTGTAAGTTCTTTTTTCGTATGAATTACAACCTTATGAAAATGAGCAATTAGTATACACAAAAAGTAAACAAATATTGGGAGTTAAAGGCTTAATGATGAATCTATAAATATGCGTCCGATACGCGTTTAGAATCAAGAATATACCTTGCTCTAACGAATTAAATGAGCATTTAGCCTATTATCATTTAAAACACACGCATCCGATCAAATTCTATTACATGTTTTTCAAAAAAAGTAAGGTTATATGTAGTTGAAATGCCTTATGTCTTGCAAGTTGCAAACAGAATATGGAAGGCGCAGTTCATGTTGAAGTAAAACAGTCTGACTGAATTCGGAGGTCCCAATGTAAAAAAACAAGGACAACAGTGGGCACATTTTTCAAGTCGGCTTCATTTCCAAAAATGTTATTGAAGCAGTCAATCCAGCCATCCTTCCGAGACTCCTCACAAAATAACTATAGACATTGGTACGAGTACATTTTTCATTGATGTCATTAAATGAATGAATTCCAACCTAACACTTGCAAAATATTAGTTTAAATTACTTGACAAAAATACGCTCTCGCACAAATAGTAAACGTATATTCTCCATACAAATCGCACAAAACTATGAACAGTGGAAATGAATACACTCAACCTATTGATCAGTAGAGTCATAAGAATCACGCGTTTAAAGTGATGAGCATCTTCCTAGTTTCGTTAGTCACCTAGTTTTTCGTGACATTTCGTAAAAGGAAAATCTTCCTAGTTTTGTTAGCCACCTAGTTTTTTGTGATATTTCGTAAAAAGAAAATCTTCCTCATTTTGTTAGCCACCTAATTTTTTGTGACATTTCGTAAAAGGAAAATCTTCCTCATTTTGTTAGCCACCTAGTTTTTCGTGACATTTCGTAAAAGGAAAATCTTCTTCATTTTGTTAGTCACCTAGTATTTTGTGACTTTTCGTAAAACGAAAAGCTTCTTAAATTTGTTGGCCACCCAGATTTTCTTGGGACATTTCATAAAAGAAAAATCTTCTTAGTTTTGTTAGCCACCTAGTTTTTATTGACATTTCGTAAAAAGAAAATCTTTCCAGTTTTGTTAGCCACCTAGTTTTCTTGACATTTCGTAAGAGGAAAATCTTCCTCATTTTGTTAGCCACCTAGTTTTTTGTGACATTTCGTAAAAGGGAAAAGCTTCTTAAATTTGTTAGACACCCAGATTTTCTTGCGACATTTCGTAAAAGAAAATCTTCACCTTCTTTTCCACCTAATTTTTGTGACTTTTCATAAAAGGAAAATCTTTCTAGTTTTGTTAGCCCCTAGTTTTTCGTGACATTTCGTAAATGGAAAATCTTCCTTGTTGGTACACTCACGGAAATATATTTTTGCATTAATAGAACTTTGTACTTCTGCGCAGCTTTTTAACATTGCAAAAACCTGCGCAGAAGTACAAAATTCAATTTGATGCAAAAATATATTTCCGTAAGTGTATAAATTTGCCGATAGTAAGGTAATAAAGATGATGGCAAAATAATAGATTATTCTGCTGCTTGAATTGGTATAAATTTGCTCCGAAAAATTTTATTCTATATTTTGAAAAAAGTTTTTTTATAACAAAATGGTTCCTAAAAAGTCATCCGGATGCAAATATGGATATCCACATCATAGTCTGGTTCGATTATCTCGGTGTGACCCTTTAAAACATTAGGAATCTTTAGATAAAATTGAATTCGGTGAGTCAGCTGCCAACGAACAATTGGTGCCCGTTTACAAAACGCTGATAATAGCCAGCAAGATCAAGAAAATGTACTTTTTTATTGTAAAATGTAAAATAAAATGGCATTAGAAAGAAAAAAAAACAGCAAAGTAATAAATTTGCTGATAAAAAGTATTTAATTTTGATGATTGTAAAAAAAATTTAGCTGATAAAAAAAAATTCCTAACACCAATAAATAAATTTTCTTAAGAAAAAATAAATTTCATAACAAAAAGATTAAAATTGCAGAAAATTATAAATAAATTTGCTGATGAAAACGAAAGTTTTTCTGCTTAAAAAGAAAAAATTAAACTCGATTAAACCGATTTTTCGTGCGTCATTTCGGTATTGCATGAGGTCACTTTTCGCACTAGTACAACAAAGCTTTTTTCACACTAGTGCGTAAAAACCGGTTTTATACACTAGTTTGATAAAATGTTGTCGCACTAGTACGTAAAAGCGCCTTAAACGTCTAAAGCGATGATTATATTGACTGCGATATGAAATTTCACGAAAACTAGGTGGCTAACAAAACTAGGAAGGTTTTCCTTTTACGAAATGTCACAAAAAACTAGGTGGAAAACAAAAGCAGGAAGATTTTCTTTTGCGAAATGTCGCAAGAAAATCTAGTTGGCTAACAAAACTAGGAAGCTTTTCCTTTTACGAAATGTCACGAAAAACTAGGTGACTAACAAAACTAGGAAGATTTTCCTTTTACAGATACCAACGTCAATTTTACAGATACCAAAATTAGTTTCGTAGATTGAATACTTAATTTTGCATGTTTCAAAGTTAATTTTGCAGATATTATAGAAAGATAATTTTGCTCATCGAAAAGCAAAAAATCTTTTGTTAAAAAATAAATCTGCTGCAAAAAATTTGCTGATAAAAGCAATAGAATTGCTACTAGCAAAATAATAAATCTGCTGATCAAGCTGTAAAGCTTAAAAAAAACTCCATTTGCCGGAAAAAAAAGAATAAATTTGCAGAAACAGAAGATTATTTGTATATATTGAATTTTGATATAGACCTTACACGAGCGATTTTTATCGCGTCCAGTATAAATACTAGTAGCACTACTAATGTGTGAGGCGGGCACAAATCCACTGGATCTATGTCGTAAAGGCAACGAAAAAATTTCAAGCCGATGTTGTATCAAAGTGATTCTTTCACATCGTTGACATACGTCGTTTCACTTTCCGACAAAATTGATCGAGTGACATTTTCAAGAGATCCTTTTGCTGAGAGGTTATATTGTTGAACGTGTCTTGTTGATTGCACAAATTATCGCAATTTTGCTAAATTTCTTCAAATTTGACCTTCAAGGATGTCAATTAAACTAACGTCAAATTTGAAGCGTCCGCCAATTGGTAAGACTCGAAGAACGAACGATGTAAACATTGACTGACGAAAAATTGCATCATCTCGATTAGGTGGACTAATTGTTGCCGAATTAATAAAAGAATCCGTTCCTACGGAAAATACCTGGGGTAGTGAAACGACGATTGTATTCCGCAACAACACGAAGCTTGTATGCAATACAAATAATGACATTCTTCGTGCATTGGCTCGTGAGGCACCGAAATTTGAATTGTATGGCAAGTCACCGGTGGAGCGTACTCAGGTTGATCATTGGTTGACGTTTTCATTGACATTCCAATCCAATGTTCAATCCAAACTCGACTATCTTCAAAAGTCTTTAGCACCATTGACTTATTTGGTGTCTAATAAACTCACCATCGCTGATTTGTCGGTGTTCAATGAAATCTTCCTACTCCAACAAGCAACGACAATTAATTTGCCAGATCATGTGCAGAGATGGTACGATTTAATTCGGTCGCAAAAATTCGTTGAGGCTGTCACAAGCAGACTGCCGTCTGATGCAAGAGTAGACGCTAAACAGCCAGTGAAAGCTGAAAAACCGGGTGAAAGGAAGCAAGAAGGAAAATTTGTTGATTTACCGGGAGCTGAAATGGGAAAAGTCATCGTACGGTTTCCACCAGAAGCTTCCGGATATCTTCATATTGGACACGCAAAAGCCGCTTTATTAAACCAATATTACCAGCAAGCGTTCAATGGCAAACTGATCATGAGATTCGACGATACCAACCCAGCAAAGGAAAATGTTGAGTTCGAGAAAGTGATTCTAGAAGATTTGGAAATGCTGGAAATTAAACCGGATTTGTTTACGCACACGTCACAGTATTTCGATTTGATGCTCGAGTACTGCGAGAAATTATTGAAGGAAGGTAAAGCCTATGTGGACGATACCGAGCCAGAGCAAATGAAAAAAGAACGTGAACAACGAATTGAATCAGCAAATAGAAGCAACAGTAAGAACTCATTTTGGTCTTGAGTTTCGTTGCTAAAATCACTGAATCGTCTCGATGTCTATTTCAGATGTAGAGAAAAATTTCCAAATGTGGAACGAAATGCTCAAAGGAACGAGTAGTGGACAAAAGTGTTGTGTTCGTGCTAAAATTGATATGTCGTCGCCAAATGGATGCCTTAGGGATCCAACAATTTATCGATGCAAAAACGAACCTCATCCAAGGACAGGAACACAATACAAGTAAATAACCAATTCCGATAAGTTACTTAAGGTTAAGGGCCCAAACGCGAACCAAAAACCGTTTCGATTGTTTTCAACGTTTTTAACAGAATTTGCGAAAGTCTAGTTCTGGTTCGAGGAGATTCCTGGATAGCCCAAGGGGTTATTTACAAATTAGGGTGCAAAAAGAATTTCCAAAAAGGTTCCCTTAACTTTCTAAAAGAATTTCTCAAAATTTTGCAAGGTATGCGCAAATCTCGAAGAATTCTATTGGGTTTTCATCGAATTTTCAAAGGGTTTTCAGAATAATCCTATGAATATAGTTTAAACAATATGGAACTTAGCGAAGCAAGCTGCTTTATGATCCTACCCCACCAAGGTTTCTATCAACAAACTCCCAAAAGCTTGATTTTTCGTACTGTTAACCGCCTTTACGCAAACTATGGAATATAACATTGGGAACCGTCGCCTGGTTTAAAATTTATCTGACAAGGCGGGATGGAACTAACTCAATTTTTTCCAGAGTTTACCCAACGTACGATTTTGCATGTCCAATTGTTGATGCAATTGAAAATGTTACTCATACCCTTCGCACCATGGAGTATCACGACAGGTAACTTCTCCTTCACTATTGCATTTGTTGAATTTTGCTATTCATTTGAGATCTTTGGAACACTTCTAGAGACGATCAATTCTATTGGTTCATTGAGGCATTAAATTTACGGCGACCATATATTTGGGAGTATAGTCGTCTGAATATGACCAACACAGTTCTGTCAAAGAGAAAACTGACTTGGTTCGTTGAAGAAGGCTTGGTTGACGGTTGGGATGATCCTCGATTTCCAACTGTTCGTGGTATCTTAAGACGTGGCATGACCGTACAAGGTCTTAAGGAATTTATTATCGCTCAGGGATCTAGTAAATCGGTGGTATTCATGGAATGGGATAAAATATGGGCTTTCAATAAAAAAGTCATCGATCCCATTGTACCCAGGTACACAGCAGTCGACAAAAATAATGTTGTAGTTAATGTGGCCGGAGCAACCAAAGAGAGTTCCGAAGTGGCAGCTCATCCAAAAAATGCGGATGTAGGAACGAAAACGGTTTGGTTCGGTCCACGGATTTTGATTGACTATGTCGACGCAGAGACGTTGAAGGAAGGCGAGATGGCAACCTTTATCAATTGGGGCAATTTACTGATCGACAAAATTAACAAAAAAGATGGAAAAATTGTATCCATCGATGCGAGTCTACGGTTAGACAATAAGGACTTCAAGAAAACGGTTAAATTGACTTGGCTTTGTGAGACTGTCGAGGAATTCACTCCAACGTGCTGTGTGTACTTTGAACACATCATCAGCAAACCTGTGTTGGGAAAAGATGAAGATTTCAAAAACTACATCGGCCACCAGACGAGAGTAAGTTAAAACACTTACTGTATCTCTTGACTAAGCCATAATTTTTCATAATTCATTTTTGCAGACCGAGGTCGAGATGATTGGTGATCCTGAATTGAGAAAATGTAAGAAAGGTGACATCATTCAATTGCAACGACGTGGGTTCTTCAAAGTTGATCGAGCGTATGCACCACCGAGCATATATACTGGTGTTACTTCGCCAATTATTTTACTTGAAGTACCTGATGGCAAGGAGAAACCAACGGGTCAAGCTCCGGCAACAAACAAAGAAACCGCTAAAGCGAAGGACTCAAAGGTTAGTAGCTACAAATATTTTAATTTAACTAAAAGGCTGAATTTGTTGAATAAGATTTATTGGGGCTGAGATTCATCTGAGGGGTAGTGTTTGGTGGTTCTCAACCGTAAGTGTTTTAATGTTTTTTCCCTTGTGTTCGTATACGTTCCCTTATCGTTGTGTCACAGTTAGGGTTGTATTAGCGTCACTGCAGATTTACAGTCAAAAGCAAAGTTGTAGAGAAAAAAATTTTAGAGAACACGTGTTTCAGGGTTTTAGGGAAAAGTGATCCAATTCCGGAATATATCCACTTCTACAATTGCCATACTTCGAGAGGATTTTTGACATTACCTGAGGTAATTTCTGTGGGTCGTTGGAATTCTGATAGTTTTAAAAACTTTGCAACAATTTGCAATTCTGATAAGTTGGTCGTGACGCTCCACAAAATTCGGAAATTATTTTTTTGTAGACAAAGGAACATATATACAGCAACTTTTTGACTTGCCCCCTTTACGACGTAGTAGACACGTATTTATTTTCCTTAAAACAACTGACCATTCCTGGGATATTTTAGATTGCGTCGCTTCCAGACTCAGTCAGGATGACTCAATAGCTCTAAAGCAAGAAGAGTTAGAAGGTTGCTTGAAAAGGCAAAGTGGTAGAGAATTAAATTTTAGCGAGCACGTTTCTCAGATTTTGGGGTGATGTGGTCCGATCCTAAGATATGACAACTTCTTGAATTGTGAGGGATGACCCATTTCTCTAGAACTAAGAGAGATAGAAAGCTGCTTCCCAAGGCGAAGTTGAAGAGAAATGAATTTTAGTGAAAACTTGTCTCAGGGTCTTGGTGAAATATGTCCCAAAATCTTTGGGATATGACCACTTCTAGGATTCGGAGGGATGACCCATTTCTCTAGAACTAAGAGACAAAGAAAGTTGCTTTGAAAGGCAAAGTTGTAGAGAATCAAATTTTAGCGGGCACGTGTCACAGGGTTTTGGAGAAACCTGTCCCAATCCTTGGGATACGGCCACTTCTAGAATTTGCAAAAATTTTTCTATGCTTTCAGGTTTTATAATGTAAAAATTTGGCTTTCACCTCTTTTCGCGAAGATAGTAGTGTGCAAATTAAAATGTTTACACGAGAGAAGTAAGTGTTGAAAAATTATTTCGCGTATCGTGTCTGGCATTTGTAACGCAATTTTTTAGAAGCACAACGTAACTTCACTTTATTTTTTTGCGTATCGAAGCTGAATGCGTCACCAATCTCTAATTTCAGAACTTTTGTAACTGGAAGAAAATAGTTTTGCGTTATAAGTTTAATGCGTCATCCTTCTTTGATTTCAGAACTTTTCTAAGTAGACAAAAAGACTTGCGTCACACCTCCTCTGTAAGGAGTTTTTTTGGGCTATAAAATCGGAAACAAATGATAGCCCGATAACTTAATTCAATTAGCATCACTACTAATGTTTGCATTTTCCGAATTTGGGAAGATTAGCTATTACGCTATTAGAGTGCTAGTTTACGAAAAGATTTACATTGACGAAGCTAACCTTTTATCAGATCTGGCGTTAGCGAATACAACCCTGGTCATAGTCCGCTATTGCTAACAAGCTTAAAGCCTATCTGATCTTCTGCTTCACTTCCATATATTCGGGAATGCTCATCCGATTTCTGAAGCTCACACTGATCATCGCTTCGCTGTAAGAGAGTATCATCGATCCTGATTTCGACCCTTACAATTGTTCTAATCTCCTCATAGCGTGACAAGTTTTCCTCGGTTTCAGAGTAAATACTGCGGCTCCCGTTCCTTTGACGAAGGATTCATCAACCCAAAATTTACCCGAATGAAAGAGAAAATATAAGACTTAAAACATTGTCGAGGTGTATAAGTCACAGGACTTGAGGCTTCAAGTAAGTTCTCAAGTGCGAGGAGATTATGAAAATAAACCTTTTTCGGTTTGTCCGGGGTGCAGAGCTTACTTGGCCCAAATATCCAATAATGAGTGAACCCAAAAGGTGACTGACGGCTCTCCAAAACGTATCATGTATTTAGTTTGAATATTTCTTTTTCGCAATCTTCAAAATTACAAAAGAAAAATCTCCATTTTCCAAAACTCATACCTCCAAAACCAATAATCAATTAACTCATTTTTTTTTTGTTGTGAAGAGATATACCTCCACTCAATCTTTTTTATTCGCTTCTCAAACATTGCATACATTATGAACAATAAAGTGAAAGGCAACACCATAGTGCCCATCATCAACGAAAAAAAAGAGATGAAGAAACGAAGAAACGTGTAGTATTTCGTTAATGTTACGAAAGTAATGTGTAACGTGGATTGACAACAACGTTCAATGTGGCACTTCGATAAGATTTTGTGCGTTTGATCTGTTTTGTTAATTTGAATTAAAAATTCAATACAATTAATCGTTCGACTTTGTTAAAGAATAATGTAAGTTTCAGACACATTTTCTGAATTGTCGTCAATTGCAGCGTAAACATTTTCATTTCTTTTGTGGTGCCTTATAAAAAATTTATTGAATTTGTGAGTAGGTACAAGGTGAGAAGTAACAAAAATACCATTTCAATTTGTTCATTCTAATTTCTAATTTTTTTTGAAAATTAATTCGACTTATGAAGCCTTTACTCGCCCCATTTTAAGTCATTCGGTAGTGTTTATGTCTTTTATGTATTATTGTTACATGTTGTCGTTAGTTAAGTCGCTGTAGCATGTCGAGAACTATGTGCTTTATATAAGTGCCTTTGTTGTTCTACCGATTCATGTTGCTCTCTACATAGCAGGTATGAACTTTTTCATACCTTGGGAAGACAATTTAACTATTTCGATTTTCGTAAACTAGAAATCCAGGAACTTGATTGCATGTTTTTGAATTTTCGGATAGCATAAACTGACCCAAAATTGAAATTTGATAATTTCATTCTTTCAACAATAGTATAAAATTGAATTTCCCATTTCCCCAAAAATCATGGAGGAAATTAGAATAGTTCGAGACACGTGAGACATATCCGTGGGACAATCTTCTTATGAAAATCATCCTTCTTCCTCAAAGCCTATTGTCCCGCAATATTTGGAAATTTTAGTATTACAGGAATTTTGTTTCTACATACGAACGACAATTCAATTTTTCCATATTTTATCCTCTTTTCAGAAACCATCTGCCAACGACGCCACTGAAATCAATGATAAAATCAAAAAACAAGGAGACATTGTTAGAGATTTAAAAACGAAGAAAGCTAACAAAGCCGACATTGATGCGGCTGTCAAGGTTCTTCTAGCTTTGAAAACTGAATATAAAACTATTAGTGGCAAAGACTGGAAACCGGATACTGAGCCAACACCTGCACCAAGTAAAACTGCAACTATTACAACTACGGGTGATGCAAACGCGATCAACGCAAAGATTGTTGCTCAAGGTGAAAAAGTTCGGATTTTAAAATCACAAAAAGCTGATAAAGCGTCAATTGATACTGAAGTAAAATCTTTGCTTGCTCTTAAATCTGAGTACAAAACCGCGACAGGGCAAGACTGGAAACCTGGTTGTGTTGTTCCAGCTGTTACAGAGACTGTCATCCCGAAAGCCAATAACAATTCATCTGAATTGAACGATAAGATAAAGAGCCAAGGTGATTTGGTCAGAGATCTGAAAACAAAAAAGGCGTCTAAGCCTGAAATCGATGCAGCTGTTAAGACGTTGTTGAGTTTAAAAGCTGACTTCAAAACGCTTACAGGTTCTGACTGGAAACCCGAAACAGCAAGCCAACCATCTCCTGTCACTCCGACCATCCAAAGCAATTCGATTCACGACAGTATCGTTGCTCAAGGCGATAAAATTCGTGATTTAAAATCGAAAAAGGCTGCTAAACCAGTTATCGACGAAGAAGTTAAAACATTGTTAGCATTGAAAGCTGAATATAAAAATACGACTGGAAAAGATTGGACTCCTTCGTCAGTAAAGGTAGAATCAGCGACGCCAGCTCCACCAACGCAAACTCATCCTGTAAAAGAGACACCACCAGCGGCACCAATGGCTGACAAGAAGGAAGAGTTAACTGGAAAGATCACAAGTCAGGGTGAACAAGTGAGAAGTTTGAAAGCATCTGGAGCTTCGAAAGAGCAAGTTGATGATGCTGTTAAAATTTTGCTTGAACTTAAGGAAGAATATAAGACGGTCACTGGCACTGATTTTCCAGTAGCTGTTCGTGGCAGCACTAAATCGACAGACAGTAAAAAGAAAGAGAAAAAGGAAGCTCCGAAACCTAAAGCCGTAGTAAATCCAGTAGTTGACGCTAAAGACGACGGAACTGGGCTGAAAAAACAAACGCGATTAGGTCTGGAAGCTAAAAAACATGAAAATCTTCCCGATTGGTACAGCCAAATTCTCACTAAAGGTGAAATGATTGAGTACTATGACATATCTGGATGCTACATACTTCGTCCCTGGTCTATGTCAATATGGAGCGTTATCAAAAACTGGTTCACCGAAGAGATAACAAAGCTTGGAGTAAAAGAATGTTATTTCCCAATGTTTGTGTCGAAAAACGCTTTGGAAAAAGAGAAATCTCACATCGCTGACTTTTCACCGGAAGTCGCATGGGTCACAAAGTCGGGCGATTCCGACTTGGCCGAACCAATTGCTATTCGTCCAACATCGGAAACTATTATGTATCCGGCGTATGCAAAATGGATTCAATCGTATAGAGATCTTCCAATAAAATTGAACCAATGGACAAACATTGTACGATGGGAATTCAAGCATCCACAACCATTTTTAAGGACCCGTGAATTTTTGTGGCAAGAAGGACACTCTGCCTTTGCTAACAGAAAAGACGCTGAGGATGAGGTGCTCGTAATCTTAGGTAAGTGCAGACTTCACCTTTTCTGCTTTTCCTCAGAATAATGGAAATCATTTTTCAGATTTGTACGCAAGAATTTATGAGGAATTGTTGGCGATCCCAGTTCGAAAAGGGCGAAAAACCGAAAAAGAGAAATTCGCTGGAGGCAACTACACGACCACTGTAGAAGCATTCATATCGGCTAGTGGTAGATCTATTCAAGGCGCTACTAGCCATCACCTCGGACAAAACTTTTCTAAAATGTTCGATATCGTGTATGAGGATCCTAACACTCAGCAGAAGGAATATGTACACCAAAATTCATGGGGTCTCACCACCCGAACGATTGGCGTAATGATAATGGTTCATGGTGACGACAAAGGTTTGGTATTGCCTCCACGTGTGGCTAGTGTGCAGGCCATCATTGTCCCATGTGGCATAACTGCTAACGCGACCGATTCAGATCGAGAGAAATTGCAGAAGAGTTGCAATGAATTGGAGGTAACTTTAAAGGTCGCTGGTGTTCGTGTCGAAGGTGACTATCGCGATAATTATTCACCTGGTTGGAAGTTCAATCACTGGGAATTGAAGGGAGTTCCCATTCGCATTGAACTGGGACCTAAAGACATGAAATCGAATCAACTCGTGATTGTGCGCCGTGACACAAATGAGAAGAACATCGTGCCAAGAGCCGATATTGCCAAAATCATACCAAAGGTTCTGGAGGAAATTCAGGCAAGTCTATTCCAGAAAGCTAAGGAGGACTTTGATAGTCATTCGGTGGTGACCAAGGATTGGAAAGACTTTTGTCAGAATTTGGACAAAAAGAACGTTTTGCTTTCCCCATTCTGTGGTGAAATCGATTGTGAGACCATCATCAAAGATCAAAGTGCTGTGTAAGTTGACATGAATTACGAAGGAAATGAAATATGATTCTAAATTTAAAAAATATTGCAGCGCTGAGGGTGAAGCCGAAGTCGGACAGTTGACAATGGGTGCAAAATCGCTCTGCATACCTTTCGATCAACCCGCTGAAATATTGGCAACTGACAAATGCATCAATCCCGGCTGTACGAAGAAACCGTTAAGCTACTGTCTCTTCGGAAGGAGTTACTAAAAAAGTTTTTTTATCGCAAATTATGTACACACTTACGGTGTTCCCAAAATGTTTCAAATTCACTCAATGTAATAAACAATGTGAATAAACATTTGGAGTTTGAATTTAATTTTTTAAAGTTTTAATAATGATCGTGAAAGAGAAAGGGCACTACATTCATCTTACTGAGTGTAACTCATGCCACATTACATCGCACAGAGGCAAAGATATTTCGGGTTCCTTGGAACAGATACATCACCACTGAAAAAGTGAAAAGGTACAAGTTTCCGTTACTTTTCCGTTCAAACACATCGCGAGTTTAGTCGGCGATCCCACCTGAGACATCTTTTCCATTCGACATTTTGTCTGACTTCGGTAGACTAAAAATTTAATTTTTACGAGCATTCCGACAGCACTAAATATGAGCGTACCCTCGCTATTTTCCCTGAGGCTCCCGTTATTTTAAATCTAAATGATCATCAATCAATCTAAATACTTTGTACTATCGGGGCAGCTATAGCCAAACAGCGATGCATGTTGTAGGACTGCTCATCAGCAAGCGTTGGTCGAACAGAATAATTTAAGTGAACAGCATCTCCGACAGAGTCATTTATGTGCGACTGAAGATAAATACTATGAACAGTTTAAAAGTCGTCCAAGTGTACGCACCGACCACAACGTCGTGATCCGTGAAAAGATCCGAAGAAATTGAAAGCTTCTACGAAGATATCTCCAAAGCAATTGAAGAAAACAGAGTCCAGTATCAATAATTGTTAATCGGTGATTGATGCGAAATTGGGAAAAAGAGAAGACGTTGCAGAAACTTCGATTGGAACTTTTGATTACAATCAGAGGAATGAACGAGGAGATACTTTGCTGAATTTTCTCCAGCAACAAGGCATTTTCGCGATGAATTAATTTTTCCCCGGTAAGGTTCAGAGGAAGTGCACTTGGGGAACTGTAGACGGCAGAACGAAGAACGAGATCGATTACGTCATATCGAAACGCAAATCGATTGTCAAGGATGTGACTGTGCTTAACCGTTTCACAACAGGCAGCGATCATTTATTGGTACGAGCCAAGGTCGTCCTGAACACACGGACAGGAAGAAAGTCAGTGATATTGTGATATTGAACGCCTGGAAGAACAAAGCGATGTATTCAAGGAAGCTACAAACTGAACGGAGTGAATTCACAAACTGCAACGATTGACGAACTGACAGAAAGAATAGTAACCTCGGTGAGAAGATGCCTGGAAACCAGATGTCGATCTACACTCACTAAAGAGTCGAAACTCAGCAACGAAACGCTAGACTTGATAGCGGACAGACTGGATTTTGAGAAAGGTGGTAACAGAGACACCGTAGAATACAAAAACCTAACGAAAGCCATCAACAAGGAAATGAAAACTGATCTACGACAATACAACGTGAAATTGGCCATAAAAGCTATCGAAGTAAATGGAAATATGAAAGTCCTACGAGAGATAAGGCGGGAGCAATACAAACAGATCAGAACAAGGTATTGGACATCGCGCGAGAGTTCTATGAGGACCTTCTTTTTTAGGTTCGAGCCAAAACACCTGCAGAAGCAACACAAACGAGAACGGTGATAATGATCGTTGGATCTGAAGATTTGCCGGAATTAACGATCGACGAAGTACAGGCTTCGTTAGACGAAATAAAGAACGGGAAAGCTCCAGTTGACGATGACATGCCGAAGGCGGACCTGCACTGCTCCAAATGATAACTGATCTGTTCAGCAAGTGTCTCGAACAAGAGAAAATACCAGAATCATGGGAAAACGCAGTCATCACATTGCTACATAAGGAAGGAGACATCACGAAACTGGAAAACTACAGGCTCATCAGTTAGAACCTCGCGCCCCTACAAACTGTTTACGAAAGTGATAACGAAACGGATCACAAAGAAGCTAGACTTCTATCAGCCGATCGAACAAGCAGGGTTTCGTTCCGAATTCAGCAAGTGATGTGAAGTCTAATCGAAAAATGCAACGAATACAAAATCAGCATCGCGATGGGCTTCATAGACTTCGAAAAATCATTCCATTCGGTCGAATTGTGGTCGATTTTAGACTCCTTGGACGATTGTCAGATTGACTCGAGATATACCCGGATGATAAAATATATCTACGAGCACGCAACATCGTGCGTCAAACTGCACAAAAGCACCGATAAATCTCGTTCACGTCAGCTCTGGAAACGGTCTTGAAAAAGCGAAATGGGAATCAACACAAATTGGAAGTTTCTGAAGAACCTTCGATTCGCCAACGACATTGCCCTGACATCAACGACTCTGGAACAGATTGAAAAGATACTGTTCCAGCCCAACGAGGATGCCCAAAAATCCGTTTGAAGATGAATATGTCGAAAACAAAAGATATGACAAACATCGCGGGCGCTACACCAATCAAAATCGGAGTCGAGGAAATTGAAACCGTGGATTCGTACAAGAAGAGAAGAATCTGAATATCAATGGAGATATTTAGTCATGAGAACGCCAACGAAATGAAACCAACGTACGTAACAAAAACAAATATTACTTTATTCTGTCAAGCTAAAGTGCTAAGAAATTAAATGCAAATCAACTTTGTTATTAGTCAAAAAATCCTTTGGTAATTTCTTTCACAATTTCCCATCATGGGAATGTTTTTTCGCCGATTCATCTGTCACTTTTTCACTCGTCGATTGTTCATTCGACAATTGTTCCGATTGCTCATTCACCAATTTCTCAAATTCATCAGTGAGTCCCAATTCAGAAATCAATGTCTTAACGCCATCATCACAATCGCCTAACAATGCAATATCACGGTAATTTGTTGGAGAATCGAAATTTAGACCGTCGTAATCGAGATATGCGTCCGGTGCTTTTCCCACTATCTCTCTGTTTATGAGTAATCGAACACATTTTTCATTCACTAGATGAATCAATGACGCGAATGGTTGTACTTCCAATGACGTTCCCATAATTATAAGAAGGTCACATTCCTTGAAGTCTTCCGGTGGAAGAGTGTAGAATTTTTCAGGTAGACTTTCGCCGAAAAACACAATGTCTGGCTTAACAAGTGTATTACATTTGTCGCATTTTGGAACAACATCCTTGAAAATTTTCTCTAAATAAATAAGGTGAACATTAGATCAGAGTAAAAGCTTTGCTTTATACGTCGGACATGCATGAAAATAATCCTGAAACGCTGTACGTTAGACGCATTCACACACTCCCATTCAAACTTTTTTGTATAAATCAAACGTTGCGTGTCGTAGTAATAACAACACGACATTGTTGTGTTCGCATTCAACGTATACAGCAACTCAAGGTTATCGTTATACGTGGCCGATGCATAAAATCATAACTTCTTTTCAGCGTACCTTTCATCCATTCTTTGGAGTATTCCTGTTTGCATTTTCTAGCTATGCAATGGCTCGTGTAAAACGTTCCATGAGCTTCGACCAACTTTTCATCAGGCACACCTGCTATACGTTCGAGAGTATCTATGTTCTGGGTGTAATGACGCAGCAACAATTTCTTTTCATTTAAAAGTTTTATGAAGTAATGACAGGGCGTAGGTTTGAATCTACCAGGATATAGTTCTTTGGCCAATGAAAAAAAAGGTTTCGGGTTACCAATGAAAAAGCTAACTTCGAATATAGCTGTAGGATAAGGAAGTTTGTATTTCTGTAGGTTGTTGTACAGTCCTGTTCCTTTGGATCGGAAATCAGGTATACCTGCAGCTGTGGAAGGAATTTAATGTCAAAACAATTCAAAACATATGAGTCGCGGACCCGTACGATTTCCGTTAAAAATTGACCATAAAATCAGGTTTTTCCAGCAAATACCAGCACTTAATGGAAGAAAATGATGAGTCATTCAATACTATACTAAAAAACAAGAAGCAAGTCCCAACGATAGAATGCCGGAGACGCTTAATCTCGTTGCCGCAAACGAATGTTGCGTGGCCGAATCGAGTTACAAATCGATTGTTTCTTCTTCGGCAATAATGAATTATGAATGAATATAGGATGAATAAGTGACAGTGATGTTACTGATGCACAGTATTTCGAATTCCAAAGGACGACGACATTTGATCTGAATTCATTCATTCATTCAAATAGTAAAATGAACAATTATTCTGAATTGATTTTACTTTCGGAGTAACAAACAACAAAGCAGGGCGTAAGACACGGAAACACGAAGGAGATTTTTTATTTTCCTAAACTGGTCCACTCGATTTCCTCTCAAATAAAAAGGAATAAGGAAAATCGGAAAGAATTTACTCGACTTAAAAACCTTCAACCCAAATTCGATCTCAACTTTCCTCTCTCAACTACCTTTCAAGGGGAAAAAATTGTGAAAAACAGTCCCAAAACTAAAAAACCCACCGACTCCCGGGACGAAAGTCGACAGGTTGCAAGTGTAGTGGTAAACCCAGTAGACCCCTTTTCGAAACACTGCAATCTTCGTACGGGTCTAAAAAGTATTTTTGAAGAACTTACAAGTCGATATACCAGCCCCAACCATGGTAACAATTTTTTTGAAGCCACCGTTTTTCCAGTGCTTAATTAATCCTTTTAAGTCAACGGTTTCCAGCACCTGTATCATTTTGTTGCATGAAAAAGTGTTGACATTTTTACCGAGTTCGTTACCTTGACGTTCGATTGACCGTCAGGATCCGTATCATCCAAACTTAGTTTTTGTTCTAGAGATTGGCTGATTTTTTCAACTGGATCCTCAGGCGATTCCGGATTTTTTCGAGTCGATTCATCGCCGCTTTCGTCGCCTGTAAAGTCAAATTATTAGTAAAGTCAGATATCAATCTGATGTTTATGCTAATGTATTTGAGGAATTAAATAGTAAGACTACGAAACACTTGCAGGAAAAGAAAAGGAGATTTTACTAAATTATACTCACTACTCATCTTCACTATGTTTTACTTTTCGTCGTCACTTGTAGAATTTTAGAAATTTTCAATTGCGATTTCTGCACTTTGTATTGACATTCAAAACTGTACACACAGCTAATCACTTTATCTCACACCTACAATAAACTTTGTTCTACACAGTGTAACACCAGTGTTGAGGAATGTCAAATCAAACAAAGAGGAAGACAATAGAGAAATTCACCACTTCACAACTCTCTACACATACTTGACAGCTGTTACTGACACCACAAAGTGCTGCACACTTCTCTTATTCCACCCTCATGCTCTCCACACCCCAATAAACTTCGTTTCGCACAGAGCCATGTGTAATTGCAGCTTCATGCGACTGGTCACATTGTGGTGCGATAGAATTCTGTCACATTTTCCCCACACTGTGAACGAGATAGGAATATTGTGTGCCCTATGCGCTTTGCAAGAGAATCCACATTATTTCCAAAGAACAAAGAGTTCATTTAGTGTTTTATATCTTGGACATGCCATTTGCCGACAGAATGTCCATGTTCGTCTTCTACCTCGTAGACGATGGGATAGATTTTCTTTGTTATCTTCCCTGGAGTATATTTTGGTGCTAGTTTTTGACAGTAGCCTTTGGCTGCGTCAGATTGCACCTGTTTTCGTAGGAAGATTTTATCTCCTACTTCAAAGCATCGGCTATTTTGGAATTTGTCGGATTAAG
>CM055406.1:31819988-31843235 GCA_029228625.1 Pseudolycoriella hygida | reverse complement strand
TATGACGACGAAATAATCGGTAAGGGTTCGGTCAAGGAAATCGCTTTCTTGAATAAATGACAATTGATTTATTTTAGATATACCAAATCAACAAGAACAAGGTGACAGTACTCATGATGACTACGACTGATTCAAATTATCTCCACTCAGATTTTAATTTGTGAATAAAGAAATAGCTCTTTAAAAACAGACCTTAATGTTATTATTATTGTAAAAGAACATATGGAACACCCAACGTTAGACAAACTTCAAATGTATCAATGGTGGGGAGGATTGGAAACGAATCTGAATTGAAACTATTGTGTGAGAAGATCTAAAGTTGCTCTGAAAGAACATCGCATTCCGAATTTTTAGTATGTAATGTTCTTTTACAGCAACTACAGACCTTCATACACAATTATGCTGAATTCTGACTCATCTACTGTTTGTGTGAATATCATTTTACTACAGCAGATTAACCATCATATTTCAAGTTCGCCTGTTATCGCAAGATGCTGCCCTGTCGAAACATCGCAACTTTAACAGATCAATTGCAAATGTAACGCTCTGTCGACTCTGACGACTGCCATTACCGGTAAGGTGTTTGGTGACGCGCATTGTAAAAATTCCATGTCCGCAATTAGATTTATTTTCGCCAGAACGTAATTGTCTCGATCCTCAGCCGAATAAAATGTACAATTTACGTTCAAACATTGCGAGTCGCTTCTTCCGTCGACAGCAAGGTGAAAACTTGAAGCAATTAGATCGTTGGTCCGTTCATTCGCGATTTCGCTTGGATGCGACGATCACACCACCGGGTAGAGGTCGGGCTAGAGAATATGCTATGTGTTGTGCTTTTACGCCGTGTGGAACTCGTCTAATCGTCGGACTACGGGATGGTATCGTGGCAGTGTATAATAGCAAAAACGGACGTTATTGCACCGGCCATCAATGCCATTTGGGCCAATTGGTTCATGTGAAAACTAACAATAACGGAAGGCTGTTGTTCACGTGTTGTTTAAGTGTATTCATGGGACCGTTGTCTAGAATGTGGAGCTTTGAGGACAATCAACTTTCAGTACAATTAGATTTCGCTGAGGATGAATATCTGGAATTTAGCAAGTTGAACGACGATAAAATAATAGGCACAAAACGAAATGTAAGTGACAATTCTTCACATGCGACCAGTTCTTAATGCGAATCCGTTACAGAAGGCTACAATTTACGATACGCAGACCGGGATGACAATTGGAACATTAACCCCAGAAATTGGAAATAAGGTCCCAGAAAACAGAGCCACATTTAGCCATTGTGACGACTTAATTCTATCAGGTTAGTTTTCTTGAACTTTTGAGCAGAGAAATGACAAACCGACACTTTGTTTGATGAGTGTTACACGCTAGTTCTGACTTAGAGTTTCCCTGTTTTCTAAATTTTTCTAATTTCTCTATTAATCAAGGGCCTTACAGTTGTGATGGTTTTGAAAGAATTTTCGGAAATTGGCAAAAAATCTGCCGAATTCTCAAATCCTCTAAAATGACGACACCTTAACTTTTTCAGAACTCGTTAGTCGTACGAAACTCAGAAGGAAAAGGAAAGAAGAGCCATGTGATTTATCGTATCAAAGATTTTGTTGGAAAAACGAGTTACCTTCGCTTTCCCCTTCGCTTTTAGTTCTTTTGTACTTACAGGGACGGAAGTATCATTCGGATTAGAGATGAGCGGATCGACCATTTTTCGAAAACCCAACCCGGACCGAGCCCGACCCGATAAAATTTTTCGAAACCCGAAACTCGAAACCCGAATTGTTTCTAAACCCGACCCGGACCGAACCAGACACTCAAGTTTTTCGAAACTCACAACTCAAATTACTTCGAAAAAAAAAAATATTTCAAGACCCGACGACGTCTGCATTCTTCACAGACCTTAGACTACAACAAAATTCGTGCAATGATAAAATTTAGACGAGTTTTGTAAAATATAAAAAGTCAATAAAGGATCGGGACCCGAATAAAATGATGCAACAACCCGACCCGGACCGAGCCCGACCCGATAAAATTTTTCGAAACCCTTAGCCCGAACAGTTTCCAAACCCGGCCCGCACCGAACCCGACCCGATTACAATTTTCGAAACCCGAAACCCATGAACGCGAAAAAAACAATTCGTGTTCGGGTCGGGTTTTTCGAAGTTTTGGGCAACCCGCTCATCTCTGATTCGGATCCGCGTAGCATTATGTTTATTTGCACTTTTGTATACAAAATAATCACAAAATTACAGAGAATTTGTCGGTTTTCAAAATTCTTATCCCTGCTCAATTTATCCCATCAATTCTGAGTTCCTTTTTACTAGTTTTGTTGTTCTTTTTTATTATTGTTTTTGGAAATTTTTTTCTTTTTTTTAATTGACCTGCGGGATTTTGTTTGCCAATTTTTTTCCCCACGAATCGATGTGAATTTGAACCGTAAAGATGGTCAATAGGTGTAAATTACTTATGAGCGCTCCCATGAGTGTAAGAAGGAAAAAATCAATGTCGATGTAAAATTGAGAAATTAGTCTCGACGAATGTATATTTATTATAAGAAAGAGGAAAAATGATTGAGAATAAAAAGTTGGAACATGAGCAAAGTTGTTGAGAATAAAATTTTAGGGAACCCGTAATTCAAGGTTTTAGAGAAAAATGAAAAATGGCGCAATCCTGAGATATGACACTTCTAGAATTGGGAGGGATGACACATATCTTTAGAACTATGGTAGTTACAAAGTTGCTTCTAAGGGAAAAGTTGAAGAGAAAAAAATTTTAGAGAACACATGTTTCGTAGTTGAATGGAAAAATGACAGTATCACGGGAAAAAGCAACTTCTAGAATTGAGAAGAATGACTCATATCTCTAGAACTATGGCAATTAGAATGCTGCTTCCGACGGCAATGTTATTACTAATTATAAACCTCTAAAGTTTGTCTGCTTGTCTATTTGTCTATTTATTTGTCTATTTATGTGTCTATTTATTTATTTGTCTGTCGGTCACAATCCCGTTATTTTTACGTTTAAACTGAGGAGTAAAAAAATACCTTTTGATATGTTATCGGGGATGGTGCGAAACGTCGAGAAAACATGTTCCGGGGTGGGATATTGTTCTGAAATAAGGGAGTTGACAAATGGCCAAATTGGAAAAATTTGTGTCAAATCAGTTTTTAAACGTATTTTCGTTTGTATGGGAGATACGGCGTTGGTTTCTTCGAAAATGTCGGACAGTTGGACATGTGGTCAATTTTGATGGTTTTAGAAGTTCGGGGCGTATAAGGTATAAGAGATAGACCATCGGTTTCTTTAGCAAAGTGTCAGGGTAGAATACGTACCAAGTGCAACGCTGAATACAGTGAACGTTGAATACGATGAACGTTGCATACCGTGAGCGTGGAATACGGGGAACGCTGAATAAAGGGAATTTGGAATACGGGAAAAGTTGAATACGGGGAACGTTGTATACGGAGAACTTGGAATACGAGCGAAGTGGAATATAGGGGAAGGGGAAGTGGAATATAGGGGAAGTGGAATACAGGGGAAGTGGAATACAGGGGAAGTGGAATACAGGGGAAGTAGAATACAGGGGAAGTGGAATACGGAGGAAGTGTAATACGGGGAAAATTGAATACGGGGAACGTGGAATACGGGAGAGGTGGAATACGGGGGAAGTGGAATACGAGGAACGTGGAGTACGGGGGAAGTGGAATACGGGGAACTTGGAATACGGTGCACGTTGAATACGGTTAAATTTCCAAACGTTTTTTTATTGCCGATATTTCGTAAAACCGTAAGGTTTGCAGTAACTACAGGGGGATATCGCTCTTGAGCGTGGTAGGTAAGGTGTACACGGATGTACTTGTTGACCGGATTAGGAACATAGTGGAAGGTGTACTGGATGAGATTCAGGGTGGTTTCAGGCCTCTGAGGGGATGTCAGGATCAGATTTTCTGCCTCAGACAGACTATCGAAAAGCTTTATGAAAAGAACAGGGACTTATACTTATGCTTCATCGACTTGGAGAAGGCATTCGACCGGGTACCAAGGCAGAAGCTATTCGGGATTCTTAGCGAGTACGGTATCAATGGGGGTTTACTGCGTGCCATTAAGAGTATTTACTCAGAAAGCAGGGCCGCGGTGAGAATAGATGGCGAAATTAGCGAGTCTTTCGAGGTTAAAGAGGGCGTTCGTCAGGGTTGTTGTCTTTCCCCGCTTCTGTTCATAATTTTCATGGACAAAATCATCAAGCAGGCAAACTTGCAGGGAAATGTCGAGGTGGGTGAGGTAATAATGAAAATCCTGGCCTACGCGGATGACTTGATTCTGTTGGCAGATAGTACCACGGAGTTGCAGGGTGGGATTGACTGCCTAAATGCTGCATGTGAGGAGTATGGGATGAAGATAAGTGTAGGGAAAACTAAAGTTATGCATGTCGGCAAAGCTCGGAAGGAGATAGCTTGCAATTTAAATGGGGAGGAGCTGGAGCAGGTTTCTGAATTCAAGTACTTAGGAACCATTTTTTCAGGGGATGGCAGGTTAGTTAGGGAATTTGAGGAAAGGAGGAAAATGGGAAACGCGGTGGCCAGTCAGTTGAGGTCGCACGTGTTAGCTATTCACAGGTCAATATTCCGGCCGGCGGTTCTGTATGGTAGTGAGAGTTGAGTTGACTGCGGATATCTCGTGCATGACCTGGAAGTTTCTGATATGAGGGTTCTTAGGAATATAGCGAAGGTTAATAGGAGGGAGCAGTGGGATAATCATATAAGGAACGGCGACATTAGGGAAAATTTAGGGATTTCGTCAGTGGAAGAGGCGGCAAGGGCCAGTCGTCTGCGCGGGTTCGGGCACGTTCAAAGGATGGGTAATAACAGGCTACCGAAAAGGATATTGGATGCACAAGTCCCGGGTGTTAGGCCAAGGGGTAGACCGAGGAGAAGGTTTATCGATTCAATTAAATCAGATTTAGAAGTTAGGGGACTTTCTCTGGGCGAACAAACCATCTCCTTGGCGGGCGATAGGAGGGCATGGAGGGCGATAGTTCACCAATCTGGGGTTGCGACAGAAAGACCTCACACCGGAAGGTACTAACGGTCTATAAAGTTTGATGATGATGATGATGATGATAACGTAGTGGATTCGGTAAATTTAGCTTACTATTGACCTTTCTTGGGTACGATCAAGCCAAATACAAACCCAACAAAGTTGTGCTGGCAATATTCAATAAAAATTGACAGATATCTTAGACAAAGCTGCTCGAACTTGTCGATATTTCGATAAAAATGTAAATTGTTTTATTTATTTGTAAATTTGATGTTTTCTTACTTTTTGTTTGTAAATTTTTTGTAATTTTCTTTTTGTTCGATGTTAATGTTATTAATGCTATTTATATATTGTAACGTTTTCATGGTTTTTTAACGAAAGCTATGACAGCAGTAATAGTCACTCTTTTTCCATGTCAGCTAGAAAATAGTAGACAATAAAATTATTATCAATCAAATAGTGTCGGCAATCTCACATCTAGTGCGTTAAACTACCAGAATACGTAACGCTTTTTGCAATTCACGGACCAGCTTTTCCCTGCGTGTTTCCACTTGCGAAAATTTGTCGAAATTTCAATTATTTTTTCACACAAGTGCGTAAAAACAGCTTTCACGCACTAGTGCGATGAAATTTCATCACTCTGGTGCGTACAAATGTCACTAGAGCAAAAAAAATGTATCGCACTAGTGC
This sequence comes from Pseudolycoriella hygida, assembly GCA_029228625.1. Classification (NCBI taxonomy): domain Eukaryota; kingdom Metazoa; phylum Arthropoda; class Insecta; order Diptera; family Sciaridae; genus Pseudolycoriella; species Pseudolycoriella hygida. The sequence continues at coordinate 31,837,503 of CM055406.1, read as the reverse complement.
GTAAGTTTTAGTTACTAAATGAAATTCGTATGAGTTATTTCCACACCGATTTAGAATTATTCAATGTGATGTTAACATTGATTTCTTGAACGAAAATCGTAATTTTCGTTGTTTGTCTATTTCAAACCCCGTTTTTGCAGAAAGCTCTGTGTGCAACCGTATTGGAATGTTTTTTTTTTTCAGCACACGTCCTAAATTTCCTAACGATCGTATGGAAAATATAGGACTAATGCTGAAAAAATCGACACTCCAATACTAGGTGCACAACGTACTATTGTCGCACCAGAGCTAAAAGTGACCCGATGCGACACCGAAATGACGCACTAAAAAGCGAGTTTTTTGTCTGTGAATTGCAATTTTTTTTTTAATTTCAGCCTACCAAGCCAAGTAATAAGAAATGTAGAATCATGATAGTCAGGTGACAAAAAATTCATAAAAAATTAATGTTTTTTCAACAATGGACAAAATAAGAAAATTATTTAAAATACGTGGTAATGTACCGGACGATGGATTGGAAACCGAAGCTGAATATTCATCACGATGGTTATCTATACGAATTATTTATTTTACGATGTTTCTTATGAGTTTAGGATTTAGCGTTGTCCTCACCGGCGTTTGGCCTTTTTTAGATAAGGTAAGTGGGTTCTAGCAATATTCCATTCATCGGCTGTTAAATGTAAATTTCAGTTAGATCCGAATGCTGGAAAAGAATTTATGGGTTACGTTGTAGCATCGAATCCGTTTGGTCAAATGCTGTTCAGTCCACTATTCGGATATTGGGGAAATAAAATCAAATCTGTTCGAATACCGTTATTTTGTTCAATCGCCATATTTTGCGTTGCTAGTGGAATCTATTCAACGTTAGAGTATTTCCCCAAAGAAACTGTAAAATATTGGATGTTAATATCTCGCTTCCTTGTCGGCGTAGGTTCAGGTGCTTGTGGATAAAAATAATACGAAACTGGGAAAAATGTTCATGATTATAATTCTATTGCAGCGAATATAACACTATGTCGTTCGTATCTCTCAGATTCCACACGACTTGCCGAACGTACTGGTGCTGTTAGTATGGTTTCACTCGCTCAAGTATTAGGTTTTATTGTTGGGCCAGCATTACAGGCCGTGGTAACACCATTAGGTGACAAAGGATTGTCTATTCTACCTGGATTAAATATGTACACTGCTGCAGGATGGATAAATGTGTTCATGGCAATTGGAAACTTTTGTTTGTTTTTGCCGATATTTTTTAAGGTAAATTCACGATAAGTGTTAGCACTATGACTGTATTTAAAAAGAAAATACTTTGACTGTATTAAAATCTTCAATGTTCCACATCCCACACGAGAGTAAAGGGTATTGGAATGAATTAATACAAACCAGCGTTGCAATAGTACCACCTTTTATTTCCACTTACCCGGCTTTAAAAAACTAGTGGAACTATTGTAACGCTGCATACATACAACGTTACAATAGTTTCCATTTTAGAACTTGTAGAAGGAAAGTGGAACTAAAAGATAGAAGAAGATAGAAGTTCCACTTATTGTTTAAAGCGGGGAAAGTGCAACTGAAGGAGTGGTACTATTGTAACGCTGGTTCATTACAGCAACGAAAAAGTGTCTGCCGTACAACGCATAAAAAACCTAGCGACGAGAATTTGTGAGAGAAAATAGATGAAAATCTCTCATCTGATAACGTCGCTAGGTTTTTTATGCGTTGTAGGGCAGATGTGTGGAACTTGAAATTAATGGAACTCAAAAAAGTTCTAATTTATTTCGAAGTCATAGTACCAATAATTGAATGGTAATTTTGTGTGATTGCTTCGCCGCGGGCTGCAAACCTTGCACTCGTCAAAAACATTTTATTTTTCCTAGTTACGTAAATAACTATAAAAAATTGTTTGAAAGCACGCGGAGGGTCCTCTCTTAACCATTTTCCTTAAGAGAGGAGATAAAAGCAAAGATTTTTTTGTGAATGCTTGATTTAGTCGACATGCGAAGAATCATCTTGACTGTATTTCAAAAACGGCTAACCCAATCTTTATAGTTTCCCGAAGATAACCGACAATTTTCTTTTTCGTAAAGAAAAACTTTTTGTTTGTATTTTCATAGGAAAAGTCGATTGCCGCCAAAGAAATTATGAAACTCCAAGGAAAACAAACGGAAAAAGAGACATGGAAGGGAATCAAACCAGACTACTTCGCGTGCTGGACATTAATTATAGCGTTCTTTGTGTTGGTCTTCAATTTTGTACTTTTAGAAACGTATGTAAAAACTCATTCGCATATCGAAAATAAAGTTTTCTTAATTTTCCATTAGGATCGGTACTTCGTTAACAATGGACCAATTTGCATGGACAAAATCCGAAACTCTGACTTACATGGTAAGAAAACAAAATGTCGAAAACATTAAAAGATTGATTTTGGTTTTACACAGGGTATTCTAATGTCGGTTGGGGCTTTAATTGCTATCGTCACATTCGCTGGAATGGGACCTTTATGCAAAGTATTTGAGGAACGGTCAGTGCTTATATGGGGTGGTTTCTTACTAATGGCAATCGGCCGAATACTTTACATACCATATGGTGATCAGTATCCCCAAATGGCAATCAATTCATCGATCATTTCTACAAATTCGAATAATTCGAATTTGACGTTAGATGGCGGTTCTTCCGTTGGGGATAACTCAACTTTAAGTTTTGAAACAGTTGGTTGTCCATTGTCGCAAAAATGGTAACTTAATGTCGCTGTTCGTTAAAGAAAAACTCAATCATTTCTCGATGTAGGTGCCTCACAACTCCCGCCTTAACGATGACACAATTTTTGTTAGGATATTTTTTAACTTGCGTTGGTTATCCGATTGGTGTAACACTCATTCAAACAATATTCTCAAAAATGCTTGGCCCGAGACCTCAAGGTGTTTGGATGGGTATGATAACAGGTTCCGGTTGTTTGTCTAGAATAATGGGACCGGTCTGTGTCGGTTATGTATATACAAGGCATGGCACTTACGCAACATTTGGTTTTACTACAGTAATGATGGTTGTTGCTTTATTGTGGCTGTTAATTTTTCGGTAAAATATCTGATTGTCCTTTAGCAATGAAAATACAGTCAGTAACTGTGTTTTTTCATTGGACAGTACACCGATAGAAATGTATTTTTTCTTTTCTAGTGATAAACTACTTGTGCCAGAAGTCGGAAAACGAGTTGATGTGGAAATGGACGAAATTGTTGAGGAAAATGTTCGTTTGACTAATGATGGAGTGAATGGTAGTAAAAAGATTGAAATTATTGCTTCCAAATGACGTTTTTATTATAAAATAATTATACAAATGTGACATATAGAAAATTGGTTTTTATTTTTACTTTAACGATCGAAGGTTTATAGTTTTTTTAAGACCTTAGCAATATCCCTGAATTTCCCCTGATTTCCTTACAGAAAATTCATTTTGCTTCAGAAAGGTTTCTGACAGAGGTTTCTATTGATGTATCATAGGATGAAAACAACTGCCACAAAAACTTTCTAATAAATGACGCATTGTGAGCACTTTTAGAAAAAAGAACTTTAGTTCGAAATGTACAGTTCAAAATAATTTTTTTATCTTTCTTTCACGGTCAATTGTTTATGAGAACTTTTAGCATTTACTAAGAATTAGTTTCTTAACGTTCGGTGAACATTTGTTAGAATCATGAACAGGGAATCTCAATGCACTGCGATCAATATTGTGCGAGTCGAAAAATTCCTCTATCTTGTCCAAAACGGAACTTGCGGGGAAAGCGGAACGTGTAAATACTCCAACGTACACTGTAATATGAAAATTCCATTAAAAACGAGGAAAAACACAGTGAACAAAATTTTATTTGGTTAACGAATTACTTACGATTATTTTTTTCATCTTGATCAACACAAATCAATTCAATGTAGTAATCGGAGGTGATATCTACAATTTGGGTTGGCGTCGAGCTTCCATCTGAATGAAAATTTTTAATTTAATTGTTGTTTCTATTTATATTTTTAAATTACCGCCTGGTTGATAGAGGTAGGTTCCCTCGCCGGGTTGGTTGAAAATCATACGAGAAGAGCCGATTTGTGATCTATTTTTTTTCAATAACAAGTTAGCTAAGGCAAAAGATTCTTAGACGAGAAGTATACGAGGCTTAAACGTTATCCAACGCGGCGTAGGGGAAGCATTGATTATGTTATAGAAATGCCGACGGCGCACCAAACACTCCACGTTTTATTTTGGTGAATCCATGTCTATAGTGCGACAACGGCTTACGTCAAAGTATAGTGATTTTCATAAGAACGAGCTGTCAAACTAACGATCATATAACTTGTTTCACACATAAACGAGTCATGAAAATCACAATAAGCCGATGTCAACACTAAAGAGAGATTGGGAAATACAAAATTTGTAATACAATACTTTGAATGTCTACAAATAATTTGATTCGAGAACGTACACTGTACGCGTACAGGTATTCGCTTATGTTTAGTTTCTACACGCGCCCTTATCTATATTCCATATAGTGCCAACTGTGACAAAGTAGTAGAGGGGCCGTTGATAAAGGATGTCACGCAAAAATCTGTTTTTTCAGACCCATACACCTGTCACGCTAAAAGGTTCAATTATCCTGAAAGTTACAAGTGTTACAAGTGTACGTGGACGTATGGACGAACCTAGCTCCAATGTGATTTTCAATGTAACCACAAAAAATATTGACCAAAAAATTTATTTAAAAATATCCTCTTCTTCTGAAACGGCACCTCGATCCTAAATGACATTAACGTCAATGTTCTAACAATATGTAATAACAATTTACAAGACGAGTGTATACAAAATGATACTAAATTGTAAATTTTTACAATGAGTTGGGTATCGGGTTTCTACGTTACTATAGGATAACGTTACTTTATAAGATAACGTTATTTTATGTGTCGAAAAAGTGAAGTTACGCAGCGTAACGTTATCAAGGTACCGACATCTAGTAACATTAATTGTAGTTTTAACGTAATCTCAAAAGCATGTTTTTACGTAAATTTCGGATTTTTTAAAGTAAGATTTGTAGCGTTACAGCTATCATAACGTGATCGTAACTTTACTGATTGTAACGAAAAATCAAAAAATGCATCCAGCAACGTTACAGCTCGGAACTTTTAATATAAAGTTACACATGCCTGATGATAACTGGTTTGAAAATAATTTTAAATTCCACAAAATTCGTTGAAGTAAATAAGGTGCCATTCATAAAGTACACACTCTAAAAAATATAATTTTTAGACCACATCCCCTGTATAGCAGTACCCTTTTCCAAAACCCCCGTCGCGTCGTCACCTGGGAGCGTACGAATTTCATCAATGGCCTAACGTTATAAGATACATTGCAACGTTACCGTTCATAACGAAAAACAAAATATTAAGCTTGTAACGTTACGGTTCTTAACGAAAAAAGGCGTATTTGAATTACGCTTTCAGAAAAATAACGTAACGTTACGTACACTTACGGAAATATATTTTTGCATCAAATAGAATTTTGTACTTCTGCGCAGCTTTTTAACACTGCAAAAACTTGCGCAGAAGTACAAAATTCTATTTGATGCAAAAATATATTTCCGTAAGTGTAACTTTAAATTTTCGTTTCTAAAAATAACGTTACAATTATATCGTTATTGTAACTTTATACCGAATAACGCAAAAATAACATTATTTATAACGTTACGCCGGAACCCAATTTTGTTAGAACTGTAACGATTGACTAATACCCCTCTTGTTTGACATCCTCCAGAGGTCCTGTCCTTAGCATAAAAACAGTCCGTCGATTAGAATTGCTTTTCCCATCGGATCTTTTTCTTAGTAAAAATATATCACTTCATCCTATATGCTTGGTACAGATCTTAACAAATGTTCGAAATTGGAAACTTACTTTTTCGGATGAAACTTCTCAGCTTTTTCCGTGGTTTGAATATTTCCGTCGATTTGTACTGCATGATGAAATTTGATACAATCGTAGGTATGCAATGGCAATTCCTCATCATATGCCGCGTACAAATACCAAGATCCTTGTAACTGTTATTTTTATTGCGAAAAAAAATTCGAATCTAAAATTAATATTTTGTTTGAAGATGAGCCAATGTAAATATTCTTGCGGTACACGAATGGTATTGAAAGGAAAAATCTCAGAAAATATTGCTGAAAAATTTTTGCGGTAAGTGTATTTTAGTTCACAATACACGGAACTCAATTACGTTAGTTCATCTATACGTTACTTTATTGAAAGAAACACACTATAAATTATAATCCACGCCTTTAATGCTGAGTTGGCTTCTGAATGCTCAGCCTGACGGTTAAATCTTGCACATGCGCAAAATAAGTGCGGCAATAATATAGTCGTTTTTTCTTGCACGTACGAGATAGAATGACAGGCGCCGCAACTTCACCAAAAGCGTGGATTGCTTAACTCTCAGCATTTCTGTGACACAAAAATCAATAATCTTGAAAATATGGTCTGTGCATTGCTTTTCTAAACTCAATTTTTTGATATCGATCGATAATCCATAGTCGATATAATTACACACTTAATATGCATGCATTATGCAGGACCTATTCATATGAAAGTGGACATTGAAAAGGTAATAAAATAGCCTTTGCGAAAAAAATAAATCTGAAAGCTATGACAAAGTAGGTGGCGCTAGCAACACCTCAAAGTACAAAATTTGAGAAAATGAAGTTTTTGATTTTTCTCACCGGAATTTTCTTTCGAAAAATCTGAAAAAAAAAATTTTTTTTGGCGTTTTTGAGGTCTAAGAATATCTTGAGGGTAGTGAAGAAATCTATTTGAAAAAAAAAACATTTTTTTTTCTGCCATGCCTTATGTTTGTCAGTTTCACACTAACATTGCATGATTGAGAGAATCATATAAGGTGTCCAGTTTCGTTAACCATTTTTGTTTTGACATCGTCAATTGCCTATGTCACGTTCATCCACAGTCGTATAGGGTAAATGCACCAGTTATCGGCCATGTAGTAGTCTAGTTTCACTAGTGACCGGTCACATATCGCAGTGAAATTAGAGGTGAGCGGACGGACCTAATGTCCGATATTATTTTTATAAAAAATGCCCGCCCGCCTGAAGCCCGTAGAATTTTTTATGCCTGCCTGCCTGCCTGATTTACTGCATAAAACTTTTTTTTAATGTTTACGATGCGCGTTGCCCGCCCGAAGAATTTTAGCCAGCATTTTCGGGCCGCCCGCTCACCAGAGACTACTACATGGCCGATAACTGGTGCATTTACCCTACTTCGGTTGTTTTTATCGAATGTAACGTAACATTACCGAAGAGATGCTAACTACAGCGAGTAATTTTACATCTAATTATAACACTTACGACGTGGTTTTTCGCATTTGAACAAACATCATAGTTACATTGCTGTCTGTAAATTGTTATCTGAATGGTAACAAATCACAACGTTAATAGTAGATTACGTCCTTGCTTGGAAATGTGTTATTTTGACTAGTGGGAGGTTTGTAGCCCGAGCCGAAGGCAAGGGCTATAATCCACTAGTCAAAACAACACATTTACAAGCAATTACGTACTGTATTTTACATTCTTGTTCAATGTAAATACCGAAACCGACTATCAAGGTTAATGAGCTATTTACATACCATAAGCATGTAAAACAACAAACATTCAAGCAAGAGCGTAATGTACTATTACGAAACTTGTAGAATAATGAAAATATATCTAAGAAGTACAGTCACTGGTAGTTTGTATTTCTTCGGTAATATTACGTAGCATTGGTTGTAAGTGTAATAATATTGGGTAAAAGCAACAAGACTTAAATCTTGCCAGGTAATGTGATGTACTACAGCATTTTTGTTGTGAGATTAAGATTGAATATGTTATTGGGAGAAATCCTGTTTACTTGATCTCTAAATAAATAAATAAATAAATCTTACTACTGCTTGCACGAACGGCGTAGAAGGAGAAACGTTGTAACTGGAACATGAGCCATCAAATATGCGTTGTTCCGACAAACCGATCAAAAGATTAACGGCAACACAGAATCTGAAAGGAAATGATACCTTGAGCTTAAAGCTTGTAACCAAAATTTACGATGGCTCACGATATACAAAAATATGTGAAAACTTCACATTACTGAACTTTGTTTTTGGACACATTTCGAGTTTCCTTTCTTACCTAAATATTGTAAACATTTTTCCACGTAAAGTACGAACTGATTTAATTGAAATTCGTATGTGACAATCTGTACCTTTACTTAGCACTCCTCAGAATAACGGCCTGGTTGAGTATGCAGGTTTCACTTTTATAGACATTTTTATTCCAATATTTGCTCAGTCTGGCCTGTCACTCTTTCGAGATAATCACTAGGTTTTGAAAGGTTTGCCAATTTTTTATATTGTGTAAATTTGGTTTAGACATTCTTTACATTTCCTGAAAAATGACTATTCGTGTCAGGTGACAAATATGCACACACAATTCGTACCGGGCGAAAGTGAATGTACGACGAACTGGAGTTAAAAGAAGTAGTTTGTGTGTCTAAACGCACTGATGAGGAAAGCTTTGCAGGAAAAAAGAGAGAGAAAGTTCGCTTTTTGGAGGTCGGAACATCTCGAAAAAGTTGTTGATTACGACAATTGTGTGGTATCCATCCTTATATCACTAACTCGCAGGTTCTTAAGTCCTTAGCTAAAATGGAACAGTGAGAATCAACATAATTTTCAGCACCAAATTTAATTAGAAGAATTACGTCGGAAGCAGCAGTGGCGCCGTAATATTAGCCAGGTAGTTCTAATGCATTAAAACTCGCATAGTGTGTAGTAGCTATAAATGATTACAATACACAGATGTAATAGCGAAACGTTTTTTCTTTATTTTTGATGATTCCATTCACTTAATTACGTTAAAATTTCCACTTCTAGACAACAACATTTTTTACTAACTACATTTTAACATTTAAAGTTTAAAAATTAGCCCCGTAAATTTTGGGCGAGCTGTAATTTTTTGTTCTTCAAGTTTTTCAGCAAATTCGCTCAGTTCTCCGCGACATCTTGGCTTTATAAGTTTCTCTCGGTCTTTCGACTCGAACTTTGTCAATGGCTGCAATATCCATCCATACCTGCGAAATGTTACCATCTTTCATTGCGAATTTCGAATGAAAGCAAATTAGTTACTTCAGGGGGATCAAATGCATGCAGCTGTACAAACACGACAAAAAGCCTGTGATTTCCCATAAAAACCCTCATATTTCTCATTTTCTTGTTTTTAAGTTTCAAAATCTTAAAATGGAAGTCAATTAGGGTAAATGCACCAGTTATCGGCCATGTAGTAGTCTCCGGCCAAACCATAGTTTCACTAGTAATCGGCCACTTTTTGCATTGAAATATGGTCGGTTACTGGTATTGGTCGGAGACTACAACACGGCCGATAACTGTTGCAATTACCCTGATTGCTGAAAGTTTTGAGGGTTCCAAAAAGAAAATTTTGTTACATTTTATTGAATGGATGAGGTTTTCTATTGATGAGAGGTAAATTTTCGTATTTTGTTGGCCATTTCTTTGTCATATAATCCTGAAGGATTTTTCTCGTCTTCAAATAACTTAGATAGATAAAAAGATAGGAAAATAGACAGGGATGGAAGATTTGTCTATGAACGATAATAATTAGATCTCCACACCCTTGAGTTGATCTGCGAAGTGTTACACGAAACTAGGATCCTTATGTTTCGTTCAGATTCTTTCGCATAACAAGGAGTATAGAGATATTGTAGGATGGTTTTTGTAAATGTGACGCATGCATTTCATTCCACAAAGTAGCCAATCTCATTGAACCCTCATTACTCCTGATTTTGGCACAAAGGCTGGACACTTCGATCCATCTCCATTTCATAGGAATTTTCGACTAATTTCAAAAATTTCTTATAGTCACTGTTGGTAAAGTCTATTTCGGAGTATTTCGAGTAAAATTTTGGTGCGAACGCTTCGTCTGGAAAATTACATTTGAATTAGTCACATTTAACGTAAAATAAAACAAATAATCGACACAAACTCTTTACATTCGGTAAATAATCACCGAACAAAGGATATCGAAATTGTTTTTCTTTATTAAACTTTTCCAACCAAAAAGCATGTGGATAAACATTTTCAAATCTTTCAATTCTAGTCTTTTTACAATCCTCTTTTTTCGTTTCCATCAAATCTTACTGCAAAACGGATAAACTGATTGCACTAAATAGTTATGAACGAATGAACTTTACTTTACTTTAAAACTACTGCTTCCGTTTAATTTTTCTTTTACTTCTTTTTGAAACTCTATTTATAGATACTCATAAACTTTGCCATGCTTCCTTGTCACCATTCTTATAAAACCCAATCACATTAATGTGGTTCGTTTAAATAAATATGAAAAAGTACATTAGAACTAAAAAGAAAAATGAAAAGTTTCCGTAGAAAATATGTTTTTACATTTATGCTAACATTTATGAAGTCTCCCAGATTTTCGGTTCACATTTGTATATCGGTTTGTATTTCTAACTTAAAGGCATGTTCATAGGGGTAGTCTTTGAATCTTCTGATATCCTTAACCAGTCACACCCCATCGTTCTGATCCTTACGATACAAACGGATAAAACCAAAAAACACCGTCATCGTCATCAGTAGTTTAAAAACTGAAATTTTTGCGACATATAAGCGTTTTATTCCAGCTCAAATAATGTCGGCGCTCGGCGGACGGCTAGCACAGTAAAAAGAGTGTCTAAAACTCGGCTTAAGCCGGAGAAAGCAAAATGATTGTATCGTTACGCAGGAAGACAATAATGAAGGTTTCGAGTGAATAAAATAAATATTTCTTATCTTTTCGTATCTAAACCATCTAAACCTTCAGTGACAAAGTAAATCGATTTTATCAGTTTGTTCGAATAAATTCGATTTTTTTCAACTAAGTTATGAAAAAGCTAAAATCTTACGTCTACAACTCGTTAATATCGGTATCAAGCAATTGGCAACGTTTCCAATCGTAGTTCAAAATGTTTATGTGATATAGAGACGTTGTTATACATAATCCTTACCTCGGTTGCAATTTGTTTTATCGTGTTGGATCGTTGGATGATATAGCACATAAAAGCTAACTTATTATATTTTTGTAAATGAAAATATTTTCTTTCTTTCTTTTTGTTTATTTTACGTTCGGAAAATTCATATTTGAAAAGCAAAAATCGCATGACTAAATAGAAACGGAAACTATACACACACAATACCCAAGTAGTTAATTAATTTCAATTAATTGGCAATATATGTACGTTGTCATGTTAGTTGATTTTGTAAATCAAATTGGTGTTAGGCATGGGAGACTGTATGAATTATCGGCGATTCGTATCGGAGGAAATTGTCGATAATTGTCGACCGATTGCCAATATTTATTATTCAGAGTGAAATATTTATTGTTATCGGTAAGAGTAAGTTGGTTTACAAACGGTGGAACTTGTTTTCTTGCGCTGTAAACTTAAGATTTGAACAGTTTATCATAATGCAATTTTACCAAACGTATAATGTTAACCGAATAGAATTTATGAACGGTTTGTTATTGTCAATTCATTCCCCTAACTCCTACCATTTCTACGAATTTTCACTCCCAACACCCGACAATTCAATTGAAATAAATCTCAACTTTCCCCTTCTTGAAGCAAAAAATCATAACGTGGTGCTGCCTAAACGAGGCCTCTGTTTGTATTAATTTTTCTACATGAAAATGTTCTAAGCGACGGTGAAAGAAGGAGTTCAGCGACTAGACTGATCCGAAAAAGTTTTTATGACAATTCTGGAGTGGAAAACGAGTACATTACTATGCACTCGTCTCCGACTCGGCACCAGGCTGTCTACTTGAGAAGTATAATATTAGCCTTATAGAGCAGGGTCTACTTCACAGAAATTAATTTCTTCACTTTCTCCAATTTTCTGCCAATTTCTGAACTTTCTGCAATTTATATAAAGTGAAGAAAGTTGGTGCTATTTCCAAGCTTTAGGGGTTTTCGGCTTTTTTAGCTAGAGAACTCTGAAGTTCTGAAAAAGTAGGTGAAAACATTAAAGTAAAACAAACTTTCTTCACTTTCTACTAATTGCAGAAAGTGCGGAAAGTTGCAGAAAAATGAAGAAAGTCAAGAAAATACTTTCTGTAAAATAGGTCCTGTTATAGAAAGGAGCCTGGTGCCGACAATCTGTAAATGTCATCATAACGGCAGTTAAACGATTACTATACGTCATATTAATTTCAAACTCAGCACCAGGCTGCGTACTTGAGATTTTCTATTGTAAATATAGATGGCAGCAGCAGTCTGGTGCCCAGTTGAAATTTATGTAACGTATAGCATTCGTTACTGCCGTTGCGAAGACATTAACAGATTTTCGGCACCAGGCTGCCTCTTAATAGTAATAATAATCCGCCGTTACAACCCGTCCGGGTCAGAGGCTTTGCTCACATGGATTCTCTTAGAGATCCTTTCGTTACCGACGTTTTTACTGTGTCAGTGGTAAATTGCACACAAACCTAATGCCATCAATGATGTACTAGGTGCGGAGACTTGTAAGGCTTAGAATGCCGGTTTGCCCCATCAATGTATTTTACCGGCAGGCAGGGGGCCTCTTATGAGGCTATTAATACATTTCAAGTAGGCAACCTGGTGCCGAACCGAAACCGAGTGCATATCAATATACCCGTTCACACATTCAACATTGTCATATTAAACTTTTCGGCACCAGGCTGCCTTCTGAAATCGTCCAGTATGACGTGACGTTCTAAAAATAATTTTACTCACGCCACCCCTCAGGCACTAGCGTAAAAAGTTGTCTCCGGGTGTTTTCGCGAGTGACAGCGCGACTCTGGTAAAGTAATTCATTACACGAGGACACAATTTTGTGACAGCAAAATAAAATACGTATATTGAAGATTATTGGAGAATATTATTTTACGACACGGCCTAAGCGAAATTTGAGCATTACGCAGCAAAATTTTCCTGCGAAAGTGATCCATTTATAATAATAACAATCTGCCCTAACAACCCATGAAGGGTTAGGGGTTAGATCATTAGTTACTAGTTTCGCTATTTTGTGGTTCTACTTTTTGAGATTACCGGAATGTTTTTCTGTGCCAGTGGTAAGCTGTGCGACAAACCCAGTGCCATCTATGAGATGCACTAGGAGCGATATGTAAAGTTATTCCATGGTGGAAGATTCTCGGTATAGACTGATGCCTGATCCCTGATTTGGACTGTGAATTCACTAAATTCTGAAGTTTTGTTTAGCCTGTCATTATTATCAACAAATGAAAGACGACGGTCGACAGTAACAAATAATTTTCATGTAAATCATACAGTGTACAGAGAATCGAGAAAAAAGTCATGTGATGAGAGAGTTGTTATCGTACGTAACGTATTAATGATATTACCAACGAAATACGCATATATCGCATTCACAAATGCATCGCTTACGCATTAAACGAATAAACGTTTTAAAATGAAGGCGCACTAAAAGCGTCTATAGATGTCTATAGCGTATCCACAATACGTCTACACGATATTTTCAGATGAAATAACGAAAAATTACGAAAACATTCTTTTCAAATACCTCACTCAATTTTCACATAAAATTATCACGAAAACTTTTGGCGTTACTTTTATTTAGTTAGCAATCACCAAACTCATTCCTCCGTGGTAAATATAAAAATTGTGACAATTTAGTTTCATTCGCGGTTTGTTTGCATTTCGAAGTGTGAAGGTTGGTACCACTTGCTCATATTTGAAAAAAGTTGGCTCGATTTCACTTTTGCTGATATCATGACAAGAACTGTCAAAATGTATGAAAATTGGCAAATATTAAAAAGGAAGAATTAATTTTGATAATTCTAAAATAAGAATTGAGCGTTATAAATGAAGCACTGGCCGCTATGAATTGAGTGCTATTGAGTTGATCAATAAATATGAAGAATTGATCGCTATAGCACTTAGCGATCATTTTTTTTATTTTATAGTGATCAATTCTTCATATTTAGTGATCAATTCCTTATTTTTTGTGATCAAATATTATTTTCCTTATACAAAATGTTATTAAATAGCGATCACGTTAAATACGTGCCATATTAAAATATCATGTAGACAGCACTCATGTGTGTGTCATTATTGGCATTAGCTATCTGGAGAACCCAGCCGCTATTTCAAGTCTTTGTAACTGCAGCTTCACACTAGCGCGTATGCGAAAAATTTCCCAACTGAAACGATAAATTCTTTTGCTTTCAGTCCACACGATTTGTGCGACGTCGGCTTATGTCAAAGGATACGAAATTTCATGACGAAGTGTATGATATGACAACCACACCATTTTTCGTCGCTTAACAGATTATGAAATTCGCCATGAAGTTTTGTATACTTTGACATACGCCGAAGTTGCACGAATCGCGTGGGTTGTCAATCTCGCGTCGGCTAAATTGAAATTTTTCAATTTTGCCAATGTATCTTTCCAATATTTCCATGCAGGAATATATTAGTTGAGGTTCAATGAGTAAGATAACATTTACGCGTCATAATTTAATTACTTTTGTGTAGGGCGTTTTTGATTGTATTTTCGTTTTCGCTGTCATTCTCGCACTAGAAATATTTCACATACGCTCTAGTGTGAAGCTGCAGTAACTTTAATAAAATACGACCTATCAATAGGGCCCACGCATGGAAACGTACGTAATTTACGTATATATCGCACAAGAATTTCAAAATAGTTTCGCACTAAGAGAGTCAGTTGAATAAGTTTCTAACAGTATTAATTAAACCAACTGGTCCCAGCAAGAAGTACGAAATATTTAGTAGATTTTGCTCTTTTAAGATAAGACGGCAAATGTGAGCATGAAAAATGTCAATCAGGTGATCAAAATAGGGAAATGTCAAGACAGGCTTTATTCGAAATGTCAGATTTGTAAACGAAAAATGATGATTGAATCGGTACAAGTCAAGTAAAGCCGGGTAAAGGGCATCGTTGAGAGGTAATCCATATTTTACTCCGGTAATGAAAAATGTGCGAATAGCTATATAAGGACTCTTCACGCATTGTGCGATAAGCCATATTTGGAAACATAAAACAGCCATATAAGACATAAAGGAAAAGCTCCAAGTTCTGTTAGCCTAATAGTTTTTTGTGGTGTTTCATTAGGGGCCGTTCCTAAATTACGTAACGCTAATTTCTCAGCTCCCCCCCCTCCCCTTCGTTACGTAACGCTAGGAATTTTTTTTAAACATTGAAAAAATAAAATTTTTTTGCGCAGAAATTTAAACTTACGGCTAGGGAAAAACTGAAGTTAGGTAATTTCATGACTTACATTTTTATTAACTAAAATTTTCGTCAAAATGTAAACGAAATTATAAGTTTCATTTCTCACAATATCTGCGGCGCAAAATAAATTTAAACACTAACAATTTTATGTTTCATATTTTAATTTTGGGGGAAAAATGTTGAGATTCGGGCGTTACGTAACAGTAAGGCTAGACCCCCTTCCCCTTCCCCATAACGTTCCATAACGCTAGCACCATACCCCCTACCCCTTGAACGTTTTACGTAATTTAGGGGCGGCCTCTTAAAGCGCAAAATCCCTAGTTTAGTTAGCCACCTATTTTTTGTGACATTTTGTAAAAGGAAAAGCTCCCTAGTTTTGTTAGTCACCTAATAAAATTAGGAAATTTGCGCTTTAATGAAGCGCCATAAAAATAGGGATCTTTTCGTTTTACAAAATGTCACAAAAATTAGGTGGCTAACGAAACTAGGGATTTTACGCTTTAAAGAAGCGCCACAAAAACGTAGCTGGCTAACAGAACTAGGAAGCTTTTCCTTATACAGAATATGTGGTTAACAAAGCTGAGGAAAATGTCACAAAACTAGATGGCTAACAACATTAGGAATCTCGCGCTTTAATGAAACGCCACATAAACTGGGGAAATTTTCCATTCACAAAATGTTTTGTGACATATTGTAAAAGACAAAATTCCTCAGCTTCGTTAGCCTACCAAGTTTTTATTACATTTTGTAAAAGCAAAATGTTCCTGGTTTTGTTAGATACCTAGGTTTTGTGACGTTTCATTAAAGCGTAAATTTGCTTGTCTTCTAAGCCACGTAGTTTTGTGACATTTCGTAAGAGGAAAACCTAGGTTTTGTGACATTTTGTAAAAGGAAGAGCTTCCAAGCTCTGTTAGCCACCTAGAATTTTGTTGCGTTTCATTACAGCGATAAATCACTGGTTTCGCTTTTGTGACATTTTGTAAAAGGAAAAGCTTCCGTAATACAAATTATGAGACCATGTTCTTCATTATAAACAGCAAAATGCACTATTCGTCTATGTGCGAATAGTCCTTATATGTCTATTCGTACTACGTGCGAATAGTTCTTATATGGCTATTCGCACAATGTGCGAATAAACTTTAGTTCATTATTCGAACAATGGGCGAATAGACTTTATTTTACTATTCGCACATTGTGCGAATAGAATTCATTTCACTATTCGCACATAGAGCGGAGAACCTTTTCGTAAATCTAACACCTTACCCTCATATGTCTAAAACATGGATAAATTCCGTCGAACCTTAACCACGGTGGTCTAAAGGCTAATATCCTCAATTTTCCCCTCCAACTTTTGAGGTAATTATGACTAAACTATATGCAACGTAGCCATTTATAAGTGTGACATACAATAAAAACGATAAATTTCATATTAAAAAAATTTTGCTCGCTTCGCTAGCGATTCGAAATTTCCTTCCCAATATAAATAATTTTCTTGCCAGACAAGAAAATGATTGTTTTAGAATTTTTTCTTTGAATTTTTTATAAAATTCATATATTCGTGATCAATGTCGAGAATAATTTTATTGAATTACTGATTACGTAAGTTGTATTGTAGTTTTTTTTTTTCGAAATTCGTGGGTGCGTATATAATACTACGTATGTAGCGTACAGAAAACGCACAGGGGCCTAACTACACTTTTTCGTCTAGCTAAATTCCTAAAATATGAAGGGGGTAAAAATGTGTTCACTTTTCTTAATTGTATGACAGGTATTGACAGCAAGTGTCGCATGGAGAAAACGCAAAGCAAAAACCACTACTTACTGTCAATAAATAAAACGTTTAGGCTTGTTAACCAACTAACTTCAGCTCGTGAAGACCGCTTGTGGAATAATATCTGTGTTTAGATGTCATAATATTTTTGTTGGTCGCTGAACTAAATGAATACTGTTTTCTAACACCACACGGATATGGATTCACCGACGGTAATATTCAAGTGTAAAGAGAATCATATTTGTAGGAATGCTGATTTTTTTTTGTCTTACAGAAAAGTGCTGTGAACAACAATAATTCAACCAAAGGTCGAAAGGCCAAACGAAAACGACGATCAACTATGATCAAGGAGACAAGTAAGCAGCGTCGGGAACGATTGGCGAAATTGCAAGAATACAATCAGAAACGGTTACAAAATGAA
>CM055406.1:31797351-31819488 GCA_029228625.1 Pseudolycoriella hygida | reverse complement strand
AATGACAAGAGCGATCCACAATGAGTTCAAACCAGATATCAGATGACTCTGGTTAGATTCTTCAATAGAACTTTATTTTGATTAAGGA
Source organism: Pseudolycoriella hygida (assembly GCA_029228625.1). Lineage (NCBI taxonomy): Eukaryota > Metazoa > Arthropoda > Insecta > Diptera > Sciaridae > Pseudolycoriella > Pseudolycoriella hygida. Next base: position 31,819,400 of record CM055406.1, on the reverse strand, counting down.
AAAATATAGCAAAACGACTCGATGCAGTGATGTATGACTGAATGGTATGAAAAAGGAATGAATTTTGCAAAGCTGTATTTTTCAAAAAGTCTTTGCCTATATTCGTAAAAACATTTTCATGAATTTTCACTTGGTTAGTACTTTTGATTGAACAATTTCTGGCCAACTATGATTTTTAAAAAGGCGTTTTTATGTTGATTCCAACGTGGCCTTTTTAATAGTACCAAAATTTCATTAAAGGACATAATTCTACACGAAATCGGTGTACTATTGTGGAAAAGGAGGAGTCACAACCTAAGGGTGCTTTCAAAATCCAGAAATCCTTACATTGTACTAACCCCTCGTAATTTTCATGAATTTTAACGAATTTTCGAGACTTTCATGAGAAGAATTCAAGAATGCAGACAATGAAATATATCGGAAATACTGTTGCACACAATCATGCATATAATACCAATTCGCGCAACATGAAAAGTACTGTAAATCCGAAATTGTTGTTTCACCTATACCGACCGCTTTTTCAGATAAACCAGCCTATTGAACAGGCCATTGTAAGAGCCTAGTTAAATAATTTTTTGAATATACAGGAATAACATACAAACAAACAATTACGCAATCTCGGAATGTTTTTAATGAAATAGTTTTGAGAACTGCTTTTTGACTCGTGTAGTTATATTCCTCGCCTTCGGCTCGGAATCTAAACTCTGCCCTCGTCCAAAAACAGTTCTCAAAGCTTTTTGCTTAAAAACATTCCTCGATGCGTAATTATTTGTTTGTATGTTATTCCTGTATATTCAAAAATACAATTATTTAACGCGTCACTTACTGGCCTGTTCAATAATCTACTATAACATGCTAGTATAACATACAGAGTGAAGGTTTAATTTGCATACATGTTGAATAATTTTACAGCCCACAACTCATATAGTCGTACATCACACAAGTATATACATTTGAAGAAGTTCTAGGATGCAAATATGCAGCATATCACCATTGCGAGGTTTTAGTTGAGTTATGTTTCAGTGAAGTTTCAGTGTCCTGGGCGTCGATTCTCATGCCTTCTTAATTCGTAACTTGCTAAGAGTGGTATATGCGAGGGGTGATGCACTTCTGCGGTTTATGGAATAAATGGAATAAATGGAATAAATATTGGAATAAATGGAATAAATGATAATTTTTTCAAATTCGTCAAAACCTCAAATAGACTTGATTTTGATGGCAACGCACACAACAGACCATACTAATGTGTCAAAAAGTGAAAAAACCCACTTTTGGAAACTTGAAAGAATTTTTGTTGAAATTTAATCTCAAGATGGTTTAAATGCTTTATAATTTGTGCAAACCTTTTTTTGAACTTCTTTGTCTAACTTGTGATGTGTTTGGTTGAAATTTGTCGCAAAAAAAAAACAAAAAAATTTTGGGAATAAAATGGAATAAAAGAATAAATGGAATAAATGAAGTGCGTCACCCCTCGGGTATATGGCTTTTTGTAAGTGCCTGAGAAGTGCCACCCTGGTAAACTATTTATGAAACTGAGCAGATGCTTAACTTGGCGAGGCTTTTGTGAGCGCACCCCATTGATTTAGTACATACTTGGATTCGCTATTGAAATCTCGTCAAATTATTGCAATGTTAGCAACGTCATGTCATTTTCACTGCCGCTCTAAAAGATTGCTATGAGAGTGAGGTTTGAAGTCTGAGTGAGAACTGCGATATTCACTCGAGGTGCAAAGGACATAATCTTTACTCGAGTAACAACTTTGCTTATTGCGGACGATGTTTTACGATGAAATGAGAGTTCTGGATAAGCAATTGTTAGAAAAAAGAATGTTCGTTGTCGGGCTTGCACATGAGATAGGATTTTGAGAAAAGTTTCGAGCTACCTGCAGTCGAATCTGTTAGTGTCAAGCGAGTTTGCTTTGATCGAAGTCACCTCGAATCGTTATTGTGACGTTCTATATTGTTAATACGGGTGGATTCTCGTTAATTCACAAATTTCGTGTACTTTGACGAAACCGATGTAAGGAATGCAAAACCGGTTTCGAAACAATTCATGCAACTTTTTTCAGAAATTTGACGAAAACCAGTTTTATGATTTCAAAACCGATAACCGGTTTCTAATAACCGGTCCGGTTTTGCATTCCCTTAACCGATGCCGCACTAAAAGGGTGAATTCTTATCCACACGACGTCGGCTTATGTCGAAGTATCGAAATTTCCTTATGAAATGCATGAGTCTACAAGCACACTATTTTTCGTTGCTGGTTGAAATTGACATAAGCCGATGCCGCACTTTGTTTTAGGTGTTCCCTGAATAGTTTTTCAAACGAGAAAATCACTTAAAAATAAAAATTAAAAGTCCTACGTAACCTAACTGACCAATTCATGAGTTTATACACTACAAATTCTAATACATAGGCTGTTTAAAGAAGTTTTCTTGACAACGTTATCTTTTTATCATTGTGGACTTTCAATTTCAAATTCAACTAAAGAGTTCGAAAACTATTTTGAGCCAAACATGTAGTCTGGTCTGGTATATGTCTGGTAGCCTCGGACAATTCTGCTAGAATAACTAGTAATATTATCTGCTGCTCATAAAATTGGCTTTGTCACACAATCATTTTGTTGTAAATCACTTAGCATTAAAAATCTTATCATCAGACCACTACAGAAACCAGAATATTCTGTTTTGTTACTAGAAAGATTCTATTACATAGAACGTGTTAGATTTAGATTGAATATGTGTGTCCAGTTTGACTGTGAATTCGAGATTAAGTAGTGTCGTTGCTGATAGGAGAAGTTACATTTTAGTAGCAAACGATAGCATTTCAAGTGATTACCTAATTAAATTTAAAATAATTCAATATGATCGTACAGTGCGTACAGAAATTAATCTTTTTTTCTTTGTTATCAATCCCTAGCTGCTGTACGGTAGCAAAATATAAAAACTCTTTATCTATGACCAAAATATGTTATCGTCCGATAAGAATACTTTTAATTGTTTATTAACCGTGACGGATATATTACTGCAAACACTGCACGATTCACATGTAAAACAGTGTGTTTGACGATCCATTCACTGTGCGTATGTCGTGACTGAGAACAAAAGAATTACAGAAACATAAATTTAACAACACATTTTTGATAAGAATGTACCAAGAGTAGTTGCAGGGAAAGGTTGTGATTCCAATATTTTTGTTTCCACAAGAGCTACAAGTTTGGAATATATCTTTTGCTGCAAGAAGGAAAACGATTGTGGAAAAATGTGACGGCGCGCTGCCGGTGCTGTAATGTTTTTCCAATAGAAGAAAGGAAACATTTACTTTTACTTTACATCCTAAAAGATGACACCGGCGAATAAATTGAATCGTATATGTTTAAGTGTCTTAACTCCCAATTTTTATGAGAAAAGCATAAAATTAAAAAAAATAGTTATTTATGCAACTAGTTGCGAAATGGTGTTGTTTTTGTCACTAGATGTAAAGTTATCAAACGAGCGAAGCGAGTTGGATAACCACATCGTGTGACAAAAACAAGCAATTTCGCATCGTGTTTCATACAAGACTTTATGCAACAACTTGTGAAACGTGAACTTTTGAATCACTAGTGACAAAACGTTACTTTTTATCACGCAAGTCAATTATAAAAAGTTATAAAACGACCTCTCTAGCGTCACCGAAACGATGCATGAAAAAGTTCACTTTTCACAACGGCGTTGCATAAATTAATATTTCAGATAGAAATTGTAAAGCATATGCTCATTAACATCTCAATGATTGTACCTTTTAATACTGCAGATGTTTTATCGATACGATGCAAATTTTCAACACACAATTTTGAATAATAAGCGAATCTTTGAATTATTTTACTTACTCGAAAATATAATTTTAAAGACGTTTTGTGTTGAAAGTCAAATCCACTCATTAAATAATAATTTAAAGAAAAATGTAATTCACTAGTTTTGCGGCTAATGCATTTTGAATTCTATTGTTTATTAAGTAGTGATAGCTACTTTATGTTTTCACCCTTCCTGTCCATCCGTCTGTGCACCTCTCCTCGGTTGCTCCCTGGCACGACCCTCAGGAAGGTCTCCCTAGCGAAACCTCTGAGATGTCATTTGAGTCACTGTTTTAGTCACATTTTCGCTTTAGATCAATTGCATCAAAGTGCCTTGAAGAAATCGTTAGCAGCCTTGGAAAGTCGAATCAAAGAAAGATAGTCTGACCTTATCTTAAGTTCTTTTAAAAAAGGGCAGATGAGCTAGCAAGGAAAGCGGGCGAGAATGAGTTCATGGGACCAGAACCAGCACTCGGCGTTCACGCTGGTTTGATACTGAAATTCTTCAGGGATAGGACCAAAGAGAAGCACCAAAGATCCTGGGAGCAACTGGATGCTTGTAGGCAGGCAAAAGAGTGCGTAGAGGGTGCGGAGACGTACCGGAAACAGCAAAGAACTTTTTGTGCCCTGTCACGACTGAGGACGAAATCCTAGGTGACTTTTACCTGACAATAGAGAAATTCCAGAAGGTTCCACCGACTAACGTTCTGTCATTTATCACAGATATATCACAGCCATGAAAGTCAGGCCAGCTAGCATAGAGTCAGAATGGAAATTTTCTGCTTGCGGATACCTTAATTGCAAAATCCGTTTTGAAATGAACTATGAAGCGCTGCAACATTTATCCTTTTGAGAGCATCTTTGTAAACATCAGATTGACATTCTCTGACGTCATGACTAATGTGCACGTAAGATTCGAAAGCTTTTATTTAAATTAAACAAGAACTTATGTAATATTTCCAACGAAATGACAATAAATTGTAGAATTTGGCTTAAATTTTCTTCCTAGATATCAATTTTTTCATTAAGTAATATGTGATTTCAGACAGTCTTCTCAATGTCGAAAATAACGATATTAATACCGGTATTGAGATTTCGAATATCGAATACCGGTATTGTAAAAACGATACGATATTGCATTCCCAAGTCCACAATTAAAGAAATGTTCCAAGAAATATTGGTCGATTCGTGAATTTTAAAGCAAATCGGACAATGTATAATTCCTTATCTGACCTTCGTATTTAATGCCAAAATTATCGAAATGTTTTAAAAATATCCAGTTAGCAATTTTTCCGTCATCTTACGGCTTTCTAGTAACTGTTTTTAATTTTGAACATAACCAAAGACCCGTACGTATAAGAATAAATGTGACAAACAGAATGGATGTTGCAAAAAGACTCGAACGTATCTAAAAATATCCCAATTCTAGGAGTGCTCATATCCTGGTATTGGGCCGTTTTTTGATAGTTCTAGAGATATCAGTCACATGCCACAGTTTTAGAGATATGGGTCATCCTGCCCAATTCTAGAAGTGGTCATATCACTGGATAGGGCCATTTTTCTCTAAAACCCTGAAACACGCATTCTCTAATATTTTATTCTCTACAACTTTGCCTTTGAAAGTAAATCTCCATATTGCATGCAAAGCTATAACTGGGGCATGGAAATCTTCACCTACAGCGACTCTAGAAGTGTTACTGATCTTTCGTCCATTCGATTGGTACTAGCACCGAGACCACTGACCCAATTTCCACAAAAAAATCCCAGTTTTGTGAGAGCATGTGCTTTCATTTGATACCAAAATGAACAATTTCCCTGCTTTACTTTTTCGACCATATCTCCGGAACCACTTGAGCCATTTTGCTCATCTTTGAACTTGAATCATGGGACATAATTTGTACCTTTTAGGGAAAAAAGTTTAGATCGATCACTGCAGCCGTTTAGATAAAAACTAAGGGACGGACAGTCCGGCATTTATTTTGCTGATTCGTCATCTCTAGATGATATTAAATACATCCCCCTCACTCCCGCCTCGATCTACCCCATGTTATAATAAAATGGTTTTTTTTGGACCTTTGTATTTCGTACGGATCCAATAATCACAGTATTGAAGAAACATGTTGACTTCTATTTTATTCGATGATAACAACCCTTACACTAGAAGCACTTGCACTCTTGCACTAGAAGTGAATTATACTTTCGAGATATTCAATCATTTTGACATTAAACTAAAAGAACAAAGAAAAGATCAACTCCAAATTAAAATATTCGTCTTCTAATATCATGGTATAGGTATCTGTCCCTGCTCGAGATCACAATGGTAAAAATTTTAACACGGTACTTCGCGGTGATTTGTCACTGTTCAAATATGTTGAATGTCAGAAGCTGTAGAGGACCGAATGTAGATTCCGATCACTACCTGGTGAGAGCGGCAGTTAGGTCTCGAATATCGGTTCAACACAATCGACAACCGGCATTGGAAAGGTCGGACGTGGAAAAACTACAGAACGAAGACATTAAACGTCAATATGTTGACAGGCTGGAGACGAATATTATTGGCGGAATGGTCAGCGAACAACGAAGCGTAGACGATGCGTGGAATCAAATTAGACGGAATGTAGAGAGCGCCGCAGCAAAGACAGTGGGAACGAGAACGGGAAATAAAAGAAATATCTGGTTTGACGATGAATGCCAGAAGGCCATGGACGACAAAAACGCAGCTCGCCTGAAAACTCTAAGTAGATTCACTCGAGCTGTCCAGGAAGAGTACCGTTCTAAAAGAAATTTCGAGAGAAAACTCTTCCGACGGAAAAAGCGACAGCGTGACAAGGAAGTTTTGATCGAAATTGAGAAGTTTGGCAATCGGAAGGAGACTCGGAACTTTTACCGGAAAGTGAACGAATCCAGAAACGGTCAACAACCTTTGCTGTGTAAGGACAAGCAGATGAGGAAAGGTGTATCGCGAGATGGGCTGAGTACTTTAAGGAACTGCTTAACCCGAACAGACCGCTCAACCGAGACGACGAAAACGACGAATTGCCATTTCAGACTGCGCAACCATACATAGAAGAACCAACGATGCAAGAAGTTGAAGCTGAAATTTTAAAGCTCAAAAATTTCAAAGCCCCGGGGACTGACAACCTACCCGGTGAACTTTTCAAGAACGTCGGCAACGCGCTATGTATGGAGATGCACGAGCTCATCATACGCATCTGGAATGACGAGGAGTTACCGGAAGATTGGAAGACCAGCATACTTTGTCCCATATACAAAAAAGGTGACAAATTGGAGTGTGGCCATTTTCGAGGAATCGCTCTGCTGAATATTGCTTACAAGATATTTGCAAATATTCTATATCAGCGCCTTCATCCATACACGGAATCTACGATAGGTGAATACCAAAGTGGTTTTCGTGTAAGTCGTTCAACATCGGACCAGCTGTTTAATATCAGACAGATCTTGGAGAAGTGCAAGGAGTACAACATTGAAACACACCATTTGTTCGTTGACTTCAAGGCAGCCTATGACAGTGTTAGAAGAAGTAAGCTATGGTTTCCCAACAAACTGATCTCGCTAACGAAGCTACGTCAGGCCTACGTCAAGGAGATCCTCTTGCTACGCTGCTTTTCAATTTAACACTCGAAGCAGCTGTTCAAACCATGGACATAGACTCCAGCGGCACCATTTTCTCCAAGTCCAGTCAGTTGCTTGGTTTTGCAGATGACCTGGACATTATTGGCCGAACTATGGATGTTGTTAAAGATAAGTTTATGGCCTTGGAGAGAAAAGGTACCGACCTTGGGTTGAAGGTCAATGACGGAAAAACGGAATACATGATCGTCCCACCTACGAATCGATATCGTTCACACACATTCAAAATGGTCAATAAGTTCGTATACCTTGGATCAGAGCTGAACATAAACAACGACATTGCGGACGAAATAAAAAGGCGAGTAACTTTGGGCAACCGGAGTTATTACAGCCTGCTGAAAATTCTAAAGTCCAAGTCAGTCAGCCGAAATTCCAAATGCGCACTTTATAAAATTGTGATCAGACCGGTAGTTACGTACGGTTCGGAGTCGTGGTGCTTGACACAGAAAAATTAACAATCTCTGCATACGTTCGAGCGAAAGGTACTGCGTACAATATTTGGACCAGTATTTGACCGAAAACTGAACCGATGGCGCAGACGATATAATCACGAGCTCATAGAGCTTTTTGGAGAGCCCGACATAGTCAGAACAACAAAAATAAATAAACTACGTTGGCTCGGTCACGTACAACGAATGAATGAACATCGTATTCCAAAAAAAAATTCTGAAGTCCAAACCTGAAGGCAAAAGGAGTGCAGGGCGACCCAAGTCCAGGTGGAGCGACGCTGCTTTTGCCAACTTAAGAACTGTGGGAGTAACCAGCTGGGAGACGTTAGCTGCAGATAGGTCCGGTTGGAGAAGCATGTTGGAGAAGGCCAAGACCCTTAATGGGTTGTAGTGCCGGTAAAGTAAGTAAGTAACTTCGCGGTGATTTATTGCCGATAGTTGAGTAATTCCTGTAGAAATGCATTTCCTGCGACTCTTCCAAAGCAAATTTTTAAGGGACCTAAGGTCAACTAACTTGATTTATGATCAAAATTAAACACAAAAATCACTAAACTCTAAACGCCTATAAGATAGATAAATTTACATCTGACATTTTTCGTTGGCTCGAAAAAAAAAAAGTTTATTGTCACTCAATTCGACATACACAAATTATAATTAAACATTGTTGTCAATAAAAAACAAAGACACAATACAAAAAAAGAAAGAAATCCATAGGGAAACAAACACTTAAAAACGACAGAGTTTGTATACTTTGAAGTTAATGTCTAACATTAGATAGAATCACACACTTGACCATTATTAACAAAAAAAATTAAAATTAGTCTTTCGATTATTTACATTCTATATGACTGCAGATTTCACGGTTTTTACCGATGAGGAGAAAGTATAAACTCAACAAATATTTTATGAGACTACCTTGACTTTTTCGGTTTTAGCAACGTTTTATGAGACAATATGTGACCAAAATCAGTAGTTTTTTTAAATGTTATCACGTTTAAGCTTCACCAGACCGCAATTTCATCATCTTCAATGCTAGAACAAGTGTATACTTATTTGATTGATTTGATACTGAATTTATTTAAGTACAATGTTCAACACAATCCGAAAGTAGAATTTACTCGCATGCGCAATATATCATCAATACTTATCTTTGAGTTGGTTTGTTATACCAACGTTCAAGCCATTGGTATTGCTATGAGTGTCAGCATCACGATAGATTTGAAATGAAAACGGAACAGGGGCCAATGCCGATGTAGCCAGACCCGTACTAAGCGGTAGTTGTCGCTCTTTCCATCATTTGCTCTCATTAAAACAATCTATATCTGAAAACAGAATGACAACTTTTTTAATCCTTCAAATGTAAACGATTGATGGATTGATGTAAACGCTTTTCTCAACTATCTCTAATATAAGGTCACCGAATTATCATACAGTCACTACGATTACGATCGATGTCAATTGATGTCCAGTTCGATTAAAATTTAAACATTTCCCTGTATTTTTGAAGATTTTCCTTTAATTTACCATACCAATTCTCCTCGCTTCATACTTAAGGACAACATACATTGAGCATTTTTCTCGAAAAATCTTAAGTTGAGATTTACTCAAGTCAATAGAAAGAGAGAATGAACAAATTGTCTTATCTGAACCTAGAAAAGGAAATTCGCTGTAGGTAGACATGAGAGCCGAAAAATACCAGTCGGAGGCTCCTAAAACTCGTCTCAAAACGTCGACTGGAAAATCGTAACTTTGACACAAAATTGAAGAAATAGATATAATTTTTTTCTGTCAAAAATAGTCAAATTTATAGGCAACTTATGAAGGAATATTCATACCAGCGTCCGTCGCTTAGCGTGAGTTAGGACCACATTATGAACCCAATTTTTTTTTTTTGTTCTTGATGTCCATAACTTTCATTTGAAACCTTGAAGAGCCACTTCAATACGCCCGCGGTGAGCTTCAATACGGCCGCGGCGAGCGTCAATAAGCCTGCGGCGAGCTTCAACGAGTCTTTGAAGTAATTAATTTTCCAAAATTTCAAAAAAAAATCCTGAGGAAACCTAAGTAGGACATGTGTCTACTAAAATCGTTCTAAAAAATTCATTTGTTGATCAAATTTAACGGGAGATGTGCCGTTTGATAGGTAATAAAATATGCCTCCCATACAAAATATTTTTTTTACATAACATGCGATACGATGGCGCTGCGAGCGTTTCACATTTGAAAAATTTTTTCGAATTTTTACTCGGCCAGTTTTCACTCAAAAATTAAAAAAACAAAATTTTTTTGAGTTTTGGACTTCTACAATTTTTTGTGTGTACTACCGGGTCGAAATTCGAATAGTTACGTAAACCCATTAGACCTCTTTTCGAAGCAGCACTTCGTTTTCCGTACGGGTCTAAAAAATCGAAAATATTAATTCATTTAAAAAATGTTATGAAAGCCGTAAATTGAACCGAGTCTGTTGGATTAATGTTTTGTGTTGTATTGAGAGTACACACAGAAATCATGTATTGGTATTTTAGATACGCAAAAGTAACATAAAATGCAATGAACTTGTTGAATAAAATAAAAATACGAAAATACAACGATGAACACGCTATCTGTATGAACACATCGGATCCACTGCATTGTTGTCTAAATGCATTTTTTATACGCGGTATGAAGAATGAATCATACATATTTTTATGGAGATTCATTCATGCAGGGTCTTAGATAAGGGTGCTGTTGGTTTGGTTGTATATTAACGTAGATACATGTGATTATGCTTCACGAACTCGTTTTTTTGTGTTTGTCTAAATAAGAACAGTCGTAGAAAAAACGAAACGGAGAGAATTAGTAGAGCGTACAACATTCTTGGGTCTGGAAACTATTGAGCTTTGAACACTAGCCCTATTCACGCCAAAAAAAATGTGTAAAACTTCGACCCGAATGTCTATTTCGCTTCTTTTTCCATTACTGAATAATCCTCTAAAACATCAAAATGCTCTGAAAATGAGTTTAGGAGTTCCGCAAACCGTTGCCAGATGTATGCGTTTCAATGCGTCACTATACAATGTTCACAAGCTTTGAATAACTTGTTTTGGCTTAAATAGGGTTATTGAACACTTTCCTTCTTAAGAACGTTTAAGTCGACCATCGAATCGATGATAGATCCTACATCATCTTACCTTAGGGTGATGATGTGAGATGTTTGATTGCGGATAATAAGATTTTTGTTCAAGGAGGTTAGCGGATTTTGAACTTAAAATCGACATTTTGATTTCTGTATATAAGGTTGGGGGTGGTAATGCTTTTACCACAAACTTTACCCTCAATGCAACCTTCTCGCTGCTTTGGCCATAAAGCACTCTTTTTTTTAGACCCGTAAGAAGGAACGAAATTCTTCGAAAAGTTGTCTTATGCGTTTACCACGACGTTTGTAACCACCCTAATTTCGACTGGGGAGTAAGGGAGGAGCATCGATCATGGTCCTTAGATGACGAATCAACAATAAGAAAAATGTCCGTCCGTCCGTCACCGCGATAACTTGAGTAAAACTCAACCGATTTTCAAAAACTTTTTTTCCCTGAGAGGTAATGGAATTGAATCTGGGCACTGTCGGCCCAAGGGCCGCCAAGCTAGGGCCGTTTAAGTGGCTTTTCGTCTTTTGTACATAACTCGAGTAAATCTTTTCCGATTGTCATAAACTTTTTTTGTTTGAAAAATCTACGCATGTCCGCCAATTTACGGAAGAAACTTTTTTGGATTTGAGTCCTTGGACTTAGCTAAGGCGCTAAAAACGAGTCTCTGCTAATGCCATACGTGTTTTTTGCACATAGCTCGAGTTAATCTTTTCCAATTTTCATAATTGTTTTTTAAATCGACAGGTCTATGAAAGCCCAACAATTAGTAGAAGAAACGTTTTTAAGATTAGGCCCTAGGTACATTTTCAAATTTTTTTTGATCGAAAGGTCTAGGACTGTCTCCCGTTTTATGGAAGAAAATCTTTTGATCAGAAACCCTTGGACTCAGTCAGGACCCTAAATCTAAGTTTCTAATAGGGTCCAACGTGAACGTCCTAACTGATTTTGTTGATTCTTTTCCTATTTGAGAGGTAATCGAGTACCGAATTATATTCAAAAACAAATTCGGACCCGGTGCCTGTGCTTAGGGCTGAAGTAGGCCTCAGGTTTGTCCTAAGGTCGGCTCTAACCAAAAAAAATTTTTTTTGATATGTTGCAGAGCAAATTGAGGGAAACATTTTTGTTTAAAGAATTATGTGTCCGAGGTATATCCTTACGGCCCTGGGTCGGTCCTAAGGTCTGTCCTGGACAAAAAAATGGTTTTTCACTATGTTGTAGAGAAAATGGAGGGAAATATTTTGGTCTATGTAAGTATTTGTCCGATGCTTCTCCTAAGGACCCTAGGTTTTTTGCTATGTTGTAGAAAAAATTGAGATGAGCATTTTTGTCTATTTAGGGGGCAATTTTGTACTTTCGGAAGGCTTTTTCGGCAATTTCCAATACAATTTAATGTGGACGTAATTGCATACACTTAAGAGTTGAGGCAATATTTACATAAATACGTTCGAGTCTTTCCGTAACATCAACTCTGTTTGCCATATCTATTCTTATACGTATACGGATCCCTTGCATACGTTTAAATTTTCGATTATATTTTCCATTCGTTGTACAATTTATTTCAACAATGAAGTTTGCATCACTCGGAGAGAGAACAAAGTACTACTCTATTCAACGGTCGGTCTGGATAATTCGAATGGCTTGGCTAGTGACGTCAACATAATCGAAAAACTAAAGTTTTAATTTTACTTTCTTTATGCGTTGTTTTCCCTATACCGAACGTCCACATGAATGAAAAAGCTGAATATAATAGAGTAGCTTCGAAAGTAAAAATGTCGAACTTAATTTTATAGAGTAACGTAAAACGAAATATTTTCTCAGCGAATATCTAAATACTACACATTGTAATAGTTCGTTGAATGTCAAGTCGAACCACCCACCGGTTGATTTCACCCTTCTTTCTAGGGTGTTCAATGAAGACTGTTTATGCATAATGTTAACAATTTTATTAGAAAAGTTTTTCTTTCCCGTAATTTTGTCACTTTCCGTTGAATCACCATAACGGTTAATTTGATGACTAGAATGAACCACTAGTTGATCATAACATCACTAACCTTTTCTGCTTGCATAAAATATTTTCGTTTCCCGCAATTTTCAAAACAAATATGGCGATTAGTTTATCGATTTTCTGCCCTATGACGATATTAGAAATTGTTAGGTCATGCGTTGTTGAGACGAAACTTATTTGCTGATTGAAAATTGACTAAAGAATTTATTTCCCCAAAGTGTACAACATCTTTTCAGTTATTCGTGTAAAGTTGCTGCTATTTATTCTGGATTTGTTCTAAAGGTAGCATGTAAATTCATCAAGTTGATATTGTTAACAATAACGAGATTCTCACAAATAATTTGGACGATAAAGGATTTTCTTTATTTTCGTCAAACTGCACTACCATACGGAAGAGTCTATAGTATAACCCATTTTATTGCGTTTTTGCTATTTCGTTTGATCGTTCAATGAGTGCCATGGTCATGACTCATGCAAGTTGTGTTCATGTCTTCCAACACTTAAAGTTTATGTATAAAGTTCCTCAGAAAAAAAAGTGAAAAATTTGAAAATCTATTGACCTCGACCCGTAGGTGTTCGAAAGTGCTGTGAAATTTTAGGTGGACAACTGTTACAGTGACATTGTGTAACTGGACGTGAAAATTCTATTTAGATGCCTGCTTCAGACGCTTCAGTGTAGTGTCATCGTTTGCCAGGAGCAGGAAGAAATCTGAATTCAAAAAAGTTCTAAGATGCGAAATCTATGATTTCCATATGGAACCATATTGACAAAGAAGTAAGGAGGGGACGATAAATCAAAGTCTGTCGTTGCGTAATTTGTGAACGGCCCCTTACGTAACGATTCATTGGACAAATCCTAACCTTGCGGCTAGTAGGTAGTAGGTAGGATCTGGATTCTATGTACCAAAGTTAGAGTATTCCTGCTTTTTGACAGAAAATTAAAGTCAACTTGAGTGGAAGGATTCTCTAGTAAGATTTTCGTATCCTCATCTCGTGAACATCAAATACTCCTCAATAGTCTTCGAATTTATATCTTTCCTAAAATGATTGTGCTCAACGAGTGGGCACAGGGCACAGTTTTGTAGGTTTCTTTGTACTCCAAAAAACATGTTTTAGTAACTGCAAACAAAATACGTTTGCCCTTTAGCTCATTATGTATTTGAATACCACAGTATTTTGGCTTGCTATTATACTAGGGTTATAGTACGTCTTTCGCAAACTTATGAAGATGCATGCTAACGGTCATTGCATCTTCGAAATTATTTCAGTTCCCTGAATGTCCAAGATGTTTTTTTGAAATGATTTGAAACAAAAATACAAAAATTGCAATGGAAGACATTCTTCAACAAATAATTAAAGAAGCTACTGGAACGAAGTTAAATCATTTAAGAAATGGTGCCCAGAACGCTCTTGGTAAGTGAAATCTACTCCCAACATACGATGCGGTTTTCACTCACAATACATTTACATTGAAGACAAGTTGAATCGTCAACATGGAATACATAGAGACAGGGACGCATCATATGAACTCCGATCAGTGTCGTTATTCGCAATGCAATTGGCATTGGAAACTAGACGACCGAAATTTGTGACGATTGCCTTGAATGGAATGCACGTAATATTGAAGAATATTTTGATGTGTGTGTGAGATATTTAAATTGATGAATTTCAGAGAATTATTAAAGACGAACGATTTTACATTGGGCTAGAACCAGAAGATGATTCTGTTTGGTTACCCGCACAGTTATTGCGTGCGACTTCAAGTGTTTCATCCCAAAGTGGGTCTTCTAATGAAGAAACATTGGTGAATGTTTTACGCTTGTTTCTGGCTATGGCTTGTACTCCAACTTGCACATTAAACGGCAGACTTCTGATCGAAATTTTGTCACGATGTGGTACGATTTGTTTAGTGAGTGAAAAAGTTCTTACTCCATTCGTTCCAATAATTTTTCAGGTGATTGTTGGGAAAATGGTTCACGAGCTATTAAAGCAGCAAGCTTAGCGGCAGCGAGTCAATGTTTGCGAACTTTTTGTTCATTTCTTCAAGACGAGGCGGAAGAAATCCTAAAGACAATTACTCCAGGTTTAATGAATGCTGCACAGGCGACTGCTGTATACAATGAGGTGATTCCAGTTATGCAATGGCTTTGTAGCCGTCTTATCGAGCCAAGGTAGGCAAACACATCTGTTTGACGAAAACTGTAACTATAATTCGTTGATTTGAAGGATTTCCAGTCCCAAAAAGAACGATACTGGTGGATCATTATTCTTGACGGAATGCATTCTTTCGTTAGCGTCAACACTACCCAGAAATGTTCAAACGAATCCTCACTTCACAGCGTTTCTGTGGCAAAAATTTTGTCCCACATTAGCAGCGGCTCTTGGTTCACCAAATCGTGTAAATTTGGATAAAAAGTTCACTTACATGTTAGTGTTTTTTGTATACGTAATTTGTACGATCATACGATAAATTCCTCCGATTGTTACAGGGATGCACTTCATATAATTGAGAATGAAACCCGGGGATTTTTTACAGGACCCGGCCTCGATGGTCCTCAGGCGCGATGTGTTTATTTGACGGCTATTGAATTGGTGCGGATAGCTGGTGCGCAAGGTTCATTAAGACCTATGCTAGAGGCACTATTTCATCGAATGATTTTGTTGCCATCGCCTCCAAATCGAACCGACCCCCTGAGATGCATCAAAGAAATTTTCAAGTAGGAGCTTCTTCACGCCATTTGGCTGTTACTCATTTTTTTTTGTAAATTGCAGAAGTCCCGCTAGACTTGTCGATTTGACCGTTATCTTGTTTGTTGACAAAAATCAGGGCCAAAGTTGCAGTGACGACATGGCATTATTTCGACTAATAATTGATGCCATGGAGGAGTGTGCCCTATCCGGTCAGACTTGTGAAAGTGCTCTACATACGAGTGTAGAATGTATCGTCGCTCTATTGGGTAGTCTGCAAACCTTATGCACCGGTGAATTGGACAACAACATCATCAGCGAAAACACAGTGAAAATTCTAAACGGTCGCTACAGCAAGCTTAGAGAAGTCGATTACACGGGACCATTGACATATCAATCAATGGCAAGACTACCAGCAGCGTACAGAGACGCTGTAGCCGAACTGCGCCAACATGGATTTGAAACGTCGTCTGGTTCAGAAAGTGATTTGGAGCAAATTGATCAGGAAATAGTTTCCAATGGATCTGGAGACACTGAAGGACCAGAAGACGAACTGCAATCTTCGGATGATGTTTCAGCGAAAAACGAATCGAATTGGCCATATTCGTACCTAGAGGCACCAACACCAGTGCGTACGGATGGTGATTTTGACAGACATCATGCAAGAGAATTTACCAAATCTTTAACCAAAGATCTCGTACCAAAGCTTTTACGATTGAAAAGCTCTGTCGAAGTTGATGAAGCTTTGCAGGAGTTCGCTTCATCCGTTTGTCAAGAGAATAGCTTGAACTACTCGGATTTTGAATACAATTTGACTGCAATGAATGCCGATGGAATTTATCTAGCCACATGCTCAGCTCTTTTACTGAGCATACAATTGATGAAATCGGGTCATTATGACCTAGACAAAGTATGTACCCCTCAGTAGACCAATTTTAAATCTAAATTCGAAAAAATATTTCCAGGAACCAGTGTTCATTCCACTCTCAGAGCAACAATTCGTCACATCAGTTCAAAATACGGGCGTCTTGGTATACCTATCGAGTTTCTGGTTATGTGAATTGTATCAGTGCATCATAGCGACAAATCCTTTAGCTAGTCTACAAAAAGAAGATGTTAAAGACACACATTGTGCTCTAATTGATCTATTGCAAGACGCTGGTGGATTTGGGCCAACTCAAATGCTTTCGGATTGGCAACACTTGCAAGCGGTTACCGCATTGCAACTGGAAATAAATGAACGAAAAGAGGCCGCAAAGAAATTATCTCGACGATTACTTACATGTTGTTGGGATTCAATGGTTGCCGTGTTGAGCGCAGGTTTGGGTAACGAAGCTCAATCAACGAAAAATCGTTTAGTCGCGTTGTCACAGAAAACGTTGAAAATGAAAAGACGTTACCACCATGGCGGTGAGGCTTTGTTTGCATTGAGTTTGGACGGTTTGCATGCGGTAAGTGCAAATAAATCCCATCCTTCAATTCACAATTCACATATTCGACTGTCTAGGCTGCCACATTAAGCAATTCGTTAAGTCTGCAACACTTAGCTGGAAAAATTCTAAACCTTTTAGCGAATAATGTTTGTCAGACTGTTGGACCTAGAATAACAGCTAGCCAAGCACTTTCCATGGATGTGGTTTTGAGTGGCGGACTTGAACTTGGCTCATACAGCTCTGAATGTTGGCTGCCTATATTGACAGTTTGCAGACATGTTACGCAACTAGAACATGAACTATTTAGCTTACAAAATACGATAGGTACCAGCACAAACGGTTCGAGAGATTATGAGACTGGAGAAAAAACTATTCTGGCAGCAGGAACCGGAAGCGATAAACTAAATTTATCATCTTGTCCGATTGATGACGATGAGACCTGGTAACGTTTCTCAAATACAAACACTCGGCCATTGAATAATTTATGTTGATTTACAGTGTGGATGTGTACAGCTTTTTGCAGGCACCTCATCAGAATCCCACCACAAATGTGGCATCCATTCTAAAACACTACACAGTATCGAATGATACGTCATCGCTTCTGAGTCAAGCTGACTCAGCAAAAATTTTATCATCGTTATCGCACCAAGCTGATAATCTGTTCTCTGATTCTGCTGATCGGCTGAGTTTACCGCCGCTCTGTCAGTTCATGAAAAGTTTATGTCGGGCATCCAGAGATCAGTTGTACAGGAACACAAGTCTTAAGCGTGGTTCAAAAGTTTGGTGGCCCAGTCGAACTAGGAAACAAAAAAATGAATCCCTTCCGTTGTCTCTGCTGTTGCATCGTGTTGGTGATGTCATATTGCGGGTTTTCCGTAGCTCAAGACCACTACTCCATATATTTAAAATGTGGGCAATAGCTGGACCTCATTTGATGGATGTAAGTTCGTCAATAATGAAAATTTTGGCCTATTCCATTATTTTCTGCTTTATTTCAGGCTGCCTGTCATCGAGATCGAACCATTTCGAAACGGGCCATTGAGTACATTCAAGATATTATTACTGCTTTACTAGTGGAACAATCAGAACTCCCACATTTTCACTTCAATGAAGCGCTGCTGAAGCCATTCGAAAATCTACTGAGTATGGAAACGTGCGATATTGATGTTCAGGTGAGTGCAAATGTCCAGGAAATTTGAAATAGTCGGGTGGCAGATGACGATGTTTTCACCTCGGTTTTTAGGACATTCTCATAACTTTCATCGAATTCTTTAGATCACTGTTCGACCTCTGAACAATGATTTCTCTCACGTGAGGCCTCGAACCGATAGTAAATGTTTTTCTCGAACGTTTATTTCTCCTCGACTTGCTCATTAGAGCCCCTTGGGATCTCCGCTAGCCAGAACACTCGTGATACAATCCGGCAATTTTTATGAACTCCAAACTTCTTGTCTTATGAATTTTAACGTGACACTTACATCAAAAACATCGGCTCTTCACACAATTACTGCTCTTCTAGATGCCGTTTCATTCATTTCATTTTGGCGCTTCAAGAAAAAATTAAACTGGCTCGACGTGAGGCTTTACATCTTCACACTCAACTCATCTACTTCTAAATTTCGTTACCATTATCAGCGCCCCCTGCACTCCAGTCTTCCGACGACTTGAACAGAAGTTCTCAATATATTTAATTTGATTTCAGGATCAAATAGTGGCATGTTTGTACGAAATAGTCGAAGCTCATCGCATAGAAATTCGTTCCGGATGGCGACCACTGTTTGGAACATTGAGAAATGCACGAAATCGGCCATTGAACATTGCAAACATTAACGACATATTTCGCGTATTTCTCGACAGTGACAATACACTTGTATTTGCCAATGCTGGACTCGATTGCATCTTATGCCTTCTATCGTATTTGGAAATAACGGGTGGTAGTGGGAACGCTAATCATTCCGAAGATGAAAATATATTCCGTCCCGCTGAATTTCTTCACGACACGTTGAAATTCATTGAGCGATGCGCTTCGATATTAGCGTTCATGTACAATATGCCAAAGTGTCCCAATTTCCATTCCGCTTATAAAATTAAGGGCATTTCCTACACGCATGTCATCGATGCCAATATACCGAATTCAATGGAAAATTTCACATACTTCGGAAATGATTATTTACAAAATACAAACGAACAGCACATGATTTCGTATCGATCGCTTCACATCGACAAAGAATCGATCACGAAAATCGACGATTTGGATAAAACCAGTGGCGTGCTGAAGGTTTGGTTTTTATTGCTGGATGGTTTGACAAACTCACTAATTGTTTGTCCGCCTGTGCATCAAGCGCCAATTCTTCAGACAATTTTAAAACTTTTCAAAAATCTGGCCAATAATCCTGGCATCGATTTCGGCTTTTATTGCATCAATCATTTACTTATTCCAATGATACAAGACTGGCTGCGCTATGTGAATAAAACCCACAACAATTGGCATCCGATTGAAAAAAATTTCAAGCATTGCTGTGGCATGACCACGGATTTAGTGGTCGAATTTATTGAGAAATCGCGTAAAAAATGTACTAAAGGTAATGCTAACAATGTTAAGGCTAAAGTAACTTCCGTTCAACGGCCAGTTGATAATCTCAAATTTGCTCAAATCAGAATCCAGAAGATGGATACATCTTCAAGCGACGATAGTAATATTGTCGAGACACCTACGAAAATACCAGCTGCGGCTACATTAGCCTTGAAACAATTACTGCTGGTGTTAATCGAATGTTCTGCTCAAACACAAGAGACTATCGCTCGGGTGGGTGTGTCATGTCTGAAACATGTTATCCTGTCAACGGGACGATTGTTTAATGAAAATCAATGGATGATTGCGTGTTCAGCAATTCATCGAGCGTCGAATGTGACCATCGCACCATTAAGACAATTGTCATTTGCATTCCATGAGAAATCGAATAGTTTTTACGGTGACTGCGCCAATGTAAAAGTAGCTGCTAGAAAAGACTGTACGATCGATGAACTCAATAGAATTAATGGATTAGCGCAACAAGTCTTTTTGATGGATGGTCAAAGAGATCAACGAGATTTATCCATGAAAAACAGTGGACAGTCTGATTTGAAAGTATTGGTTGATGATAGAAGCTACTCATTCTTGCTGTATCCGCTGACGAGTAACTTTGGTCAAAATGTTGACAATTTTGTGATCCGAATTCCATACCGTAGTGTGGTTGTTGGTCTGTTAGCTAATCAAATGCTGCTGCAAGTTGTAGCGAAACTTTTATTGGGTAATCTGAAATGTGTGCCGCGTGAGATTCATTCGTGCATTTCTGACAATTATTCGTCGGAGAATGCCGAGCCCATTGAGTTAGGCTTTCGATCGAAGGAGATATTACTTCGATGTGCCAAACAATATTTGACTAGTTCCATCGAGTTTGATTCACGGCCAGGACTGAAGTTTTTAATGCAAAAAGTTGCCAATATCGACTTTGCTGCGAATCTTTACAAACAAATGACGTCGTCATGGATGATTTATTATGTGTCAATGGTGGATTCGTATTTAAACGACATCGATCAATACAATCTCACGATGGAAGATCTCACATACATACTCGAATCTTGTTCGCGTCTAAACACATCCACCGTAAAGAAAAAGGAGAATTTTGTTCGCTACTTGTTCTCGCTGCAAGACGCTTGGAATCTTGTCTGCGAGGTGTTTTTAAATTACTCCAGCGGACATTCGGAAAATGGCTCATCGAACGGAAATGATGACACTTTGAATAATCCGATGGCGAATGACAACAACGAACCATCTCCTGACGTTTCCCCTAAGAGCGGTGAAAACGTCCATCCGAATCAGGAGGAAAATGTATCAATGTCTAGTCTAGTTTATTGCAATCAAAGAACAAATCCGTTCGATTCACTTCGAAATAAATCTGATTCGATGGAATCGAAAACCATCTCACCGGAAATCGAACAACAACGTGCGACCAGTATATTGAAAGATTTAAATTACAAACGCTCTGCTTTGGCTCAGTTAGTGATAGCATCTATCGAACTGTTAAGATCGTTGCCAGATGGTCAAGCAGATAATCTAAGACTGCTAATGACACCGACAATACGTGAAGCTTTTCGTTTGGTACAATGTAATGAAAATATTGTTAATAAAATGTAATTATTCGTGTGTATGTGTGCGTGTGCGTACGAGAATACGGTGCAATTATTTACAACTTATTTACCATACCAAACATTCTTGTTACCCAAAACAATCCAATGTCCATAGTTAAGCTCCTATCAACCTATTTTACTTAAGCGCAAATAATTAATAAATTAAAGAGTTATATAAAAAGCTTCATTCGGGAATATATCCGCTAATAGCCTGATTAAGAAAACAAATGTAATGAAAGCTTCAATGGAATTCGATCCTCTAACGCAGAGAGTCACATAAAATATAAACATTTATTTTTGAAATATAAATTTGCTAAAAATTATTTTCGAGTATATTTTGAGTGAATTTTGTAAACTTTATTTTTGAAAAATAAATATAAGTAATGTTGGCGATCGAAATTATCTTTGATTTATTCACACAAACAAAATCATCGGGACAACACTACGAAAAACGGAAGAATTTGTCTCAGACAATTAATACGAAGATACTGAAATGTTTTGGGACCTAGTATTATACCACCCCTTCTAAACGTTTCTTTTGCCTTTAATGTTCTCTCTATGTGGATTTGGTTGAATGTAACAAAGTCAGAAAGGCCATAAACATAATTGTTAATACCTTGAAATGAACTTTTTTTGGGTGGCAATTCAAAATTTTATTTATTTGTTATTACACCAACCGCTCGAACCCGAGC
>CM055406.1:31777457-31796851 GCA_029228625.1 Pseudolycoriella hygida | reverse complement strand
AGACGATGCGTGGAATCAAATTAGACGGAATGTAGAGAGCGCCGCAGCAGAGACAGTGGGAACGAGAACGGGAAATAAAAGAAATATCTGGTTTGACGATGAAGGCCAGAAGGCCATGGACGACAAAAACGCAGCTCGCCTGAAAACTCTAAGTAGATTCACTCGAGCTGGCCAGGAAGAGTACCGTTCTAAAAGAAATTTCGAGAGAAAACTCTTCCGACGGAAAAAGCGACAGCGTGACAAGGAAGTTTTGATCGAAATTGAGAAGTTTGGCAATCGGAAGGAGACTCGGAACTTTTACCGGAAAGTGAACGAATCCAGAAACGGTGACAGTCAACAACCTTTGCTGTGTAAGGACAAGCATGGATTGGTCTTAGCAGATGAGGAAAGGTGTATCGCGAGATGGGCTGAGTACTTTAAGGAACTGCTTAACCCGAACAGACCGCTCAACCGAGACGACGAAAACGACGAATTGCCATTTCAGACTGCGCAACCATACGTAGAAGAACCAACGATGCAAGAAGTTGAAGCTGAAATTTTAAAGCTCAAAAATTTCAAAGCCCCGGGGACTGACAACCTACCCGGTGAACTTTTCAAGAACGGCGGCAACGCGCTATGTATGGAGATGCACGAGCTCATCATACGCATCTGGAATGACGAGGAGTTACCGGAAGAGTGGAAGACCAGCATACTTTGTCCCATATACACAAAAGGTGACAAATTGGAGTGTGGCAATTTTCGAGGAATCGCTCTGCTGAATATTGCTTACAAGATATTTGCAAATATTCTATATCAGCGCCTTCATCCATACACGGAATCTACGATAGGTGAATACCAAAGTGGTTTTCGTGTAGGTTGTTCAACATCGGACCAGCTGTTTAATATCAGACAGATCTTGGAGAAGTGCAAGGAGTACAACATTGAAACACACCATTTGTTCGTTGACTTCAAGGCAGCCTATGACAGTGTTAGAAGAAGTAAGCTATGGAGAGTCATGGAGGAGGTCGGAATTCCCAACAAACTGATCTCGCTAACGAAGCTAACACTAAACGGAGCTAACAGCCGAGTAAGGATCCGCAATCAAATGTCAGAGACTTTCGACATTGAGGAAGGCCTACGTCAAGGAGATCCTCTTGCAACGCTGCTTTTCAATTTAACACGCGAAGCAGCTGTTCAAACCATGGACATAGACTCCAGCGGCACCATTTTCTCCAAGTCCAGTCAGTTGCTTGGTTTTGCAGATGACCTGGACATTATTGGCCGAACTATGGATGTTGTTAAAGATAAGTTTATGGCCTTGGAGAGGAAAGGTACCGACCTTGGGTTGAAGGTCAATGACGGAAAAACGGAATACATGATCATCCCACCTACGAGTCGATATCGGGAAGATAACGTAACGATCGACACACACACATTCAAAATGGTCAATAAGTTCGTATACCTTGGATCAGAGCTGAACATAAACAACGACATTGCGGACGAAATAAAAAGGCGAGTAACTTTGGGCAACCGGAGTTATTACAGCCTGCTGAAAATTCTAAAGTCCAAGTCAGTAAGCCGAAGTTCAAAATGCGCACTTTATAAAATTGTGATCAGACCGGTAGTTACGTACGGTTCGGAGTCGTGGTGCTTGACACAGAAAAATGAACAATCTCTGCATACGTTCGAGCGAAAGGTACTGCGTACAATATTTGGACCAGTATTTGACCGAAAACTGAACCGATGGCGCAGACGATATAATCACGAGCTCATAGAGCTTTTTGGAGAGCCCGACGTAGTCAGAACAACAAAAATAAATAGACTACGTTGGCTCGGTCACGTACAACGAATGAATGAACATCGTATTCCAAAAAAAATTCTGAAGTCCAAACCTGAAGGCAAAAGGAGTGCAGGGCGACCCACGTCCAGGTGGAGCGACGCTGCTTTTGCCAACTTAAGAACTGTGGGAGTAACCAGCTGGGAGACGTTAGCTGCAGATAGGCCCGGTTGGAGAAGCATGTTGGAGAAGGCCAAGACCCTTAATGGGTTGTAGTACCGGTAAAGTAAGTAAGTAAGTAAATGGATGACAAAATCCGGAAGTTACATCCGTATGACTTAAAATCCTGTAGATTCAAAATCCAGATGAAAATCAGGAAGAAAATAGTGTAAAAAATTGTCCGGATTTTTAATGTATAGTGTAGATGTTATTGAAATGCCGAAAGATTATCCCGTGTTATAATCTAGTAGAAGAAGTACGCAATGTAAATTGTAATTTTTTAGTAAATTTATTTGACGAAAGTTATTTGACGAAATATATAATGATGAGGAAGCGGCGCAGGCCGTGAAACAAATCTTAAAAAAAGTGGGGTCTAAGGGGCCAATTCTTGTTTAAGCCATATTAGACCCGCATTAGCAGAACCTTATCCCTATCCCTAAGTTGCAGTGGGGAGGTGAACTTGTGTCTGAAGAAAATTGTACCAGTGAATTGTTTGAATTAAATTGCTTTTCAGTCGCTTGTTCTTGTCTAACATCCCTCACAGTGTATCATCGAGTTTGAAGTGTCTGAAGTTAGCACAAGATTTTAATCACAAGATTAAGTGAATTCTTGAAATATCAAGATCTGAGGCATACCAAGATACTAAATGTTTTGATATACCAAGACCAGGAGCATTGAATGTTGATATTGTTATATCATGTACTTTGTGTTCCGTCGGCTTTATTTCCCAACTCTCTTTACCAAATTTGAGAGATGGAAGAAAATTTTTCGATTAGAAGCTCTTGGACTCGACTCGGACCCTAAAACTGACTTTCTACTAGGGCCCAACGTGTTTGTTTGCATAAATCGGGCAAATCCTAACCGATTTTGTTGATTCATTATCTATTTGAGAGGTAACTGAGAGGTACCGAACTATATTCAAAAACAAAGGGTTCGGTACCTGTGCTTAGGGCTCAAGTGGGCTTCAGGTCGGTCCTAAGATCGGGTCGATCCTCAAATCGGCCCAAACCAAAAAACATTTTTTGTGCTATGTTGCAGAGCAAATCGAGGAAAACATTTTTTTCTATGGAAATATGTGTCTGATGGCTCCACTTAAGGCACTGGGTCGATCCTAAGGTCGACCCTTGACAAAAAAAATTTTTTTTTTCCTGTGTTGTAAAGAAAATTTCGGGAAACATTTTCGTCTATGAAAGTATGTGTCCGAGGCCTCTCCTGAGGGCCCTAGGTCGGCCCTAGACAAAAAAATTGTTTTTTGCTATATTATTGTAGAGAAAATTGAGGTAAACATTTTTATGTATGGAAGCATTCGTTCGAGGCCTTTCCTTGGTGCCCTAGGTCGGTCCTAAGGTCGGCAAAAAATAGTGTTTTGCTATGTTGCAGAGAAAATTGAAGTGAACATTTTTGTCTATTTGGGTGTCAATTTTTTGCTTTTGGAAGGGTTTTTTCACACCGTTGTTTCGGATTTCGGACTGGTTTTTCAATATTGGGATCTTATGCGTTTACCACGACGTTTTTAACCACCCGGGAGTAGGGGAGAACATTCGGTCAAGTCGGTCAAGAAATTCCGAAGTTACGGTCAAAAAAGTGGTCAAAAACGTGGTTTTTTAAAGGTTGGTGTAACTTTTTGACTTATATTCTATGAAATTAGAATGGAAATCGCCCCTGAAGGTTTTAAATAAAAGATATGGACATCACAAAATCATGAAAATTAAATTGGTGAAAATATGTTGAGTGTCCTGTAGAGTCCTTAGTGTGGGCCCAACTCACACTACGCGACCCTACACAATGTTTAGTGGTTTTTCGTGAATATATTTTTAATGATGAGGTTTTTTGTGCAGTGTTGCAGAGAAAAAAGAGGCGAACTTCTTGGTTCATGGAAGTCTAGGGTTCTAGGTCGGTTCTAAGATCGGTCCTAGTGCATTTTTTTTTCAAATGTTTTTTTTTTAATTTTGGGTTTTTATGAAAGGAGGGTAACCGATTTTGTATGAAGTCTGGGCCACGAAAACAAATTGTTGTGAAAATGCATAAAAATGGAAAAGAAATCGAATGGGCCATATGGGGTTTTTTACGTCTAAGATATTCCAGGATGTCACCACCGCCAATTTTTTTTTGAAGACACGTAGACTATTGAGAAATATTGTGACAAAGTTTCAGAAAGGTGACAGCTTGGACTGACGAGCTATAACACTTTTTGTGACTCGTTGCCCAAAATTTGACCATATCGTTTACCCTCCGAAGAGGTTTTTATACCGTTTCTTCGGACGGGTTTCGTGACATTAAGCAAACAACTTCTTTTGTATGGGGATGAAAACATACATTTGAAGAAAATTGTATTAGATGCCCCTTTTCCATAGAAATTACGCTCATTCTTCTATTGAATTATTGCCGGATTCTTCGCTTAATGTTTTAAACAAAATGTGGCTTTTCGGTGCAAAGTTGCGTTGCCTAACACTTATTGAACTACAAAGAAACACAATTATTCAATATGCAAACCTTACTTTAATACGAAAACTAACAATAAAGCATTACAATTTATTTATTTTTATTTGAAATCATTTGTATAGCAATAATTTCGGCTTAAAGGATTTTTATTGTTGCTTTAACTTGTTGAAATGAACTTAGTTGAATTTCGGTTTTCAATGGCTGATTTAACCAAGTTCGACTAGCATTTTTAGTTTTTAAAAGATTTTTCCTGAATTTGTAGTTTTTAGCATTTAATTATCAGATTTCTCAAAAACCCGTTTCTGTGTCTGTTTTGACGGTAACATGGTATTGATCGAAAGAATAAATAACTTTTATTACAAATCTTATATTTGGTATCGATGTCACTATTTTCGACAATCGTCTATTTCCCTGAAATTGGTAAAATTTTGTAGAATTGTAAAAAAATAAAATCGCAAATTGTTTAAAAAATCTTTTATCGACTTTTTTGTGACTGTGACGAGGATTTATGAGCAGTCGTTCGTCTTCTCAGAATATGTGGCGATTTAATTTATTTTTCAAATTTATAATTAATAAGCAGTTTTTTAAGTCAGCGTTTTAAATTTTGTGCTAGCGTTACAACAACCGAATCCAAATAACCATCTCATGCAATGTAAAAAGCTCTATACGTGAGCTTTTTTCATTGTAGCGGCTGCAAAATAAAAATTTTTACTTTGATATTTCCAGCCAGGTAACTGAAGGCGTTTTATGCTTCGTTTAAACGGAATACAAAACTTTGTCATCTTTAAGAAATTCAAACGTTGAACAAATCTTGAATGTTCAAACCAATGGACTCCCTGCCTTATAAAATATCAAATATTAAAATATCGATTTTTATTTCGCTGTCGTGTTATTGTAATAAATTAAACGATTTCTTTACCTTTAAAATAAAAATAAAATTGTAACAAACAAATCACATAATCTACCACTGGAATGGGAATTTTAGTCAAATTATCCCTGTCGGCTAGTCAACATATTTCTACTCCAATTTAGCAAAAACATTTTTTTTTTGTTTTGTTTTAGAGAAACTTCAAATTACTCAAACTCATCAAATATACCGTATTTTAGCCACATAACACATAATTTGCAAATGAAGAAAATTTCGTAAAAATATTCTCAAATCAAATTGCTACATTGTAATGTCTCCATATTCCTCAGACCATTTCTCATAGGCTAGCAAGCTGTGTTGTGCGACCGATCGACGAATTCGTTTCAGTGAATTGGTGAAATCATTTTCAGTGATAGCACGAAGTGAATTCGGGTGCAAATTTTTCACTTGTTCCACATTCAACTCTAGAATAAAAGAAAAAATAGAATTGAAATCAGAAATGCTAGAAAAATATTAAGAATAGGTCATGCATTTCGTACTACGTATAAAAAAATGTTCGTGTGTGTTTTCCTAGACATTTTCATATACATCGAGACCTGCTCATTCGCTACAACAACATTTAATTGCGCCTAAATAATCTTTATGACAAATAACCCATTGAAATGACATCAGAAAGTAGAGCTAAAGTAATTTTCTTGACAAAACAAATGTCAGAGTGACAGATGTCACTTTGACGGCTGTCAAAAATGTGCACAGACAGATAGCCATAGCATTCCCCTAAAGTAGCTATCGCTACTTAATAAACCATTGCAATTGTTTAAATAAGTAGCGGTTAAACTTGATTCAAATTTTAAACAAATTTGAATGAAACCTAATGTTGGTAACTGCTAGAGAGTTACACAAAATTTTGCTCAAATTTTTTCAGATTTGTCCTAGATTTAATTAGTTTGACATAATATTTAAGTAACTCAGCCATTGAAAATTTGAATCAGGTACAGCCAAATTTGGCTTAGGTTTGGCCAAATTTGCCTCAGGTTTGGTCAAATTCGGCTCAGGTTTGGCCAAATTTGGCTCAGGTTTAGCCAAATTGGGCTCAGGTTTAGCCAAATTGGGCTCAGGTTTGGCCAAATTTGGCTCAGGTTTGGCCAAATTTGGCTCCGGTTTGGTCAAATTTGACTCAGGTTTGGCCATATTTGACTCAGGTTTGGCCAAATTTGGCTCAGGTTCGGCCAAATTTGGCTCAGGTTCGACCAAATTTGGGTCAGGTTTGGTAATATCTGGTTCAGGTTTTTAACTCAGATTCGACTCTTATTCGACCAAAGTTGACTCAGATTTTGCATAACTCAACATTGATTTTGCCTAATTTGACTCAGATTTGGCACAATTTGACTCAAATTTAGCCTAATTTGGCCTAAGTTGAAAACGTGCACAGACAAATAGACTGACAGCCCGATCATTCCCATAAAGTAGCTACCGCTACTTAATAAATAAATTTCGTAGAACAAAACGAAAATGAGCTAGCGACAGTATTTTCGTTTTAAAAGTATAAGCAGACTTTTTGTTTCACAAGTTTTAATTTTTTAGTCCTAAAATGAATGTCCAACACTTTTTGGAAAGTTAATGAATGACTTGGTGGATGAAGAAGAGTGAGAAAAATATGTGGGGTGGAAACATTCAAGTAATTTGTTTTATTTTACGTGTTCAAAAACTGTAAATCTGAACATCACATCACACAACAACACTAAGTGTACATTTTTATGCATTTTTAATGTACAAAGTTCACATTAAATGGACATTTCGTAGAGTAAATTGTTGCTGAGAAAAGTTCAAAGTTCATTTGGAGGAATGATGGCATGTTGGACGTTACGGAATCAAGAAAAATAATTTAAAATAATCGAATTCGAAATAACATAAATAGTTGCAGATTCCTCGTGGTATTATTAAACATATCGGTCGAAAATACGTAATGTGAATTACCGGTAGTTTACCGGTAAAATTACCCAACGGTATTACCGTTTACCGGTTTTTAGAAAATTTGCGGTAATTGCGTTCCCTAACGCAAACAGATACGCAATATGCTTTTATATGGGATTTTTATGGGAGCTTTCAGGAGCCCTAGCTCCCAAACGAGGCCGGTAGCTCTATTTTTTCAAAATCTCAGATGTCGCAGAAGCCCTAGCTGAAGCTCCCTGCAAAATTTCAAGAAAAGTTACGAGCCGTTTTCGAGTGCGAACCAAAGCAGTTGTTTTTCGTACAAGTGCCAATGGAAAAAAGTAACTAACTAAGTAACTAAGGTCGGATGTTTTCATTAACTTTGCCTTCTATGAAAATGCACTTTTTGTATCGAAAATGATCATTTTGTAAAGGTCATATCCCCGGATAATGATTGAAAAGCCACTTGGACTTGTAGAATCCGGAAAAAATATTTTCCTGGGGGTACGTCGGTTGCAAAGGGAAGTCAAAACTTAGGTGTGTATAATGGTTTCGCAGTCTACGAGCTGTGTCACGCAGAGCTCGGATCATTCCGGACTTGTTGCTTTCGCTTCAAAAATCGTTTTCCCATCGCTTTCACCTCAGCTATTTATACGATGTTGAACTTGGTGAACTTGACACGAAAGCACCAAGTGTGTGTAGTGAAAACGAGTTTTGGCACGAAAGCAACAAGTGTGTGTGGTGAGAACGATTTTTGACACTAAATCTGGAACGATCCGAGCATTGCCGCGCGCCCACGATGAAATCAGTTGATTTTGTTTGCAATGAAGTTAGCTTCGGTCGCAATTACAGCTATCCTTACGTTGAATATTACTTGTAAAGACCAATACAACAGTAGGCCACTCTCCTGACCGCCAGGATGCAGATTCTCCATTCGTACACTGACACGATTCGGTTATAGAGTCGATTTCTTATGTGAAACTGCAAGTAGCTTTGAGGTTGGTGGCTTTAGAACTTTAAAAGGGGAACATGTAACTTGATTCCCACAAAAAGTTTAAGATTGAAACTAAACCTCTGAAACTGGAAAAGTTCACGACCCTCATACTCATCCTTACCATTCCAACAATTATAATTTTTCTATTTAATTAAGTTGAAAGAAATTTGCTAATTTAGTTGAAAATATTGAATAGCGATGCACAACGGTTCATATCATACATCATTGATTTTAAATTCCGAACGAGTCATCAAAGGACTTTAGCAATTGCGTGCATTAAACATTTTTCATTTTACTTTCCAATCGCAACACCTGACTACGTTCTCATGGATTTTCTAGGTTGTTTTTACACAAAATGAATCGATGAACGAATGAAAACATAATTTCATTGCTTGAAAACAAATACCATGACTAATGGAACTATCGATCCACCGAACGTACTTGGGAAATAAAAATCGACGAAACAAAATAGTTTTGATTACTAGCACTCACCTCTTATCGGTTCCAGTGCAGCGTCTTTAGCCAATGCTGTTAGATCCGACCCCGAATAACCCTCAGTACAAACAGCTAATCGTTTGGCTGCATCCGCTGACAACGGACTTCCCTGCTTAGCCAACAGTCTTTTCAATAATAACTCTCTGGTATTTAAATCTGGCAGTGAAACATACACCCGTTTTGGGAAACGTCTTAGCGCTGCTTCATCTAATTCTTGTGGTCTATTTGTTGCTGCTAAAACAACGATTCGGTCACTGTCCGGATTACTCGGTAATCCATCGAATTCGACTAGAAACTCGGTTTTCAATCGTCTGGAAGCTTCATGTTCACCAGAATTACGTTCAGACAGCAGAGAATCTACCTCGTCAATGAATATAATCGAAGGTTGCATTTCACGGGCAATGGCAAATAAAGCGCGTACCAACTTTTCACCATCGCCAACATATTTACTTGTTAACGAAGCAGCGGAAATATTGAAAAATGTCGCTGAACATTCAGTTGCTACAGCACGAGCCAACAGAGTCTTGCCATTTCCGGGTGGACCAAACAGTAAAAGTCCTTTGGCAGGAGAACGAAGACCGGTGAACAGTTCGGGGCGAACCGATGGAAGTATAACCATTTCTTGGAGAGCTTGCTTTGCGATCTCTTGACCAGCGATATCGTTCCATTCAACTTTAGCTCCTCCCTCAACTATTTCATCCATTATAATTTGTACCAATTTCGGTTCGACACCTTTAACGCTAATCAATTGACTGCCGACGGATGTTGATGGGCCTCCTACAGGCGTCCTCGATCTCGGTGGTGGTGTATTTCGACCAGTGCTCCCTTTCCGTATAGGCGATCCTGAAATCTTTAGTCAATCATTAGAAACTGATTTCAAATATTTGTCGCTCAAATTTTACGCTTTACCGAAAACTGCCGTCTAATTGCAGGGGGCGTAGCGGCTGGTTTAGATGTTTGTCGATGTGTGGTCGTACCATTTGTTATGGCTTTCGATCCCATGCTACGTGGAAGTGTTTGTGATTTGTTCATTACACCCAAATGAGCTGGTCTTTTATTACCCACCGTAAGCTTTTGACCGGATGCTGAAAGTGACAAAAGCAATAAATTCTTTGTTCAGTTCCACTAAATACATTTGAAGAGCGCTCAAACATTCAGTCTATGGCATTTGTGTCTACATTTTCCATTTATTATTACCTTCTGATCGACTTGGCTGTTTTTTATCGGTTGGCGGCTTAGATATTGTAACTTTTTTTGTTTGTGTTGTGGAAACAGTGTAAACGGGCGGGGCTTGCTTTTTCGTTGTGTCTTTATTTGAAGTTGAATGAGGTTTTTGTGCAACATTTTTGTTAATTTCAAAGTTTTGTGCCTCCATTAAAATCTCTAATGACATGTGAAAAAGAAAATAAAAATAAAATAAAATCATAACGCATGAGATGACGTTAAGATGATGTTGTATGATGGAAAACGTTTTTGTAAATTTTGTTGTCTTAGAAAAAGATGTCTACAATTATTTTGTCGGACTGTGCTAGGTGCTAGGACATCTTGATAGATTTATGTGATGGAAGCTCCTATAGAAGCCACGGAAGAAAAAATTGTATGCAAAAAATAAAAAGTCTAAAAATGAATAGAAATGAATAATGCAACAAAATATAAAAATGAAATTTGAAATGCTTGTGTGGGGCTTGTTAGTTCGTTCAGGCTACAGGGCAAAGAGTACAAAAACCTTCTCACCGGACAGACACCACTTGGAAGGCAGATGAATTTGTGTTTTCTTTGACTTTTTTCAGTACGTTCCAAGGAGTTGGGCATAGATGCAGACAGAACGACAACTCACCGCATGCTAAAGGAGAAACCGGAGGGCCGAGGGGGGGGGGGGGGGTACGATATATCTTTTCTTAACTATAATGACAAAAAGATGCTAAAATTGCACCTTTGGCGGGTATTTTCATTTACCTTGGATTTTCGCACAATAAGGACAGCTGCAGCGGTAATTTGCATTTGTGATTTTTGAAAATTGGTGAATTTTTAAGGTGAAAGCTCTTTCCTTTTTCGCTTTCATGTATTTTCAAATTGAAAAGTTCAAAAAATGTGAAAGCATATGACTAGTGTCAGGTAATTTATCTCGAGGTAAAATAAATTACCCGTTATAGCTCTCACCACAGCTGCCTCGTTTTCTTGATAAAATAAATTTATTGCAAAAACGCCTTTTCATGACTTCCACCAGTTTCACATTCCAATTCTCGGAAAACTTATACAATTTATCGATAAAATTGTGCATAGTATTTCGCACCTTGCTTTTTTGGAAAAACTATTCTGGTGAATGCTTTCAACAAATGGAAGTGATTAAAAAACAATAAATGGTTGTAGGCTAATGTATTTTACCAATTTGGTGTCAATAGAAAACGCGGTTACAGTAGTGAAACATGCTACTCACCTAGGAAATGCAATCTATCACGTGCCATTGATAAATTTGTCTGCATCTTGTCATGTAACCTTTGCGCTCGTTCCCATACTTCACTGCGTCCACCCCAACAGTCGACCGCTATGCCATACTCCAATTCACGTATTCCCTTTCTATATAATTCAATAGCAATTTCTTTCTGACCTAAAAATCAATTTAGAAAAAATAAAAAATTGATAAGGAGTTCATTTTAAAATATTTTACAAGGCCGCAAGTCAACATGAAAAGTGCATTTTATACAAATTTGTGTTTACATGAAACTTTTATCATGACTATTGACTTGCTTTAAAATTTTGTCGCGTGTTTTGCCTAACATCTCACAAGTTTGATATGCTACACATGTATCGTTATATAGAATCACGCGAGAAATAGTCAAGTTACATGTGACGCAAGTTTATGTGTCGAAATGGTGTGATTCTGTCGCTGCAACTTCTTGTACGCAAACGAATCATTGCAAGCGCCAATTACATGTGCATGAAAACGAATAAACCGCTTTAAAAGCACCGAAAGGGTCATTCGTATAAGTTAGGAACAAGTAATGCCCGGCAACGTCGTCGTAATATTTCAGCGCACATTGTTAGCCTTTCTTAGGGGTTGACGTCTACATGTTTTTTCAGCTTTTAGACGCTCATCACCCCTTTTGTCGTATTTTCTTTCGATCCCTCTTATTACCTTCTTGGTCATGTTGCAGTAGCCAAGTCGGGAAAGGCAAGCTGGTGCCAAAAAAAGATATTAGGGATATTTGAATCTAGTATCCAGTACTTTACAGCGCAATACTTTTTGATTTGCCACCAGGCTGCCCTCTATGTGACCTTGAACAATGAAGAAAATCACTATGACGGCATTGACGAATGCTTCACAACGCATAAATTTTCATCTTGACACCGGGCTCCCGTTGCCTTCCACATTGAAACAAGCATAGCTCAAGAAGGCATCCTGGTGCCAACATAAAAATTGATGCGTTGTGAATCATTCGTTAATGCCGTCATAGTGACATGCTTAAATTTTTGGCACCAACCTGCCTACTCTGTGCCGTCGAACCAAGTTAAAGTACGCAGCCTGGTGTCAAATTGACAACTATTTTTCCAATAAATACTTGCTACTGACTTTAACATTGCCTTACATCATTTTTTGATCCCAGGCTTCCTAGCCGAAAATGCAGTCCTCCTCTTGTTGCAACTTTCTGAAGGCTGCGTACTTCGGATTCAATATACAGTAATTTCATGCACTAGAGGAAGGATCATTCTGGTGCATGAAAGAACTGAATTGCAAGTTATCAAAAACCGATAAGTCCAATTTCATTTTTTTAATGAATTATAAGAAATATGAAAATGGACTTATCGGTTTTTGAAAACTTGCTCTTCAACTATAATTGCTGAATGTATTCGAGATTTGCAGTAAAACTGTAACAAATTGCGCCATCAATATGTGAACTTCACCTTAGATATTTTTGTATTCTTTGTCATCTGTTTCTTTGGTAGTTATAGAATGAGAAATTGAAGGTAACCATAAACCGCCATTATGAGGACCATCCAATATTAATGAACGGAATCTTTTCTATTAGTACAAAACAAAACATTGCGAACTGCATTGAACAAGCACTTTTTAGCGTAACCCACGCCACGGGAGCTACATGGATTTTTTTTTTGTATCCTTGCACTTTGTAAAGACAGAAATGAGAATGCTCGTATTTACGTCTGCCGTCTGTCCGTATCACGTATATCTAAGACTCTAGATTTGCTCAAAAGCCAGAGGGGTAGGGGTCGGATAGAGAGGCCAAAGAGTGCTACACATATCTAAGGTTCTAGACCACCAAGAGAGCTCAAACTTGCGTCTTTGGATAGCTCTTTGACTATAAATTTGCACAAATAGCGTTGGGGGAGGGTATGCATTAGCAAATGTCGGAAGTTGTGTAGAAAGTTGTGTAATGTTCTGGAAAATCCTGTAGGGTTCTGGAAATTTCTAAAAGTTCTTGAAAATTCTGAAAAGATCTGGAAATTTCTCAAAAGTTATTTACAGAAATTTCTTGAGCTTTGCAGTTTAGAAACTTCTACAACTTTCTAGAACTTTCCAGATTTTTCTAGGAGTTTCTAGAACATTCTAGAACTTTCTGGAACTTTCTAGAATTTTCTGAAACTTTCTGGAAGTTTTCCGAACCTTGAAGTTTTGAACTTTTCGATTACCACCTCGAAGTTCCCTGATGTGTGGAAAATTTCTAAGGTTCGCCCAGAGCATAAAAAAACACGATTTTTTAACTTGGATGATTATCGGGCCATTCATATTCTTCCTGTAATGTCTAAACTTCTAGAAAAACTCCTTGCAGAGCAGATTAATAAATTTATCTCTCGACGTTGTCTGATGTATCCTACTCAATCTAGCTACAGACGTTATAATAGTACTACCACAGCCTTACTAAAAATTTATAATGATATTAATCGGGCGCTTGGCAGGAAACTTGTCTGTATTCTTGTTCTTCTAAATTTTTCGAAAGCATTTGATTCAGTTAATCATAGTATGTTGTGTGACAAGCTTCAATTTTAATTTGACGACACAGCCTTAGGATTGATACGCAGCTTCTTAGCAAATCGTAAGCAAACGACAGATATTGGTGAAATTATGTCGAGCTTTCTACCTCTGTTTAAGTGCGTTCCTCAAAGGTCAATTTTGGGTCCCCTTCTTTTCTGTCTTTTTATAAATGACTTACCGAAATCTGTCAAGTACATGTTTTCTCATCTATATGCTGATGATGCTCAACTTTATACATTTTTTTCAGCTGGTGAGTTCGTGAAAGCCTCTGTTGACAAAATTAATTCGGACTTGGAGGCAGTTCTTGAATGGGCGAAGGGGAATAAACTTGGGTTGAATGCGGGTACATGCGGACGCGGGACATCTTTACCGTCGATTAAATTGGATGGGGTTGAAATTAGTTACTTGAAGTCGGTGAGAAATCTAGGTCTTGTAATGAATGATAGCCTTACTTGGGGGGATCATGTTGCCCAAATATCGCAGATGGTTTTTATTTGACTCAGGAGATTGTAGACGCTCTCTCATTCCACGCCGATGAGGACGCGATACATTCTAGCTATGACACTGCTATTGCCGTAGTTTGATTATTTTAGTCCTGTCTTCTATTATG
The DNA here is from genome assembly GCA_029228625.1 of Pseudolycoriella hygida. Lineage (NCBI taxonomy): Eukaryota > Metazoa > Arthropoda > Insecta > Diptera > Sciaridae > Pseudolycoriella > Pseudolycoriella hygida. Next base: position 31,782,545 of record CM055406.1, on the reverse strand, counting down.
GTCTTGATTTTGACTCGTGGGAAGTTCTTAGCAAGGCACTAAAGTCAGTTGTGCGATACGTCTATGGCATTGGTCGATATGAAAGTACGGAAACTTATATTACACGGTTTCTTGGGTGCACGCTTGATGTGTTTTTTAAGGTTCGCTGTATGTGTTTTTTGTATAAGCTGGTTCGCTACCCTGAGCCGTTGTACTTCAAGGAACTTTTAGTGTATTCTACTAGGTCATCTCAGTTGACAATTCCTCGTTTTGAGTTGGCAATTGGTAAGAAATCACTTTTTGTACAGGGTTTTATTGACTGGAACTTAATTACAGTGAAAACGAGGATGGCAAGTTCGATTGACGCTTTTCGCGAAGGCTGCTTGCAATTTTTTAACAGACGTTGTAATCCAACTATCTACGACTGAGGGAATTGACACTATGGATGTTTTCTAATAACCTCACATTCTTCTCCTTTCTTTTCTTTATAGCTTGATACTAGCAGCTGACTTTAGATTTGGCTTTGACATTGATCATCAATTCTTTGGAATAGAACTTTGGAATGGTTTTTCTTACATGTTCACTTGGTGTGGCAACGAATGTTTATTTGTATCTGGTTCATCAAAACTTAAATATTGTTTAATTATTATTTGTTTCTAATTTTTTATTATTATTTTTTGTAATGTTTAGAATTTGGAGATTATGTCTTGTTTGAGCTATTTTGCTACCGAAATTATGCGCAATTTTTTTATTGTAAAAGGTATGACCTTGCATAATTGGATTTTAAATAAATGAATGAATGAAATTACCGTTGTAAGGTTTAGCGTACGCACTCTAGGAGTCATTATATTGAGACGCGATGCGAATTTTCTGGCGCTACAATTACATGTAATTCCATATGATGCTTGACAGTTCGTGCGAATAAAATCGCATCGCAGAACTTCTGCGAATTTTTTTTTTCGCTCGTATATAATTTCCATCGCACGATTTTTTTATTATGTTTTCTTCAAAATAAACAAAACAAATTATCTATTATTGATGTATATCAACGGGACGAATGAGAAATTACTTAAAACGCGTAAAATATGTAAAAACGTCTTACGCGATTTTATTCGCATCGCGTCCAATATAATGACTCCTTCTATGTCATAAAGCAGGTTGGCCATATGTAAAAAATTCGATGTTCTTTTTAAATCCCCCTTCATCTGGACGTCATTATTTCGCAAACCCTTAAACAATTCAGATACTCTACTCATGCAACATGGGATGCGGAATTGTCTCAAATTAACCGTCTAAAAGAGGTATGTATGCATGCTGACACGAACGGGTAAAAACAGAGAAAAAAAGTTTGGGTGAGCTAGCAAAGGCGGGACGTGTGTCACAGACTTTCACTGTCGTGAAACTATTAAAACAGGACGATTTTCTATGTCAGCTTTTCAGTGCATGAACACATACACGGTAATAAACACTTGTTTAATACGCCAGACCACATTTGTTTATATATAACAAAACAATTGATGTCGATATGAACATGCGACGAATCGTACGATTTCATGCGATAAAGGAAATAGGAAGACATTGTAAAAAAGATTGTGGAAAATAATATTATTTTACCCCAAGCATTTGTCAGACTTCATACAAATGCATCTAATTAACTTTTGACTATCGAATTTTTTTCAGACATAGAATTACGGTTAATATTTCTGTTTCTTGGCATAATCCCTGTTGGAATCGGCTTTCGGTATTACCAGTGTAAGTTGCAGATTATTTGTCCTATTTTTTAACAACGAATTGCAATGTTATCTGCATATAATCAAATCCAAATACTAAATAGAAACAGAAATTTCATTCCAGTATTCAGTCTTGACCCATTTTGTGACACGAATCGTCATCGAAAACAAACTAAAAATAGAAAGTAGAAGGAATGAACAGCAAGAAAATTGTTTGTCATGTACTGAAATTGTTGGCATAAACACAGAATGTGTATATGCTTGATGTTGATGCAAGTGGCTTTTCAGAATGTTTTCTGTACATATTTATGGGAGTCACGTATGGGCAAAATGCAACAAATAAAATATTTCGCGTGGCAAACGAAATTTTTATATAAATACTACTCATGAGGCTAACTATGCTCTGCAGTCACTGAGAAATAACGAGATTTCTTGTGAAAAATATGAATGATCCTTGCATTAGAAAGGAAGAAGAACACTTTCTCATACGTCTGTTCCATATCGTATTGGGTGACATTGAATAATCGTGAATTGTCGCATTTAATTTCGGTCCGCGGTCCATTTCTTATGATAGATTTGTATTGCTTACCTGGTTGCAGATATACTGTACATACAATAAAAGCCTTGGTGATAGAAAAAAATGTTCATAGGCTACGAATCATCCGAAGTCAAAGTCATTTTAAGTGTGAAAAGGAATGCGTGGAGATACTGTTTTAATTTCAATCAATGTGATTAATATAAACATGAGACAAAACACAATCGTTCCCCGGTGACATGGTAGCGACGATGTATGTGTTATCGATGGAATTAGCCATCTACAGCTGCCGTACTTCCTGTGGTTAACAACTCACCTTCGTACCAACATTTCAATGCCATTCATAATTCTGTTCGTTCTAACAAGACTTAGCAATACAACTTGTCTTCAAAACCATGTGTGTAAGATATACGCGACGAAAATAAGTTGGACAGAGATAAGTGACACGAAATAAGCGGGACGAAAATAAACACGAGGAATAGAAACTAAAGTAGCAAGTTGTATAATGAGATGGAAGTGGTCACCAGATATAAAATAGTTATTTACGTCACAAGGGCAAGAATCGAAAGTGCTTTTCCGAGTGATTAATTTAACTATATTGGCATCCCATCCGAAAGTTGAGCATTACAATTATGTAGGGCCTTTTTATCTCACTAGTGAAAACAAACATTTTACCTCACTCGTGAAAACAAAAGCTTTACCTCGCTAATGAGTTTGAAAATGAAGGTGTTTTTTGTCACGTCATTCGGAGTAGTAGATTATTTAGGGGATTTATTAGGGGAAATTTTTTTATCTTCGAGGGGGAGGTTTGCATCCCGAGCCGAAGGTGAGGGATGTAATTCCCCGAGTAGATAATAATTATTACGCATCTGCGGGAAAATTTATTTATCTTCGAGGAGGAGGAAGCTTGATGTAATCCTTCGAGAGGATATATAAATTTTCCCGCAGATGCATATGCTATTTTATTCACCTAAACAACAAATCAATGAAAAAAAGTCTGACACCAACAATTAATGTATAATTTAACTCCCTAGGGAAACACTGCGGTGAATAAAAGCACTTTCGGCTCTTGCCCGCTTGATGTAAATAACTAAGCGTTTGGAAAATGCAATTAGTGACGAAAACTAACAAAGAGAAGTAAAGAGAAGTGGCGAAAAAACAGTTCTCCCAAATATTTGAACTGCTTTCATACGGTGATGAGCTTTTAAATTTGGTAGTCCTTTGGCATCAGCTGGATATGTGCAAATGTATTGGATGCATTTTAATCGAGTATTCGCAACAAAGAACGTTATGCTCGATTTCATCGAAATACATAACAGCATAAACACATAGAACTCAGAGTTTTTAGCTCACTTGTACTGTAGAAACACTAGACATTTTGTCGACTCCTCTAATAGCATGCTAAATGTGCAAAGTTCTGTCAAATTTGTAATGCTTGGTGAGTTGCCGTTTATGTTGAAATTACAGTCGAACAACCGAACGAATGTCATTTCAACATAAACGGCAACCGAGAGTACAAATTTGACAGAACATTGCATAGAATTTAGCATGCTATTTTTAAAGATGTGTCGTGATAACGTCTACTGAATTTCTATGTTTTCTTACTTTTTCTAAAGAGGAAATGAAATTTAGAATCAGTCAAAGACTGTAGTTAATTGAAAATGTTCGTCGGCTGGGACTTGCAATACATAAGCAACTTGCCCTGTACGTATTATAGTCAACTGGTCAAAAGCTGATAAGCAGAGAAGTAACATAAAACGAAAAACACTCGGCCTTACACTCATTCAACGACCAAAAATAACACAAAAAAATGCAATCTTCGCCGCGAAATTGCATTAAATTAACAGTGTAACGGAGTCATCATTGTATTGAAAAGGGTTGCAAAAAAAATTTTTTTGCGCAACCAGAAGCATTCTAACAATAGGCTTCGAAACTGCATCACTAATTCAAATGAGACAATGTAATATTTATGTATTTATTTGAACTAATTCAAACACCTTCGCATTGTTAGTTGAATAAGGTTGACTTACCATTTACGCGACTATACTTCGCGATTTGTCGAGTATTTCCAACGAAAGCCAGTAGAAATGTCTTTCCTAACTGATGTGAAAAGTTTCTATGCTTTGTGTGATGATAGAGCTCATGGTAGAAACCTCACACTAGGGAGAAACAGAAAATTCAAACCCGCTTGGCTCCTTCGGCTCTTTGGATCCAAACTCCTCACTAGCCAAATTCTTTTCAGGTTGATTTCTTTTTTTCGGCTTGTGGAGCTGGATACTCAATTCTAGATGTTTACGAAGATCATTTTTCGAAAAAATTGGGTACAGGGCGGTGACAGACGACTTTTGTTCTTCTATTCTAAAGCATTGATTAGAAAGACACCAACTATATCATACTCTTTCTAATCGCTTAAAGAAATCAATCTGAAAAGAATTTGGCTACCAACTCACTCATCGTCAATCATCAAAATGAAAATAACATAAGCCATTGTAATCTACTATTCCATATCTATACTATCCCAGTTAATAAATATTATCTGCGAAAACTATAATCATGGGCGCGCGGTAGCAATGCGCCCGTGACGCAAGTCCCCACGAGCAAAAAATTCAGAATTTTTTTTTTCGTAGACTTCGGAACCATATATACAGCTAAGTTTTGACTTCCGCCCCCCCCCTTGCGACGTACCCCCCGGAAAATATTTTTCCTGGATTCTACGGAAAATTCTAAGACGAAATGTCTTTTCACTCATTAAAATCGGTCCAGTGGATCCGGAGATATGACCTTTAGAAAATCGTCATTTTCCATACAAAATGTGCACTTTCATAGAAACCATAGTTAATGGAA
>CM055406.1:31681858-31776626 GCA_029228625.1 Pseudolycoriella hygida | reverse complement strand
TTGTGACGCATTTTTTCAATCAAAAATGAAAACATTCTAAAAGAATTTTTGCGTTTCAAAGCTTTAAGCGTCACCCCAAATTGATATCAGTTGTTTTGGAAGGAGGAAGAAGGACTTGCGTCACATTTCCCTTTTAAAAGGGTTTTTGTTGTGATATTGCTTACATGAACTGAATGTAAAATTATATAAATACGCTGAGCGCATGTGTGCGTTGTGGCTATAAAGTTTGATTTCTTTTTGGCAAAAGGTCACTTATATCTGTGGGGGACATAATTTTTTTATAAGTTCACGTATCAGACACTACAATCACTATACGAGAAATTTTATAGTTGTGTTTTATCCTTTAAATGCACCTTTACGAACATTTAAGCTTTTGCATAATAATAATAATAATAATCCGCCGTTACAACCCGTCCGGGTCAGAGGTTCGATCGTTTTTTTACTAGTTCCGCAATTTTTTGCGAGCTTCTGCTCACATGGATTCTCTTAGACCAACGTTACCGACGTTTTTACTGTGTCAGTGGTAAATTGCACACAAACCTAGTGCCATCTATGATTTTACCTCTAACCTAACGAAATTTTATATTTTGTAAGGACCATTTACGGCTAACTTAAGCTATTTGACAAAGGTATAACTGTCCAATGAATTGACAGCGCTGCAGCTTTTCAATGTAACTGTGTAAAGAAGCATTCACCGCTGACGGTGTTGCTGACTTTTTTGTTTAGTTATTGGCGCAATTATATTTACAGCGAATCGGCATTGATTTTTCTGCAATTAATTTAGTTTCCTGTGATCCTATAAAACTAGCGGTGATTTCTCTGTTTCCATAAATATCTACCAATCACCGCATTTGGATTAAGTTTAAAATCAGTGAAAACTATTTAATGAATCGTGCCAAATAAATCTAAAATGTCATAATAAATCGATAGCTCATTTAAAATGCCAGCGAGCATCGTTGAACTAAAATGACTAGGGATTATGACATTAAATTGTATTCGTTGAGCAACGTCCCTACACGATGGATTAAGGAAATTATAGTTTTATCAATTTGATTTTATTTTGCAAATCTACCGTTTTATTGGCCTTTATGTTATTGTTCTCTTTAACCGTTTGTCTGTCACACCAATTTAAAATTCGAGCAATTTGTTAGCATAAAATTGTAAATTTTTTGTTTCCCTTTAGATGAGTCATAAAGTGATTTTATGTTTTTCAACATTGAAGATTAGTCTTTTAGAAAAATCTAAGCTTCAATAAGTTTATACGTATAATTGGCATTGAAATGTTGTATCAAATTAACGAGAGAATGGAAGAAACGCAGAGAAGTGATGAGAAAGAAAATGGTATAATATATTATGAGGTAAATTATTGTGTTTATTGTTTCTTATCAAAAATAAATAGAAGGTTGAAACTGTAAACATTTATCTCAATTATACAATTCATATCATTACAATAATAGTAGATTATGCAATTACGGGGAAATTTCTTTATCTTCGAGGGGGAGGTTTGCATCCCGAGCCTAAGTTGCATAGATGCATATGCTATCTTATTCACCAAAGCAACAAATCAACGAAACAAAGTTTGACACCAACAATATTAATGTATTATTTAGCGCCCTAGGGAAGCACTGCGGTTAATCTTACGACTATAGGTAAGTGTCCCACAAAAGAGCAAATATTTGTAAGAACGCTTTTGCTTCAAAAATATGCCTAAAATCAATTTATTTCCCAAGCACTTTTTTCGTAAGTATTTGCCATGTAAGGAGTAATTGCTGAAAGTCGTTACTAATTACTAATTATACTAAGTGAATGTATAACTCCAAATGTCTTATCCGAAAGAATATTGAATCGCGAATAACAAAGATAACTTGTTCATTTCGGTGATAATTGCCACAACCACGTCCTCATAATCTAATCGAATTACCCCATTCCATAGCAAACATGAACTATCACAAAGTTTGTTGGTTTAAATTATTCATAGCATGGCAAACATCGAGCGGAAAAAATTTTGCTGTTTCATGCGGCCGACGATGAGTGAACAAAAAAATTTCATGTGGCTTTCGGGTGTCAAGTAAAAACATTACCCTGCCACATCTAAATAGTAAAAAATTATGCTGTTCTGAATTGCGAATGAAACGTGTGAATTTCAATCGTTTTTATGGTTAAAAGCTTAGTCAAAAGTTTATTTGCTGCTAAATAAAACATAACCAAGACCCGTACGTATCAGAATAGAAGTGGCAAACCGAACAGATTTTGCAAATAGGTGCGAACGTATCAGAATTGCAAATTGTTGCAAAGCTTTTAAAACTGTCAGAATTCGAACGACTCACAGAAATTACCCAAGGTAATGTCGAAAGCCCTCCTGAAGACCGATTAGGTCATTTTTCCATAAAACCCTGAAGCACGTATTCTCTAAAATTTTATTCTCTGCAACTTTGCCTTTGGAAGCAGCCTTCTAGCTCTCATAGTTCTAGAGATATGAGTCATACCTTCCAATTCTAGGAGTGCCCATATCCTAGAACTGGGCCATTTTTCGATAGTTCTAGAGATATCAGTCATTCTCCTGATTTAGGAAGTGACTGAATCCCAAGGATTGGAACATTTTTCGGGAACACCATAAGACACGTGTTTTCTAAAATTCTATTCTCTACAACTTTGCCTTCGACGGTAAATCTACATATTGCATAGTTGAGCAAATACAGACTAAAGACCATTGCTATCGTATATGGCCAAGAAACTCAATTGGTCCCAGTGCCCAGACCACTGCTCTGATTTCCCAGTTTTGTGAGATCAAATGCTTTCATTTGACAGCGAAATGAACAATTTTCGTGCTATACTTGCTGAGATATAGGAACGGTTTAGCTCAGTGGTAACGTACTGGCTTTCCACCAAGAATATCCGGGTTCAATCCTGGTGGAGAAAAATTCTGTGTAGGATTTTTCTTCAATGTATAGCATGAAAGTAACGTTCCTAGTCACACCCAGGCTTAATAATTTGGGTAGTTGTGAATTTTATGCCGCAACAAATCGTACATAGGAGAATAACAAATATGGCGCCACCCATATTCGATGAATTCTGTGTACATGTACAAATATCTGAGTCTGACTTTAGACGGAGATATAATTAGCATCACAAGAAATCCTAATGGTAAAATGCTAGCTACCGTTAGGCGTGGTTCGGAAATCACGTTAAGCATGTGGCCCAAAAAAAGCCTGCCAGTAATAGTAGATTACAGAGGGGGGTGCGGAAGTAAGTCATTACATGAGGATCAATTTTGTGAAATGAGCCAAACTCAAGAGGGTGTTTTTAATCAAAAAGCTTTGAAAACTGTTTTTTGACGAGTGTAGAGTTTGTATCCCGTGCCGAAGGCGAGGTATACAACCGCACGAGTCAAAAAACAGTTTTTAAAGCGAGTTGCCTTAAAATACACGAATGAGTTTGCGAGTGCCACGAAATGATTAAGAATGGATGACTGCACAAATGCATGTAATGACAAGTTTTCGGTGGGACATCGATTAAAACACATTGACGGGGCAAACCCTACCAATTTCCGCCCTAGTACATCATGGATGGTGCCATCTAGGTTTGTGTGAAATTTACCGCTGACACAGTAAAAAACGTCGGCAACGAAAGGGTCTCTAAGAGAATCCATGGGAGCAGGAGCTCACAAAAAATTGCGAAACTAGTAAATAAAATGGTCTAGCCTCTGACCCGGACGGTTTGTAACAGCGGATTATTATTATATTACTTGCTGAGATATTGGCGAACCGACACTCGAAAAACCATGTTTTTGGTCACTTTTCGATCATATCTCCGGAACCACTTGACCGATTTTGCTCATCTTTGAACTTGAATCATAGGAGATATTTCAGGAAAAAAAAGTTTAGGGTGATCGGTGCGGCCGTTTAGAACAAAAAACGATGGAACGGACAGACGGACTTTTTTCAGTGATTTGTCACCTCTAGATGATATTAAATGCACCCCCTTCACTTCCGCTTCGATCTACCCCAAGTTACAATAAAATGTCTTGTAGTAAACGTATCTATTCGTCCGAGTCCAAACATTAGATTTCAGCCGTTGTTGCCTTGCGCTTCAGTGAAATTATTTTGATTTTACTATTCATATAACCAATAAGTGAGTTTTTAGACCCGTACGAAGAACGCAGTGCTTCGAAAAGGGGTCTATTGCGTTTACCATTACGTTTGTAACTAGTCGAATTTCAACCCGGGAGGAGGGGGGGGGGAAGCATCGATCATGGTCCTTAGATGACGAATCAACAATAAAAAAATGTCCGTCAACACGATAACTCGAGTAAAACTCAAACGATTTTCAAAAACTTTTTTTTTCCAGAAAGGTAATCGAAAAATCTTTTATGGAATTGAATCTGGGCCGAGCGAGTGGTTTTTGGTCTTTTGTACATAACTCGAGTAAATCTCTTCTGATTTTCATAATTTTTTTTTGTTTGAAAGACCTGGAAGTAGCCGACAATTTATGGAATTTGAGTCTTTGGACTTAGCTAGGGCACTAAAAACGAGTTTCTGTTAGGGTCAAACGTGTTTTTTGTACACAACTCTAGTAAATCTTTTCCGATTTTCAAAATTTCATAACGGCGCACTCTTGTGAGAAACCGCTCTGATTCTCATTAGAATCTCATCTGATTCACATGTGGATCGCTTATGATTCACATGAGAGTCAATAAATATTCATAGATTCACATGGGAATAGCATTTGATTCACATTAGAATCGCATCTAATTCACATGGCAAACGCCCCAGCTTTACATGGAAATCCCCTATGATTCACATAAAAATCTTCTCTGAGTCACATGGGAAACGCATCTGATTCACCTTCCATTCACATGAAAATCTCGTTTGATTGACATAGGAATCGCATCTGACAGACGTGCCCAGCGAATAATATCCAAGAGAATATGTTGGCAAAAATTTGCCACTATTTACGGGTTGAATTAATTTTATTAAAATCGGGCATGGAAATAATGAACAATTTTGTGAACAGTTACAGGGAAATTTTTGGGGAAAAAATTTGGTTCGCAAGGAAATCGTCGTAGGGACATTTATTTCAGTTTAGAAAAATCTCATAGAAAAACATTGGGAACGTATGACTAAATCAATAAGTAATTTTTGAAAATGGTCTAAAATGTGGACCGAAATATTTGGCAATAAATTTACAAAGATATTGAGCAATGCCGAAAATTTAATCTTTTTCATGGAATTTATAAATGCTCACACATTAGTCAAGTTTTTTGAAAAGTACACCTACGGAATCATCACGGAAACCGTCACATTTTTGTGTTTTGTGGTTTACTGACTTTATTGATTTCTCCATATAAAAATACATGCAAAAATTCACAAACTCAAATAAAACACAAAAGCAAAAATGTGTCTGTTTTCACTTTTCCGTGAGTGTATTTTATGGAATATTTTTTTTTTACAAAATGTATTAAAAGTGCATAAAATCTTTAAAAAGTGTATGTGAAATTGTTTGATCGGGAAATTTCCACTAAAATGGAGAAATCTTAGCTACAGATATTAGCCGCTAGTAGCGACGCTAGAAATGGAAATTGCTCGCTAATAGCGATTAGCGCTCGCTAAAATCTAACTAGAGAGAAATTTCGCTGACCGCTAGTTTTTCGCTAACATGTAGTGTATTTTAGTTATCATACGCGTAACAAATGTAGATTACATTTTTTGTGTAAATTTAGAATTAATCCGGTGACGTTATAATTTTATCATAAAAGTTCAAAATATTATTTTTTCCTTTAGTTTTTAATTGTGTTACTATTCGTAACGTTACAGCCTTGTCATCGTTGCGTCACAATTTCAGAAATACTAACGTGTTACTAAAAATCATCTACAAAAACGTTTGTAGTGACAAAATGAAGTGCAGTTTACATGATATTGATGAAATCTGTAGATCGCATTTTCCCAACGTATAACTACAACGTTGTAGGGGAACTCAAAGTTTTTTGAGTTAAAACTTAAATTCTATTTGCGAAGCTTGTAAATAGCCATTTCTAAATAGTTTGTCTGTTCGCAACAGATCTTTGACAAAAATATTTTGCGTTGGGATTTCAAAGGTCAAATGCAGCCAGTGTGGGTACGTTTGGAGGAGAAAAGGAGAAATTAAATGAAATTTTTTATATTTCATAATTCGTTTTGAAAAATATATTATTATGGAAATTTAAAAATTTAAAAAATAATGTCATTAGCGAGGGTTAGCGACCGCTATTAGCGCGCTAATTTTTTTAGATTAGCGAATCACGCTAGCGACGATAATATTTTTTGATAGCGTTAGCGTCGCTAAAAAAAATCGTTAGCGAACACAACCATGGTTCTGTACAAGATATTTTGTTTGTTTTGAAAGCGCTAGAGAAATATCTAAAAACAACTAAAAATCATTAGACGGTCATGAAATACTGACGACACGTTTATTCAACTTCAGCTGAAAACTAAAATCGAAAAACATAAAACTTTAAACAAAGAAACTTAACATGTGCTTATCGAACTGTTCGCTCTTTTTCTCACAATTCAAAATATTAACGTCCTTCTTAAGAAGTTTCTATTTATTAGATGAGACTTTATACCCTCAATTTAAACTAAAATAACTTGCTGTTCGCTGAAGTCAAAATGTTGCCTTTTGTTAGAGTGTCTTAGTACTTTTTGATATTTTCGACAGCTTTAATAATGACGGCTGGAATAAAAGTTTTCAATTTGTTGGAGGACGTAGAATGAGGGGCGATAATGAAGGCTAGTGAATTAGAGAACTAATTTTAGCGTTCAGACATAATGACCCAAATTAAGTTCTTTTTAGCGTTACTTTTCCTAATTACGAACAGTACGGACACTAACGAAATTGCAAACAAACTTGCAAACAACAGCGCGTCTATTTAATTGATCAATGCAGTCAAATTATTATCACTTGGGACAATGTATAAACTGTCACTCTATAAACATTAAACAAACATTAGGTTCATTAGGGTGATTCATCGTATGTATACGTGAATTCGAAATCAAAACAACACAAAGGAGAGATCGTCAAGACGTGTGATGTCATACAAAAAAAAATCACAAATTATAATTCTTGTTGACATTGTCGGACACAAAATCTTGCTTTTATTTCACTTGACCTTTTAATCTCTTCGCAACAACGTACCTTCATTTTCCTCGTCAATTTTCAATGCCTTGGAGATGTATTCGAATGCTCTACGATGATGATGCTTTTGTTTCGCCAACAATGGATCACCGGGACCAGGCCCCGATTTCGGTGCGGACATTTCGTTTATTTCTGGACTCTTTGTCGCACTAACAACAATCTCAAGATCTTTCTTACGATATGGCCGATACACTACCCGATAACTCGTTGTAAAAATATATCTAAAAATTACAAACAACTGATACAAAATGGAACGTAAAATGTTGAATAAACAAATTATGGGGAATGAAACTATATAAATGTTTTGTTTATGTATATTGGCGGACGTTCGCGGTTGATCTTGGTCAGGTGTTAAGTCATTTGATGTGTTTTCACTATCACCATTTTTACCAGATTTTTTCACTGGTGACTTTCCAGAATTTATGCTCGGACTTTTATTTCGAACCATACGATGTATTTAAAAACCCCACGAGTGGGGTTTGGTCTTTCTAACCGCAACTTATTGATTTTTTTTATTGACGATGACGATACTTTGTCTCAATGGTCGCGTAAATAAAACAAAATTATATGTGTAACTTCGTTACGACAAATCCTCACGAAAATTTGAGACGAACTGAAACTTTCATTGGCATCTTTAGGTGTCGCAATTTGTCATATACGATGAATTCCACGAGAAACTGACATTCACTATGGCGCTGGAAACATCGAAATCGAATAGTAAGTTATAACGATCACAATAAAATTCAATGCGGGGCCTTTTTCGAAATTCTTCAAATATGCCAAAAGTTTCCGAAATATGGATTGCGTATACAGTGCGTATACAGCAATTGTCCGATAAGATTCACATGGTGAATCGTCCCTGCGTCAAAACGTTACGTTTAGCGTTACAGCGGGGAGGAGAGAGTATGAAATATGTACATTTTTGCGTTACGTAATTTATGAACGGACTTTCAGTGAACGTTGACAGCTTTCACCAACGATTAACTGAGCGAAGAAACAGTTGCTGTACGGCGCGTTCTTGTAGCTGAGTGGCAGTATTTCTTCTGGTTGGCCTTATCTATCGCTAATTGATTTTTAAACATAGATTGAAGAACAAAACAATAAATTATTTTGGCGCATACTTTCATAAAAATGTCCGTTGGGTCCGCTGTAATTTTTTAATGGTTTAGAGATAGCGGCGTACGCGAGTGGCGAGTTTGATAGTTTTTTTTATTTGTTTAAGGACCAATGCTATGTATAAGTGACAGGTTGTGTGTTCAGTTTTGAATGAATTTGGATTTATTATTTTTGGACATTAAAATCTTTTCAGTTCAATTTGATTCATACAATTTTGGGTCGAATTTTTGTATGAAAATCACTTTCGCATTGATTAACTTTCACACTCACTAAATTTAACATGAAACTGAATTTTGAAGCAACATCACAAACCAAAACATTAAATCAGTTGACATTTTTGGAGTGCTGAATTGCAACGATATGGAGGCTGGAATGGCTAGAATTGCAAAAATTCAACGCGAAGTTGAAAGTTGTGTATAATTTAATGAATGAAATTTCGTGCTGTCGCTTCAGAATAATTTGACATTTGGAGCGATTATTTTTTGGCATGCATACGTTGCTATCTAAATCAACGGTTTGTAAGTTTGTATATCATGATTTTCGTTATTCTCAACGTTTTATATCGACTAGGTGCTTTGTTCAATCACCGACAGATAGCAGGAGCGCATACATGTGACAAAAAATATAGCGAGAGGTCCCGCCCTCTGAGATTTTCAATGGGATCAAAAGATTAAATTGTACGGGTTTAAAAGATTTAAGTCTTATTAAATCTCAGAGTGTGGGACCCCTCGAAATATAGGCAGTTCTTCACCAAAGAAGATGCCAGCGCATTTTATACACTTGACACTTGAACCCCTTGAAGTAGACTAATTTATTTGAGAATTTTGACATTTGGAGCAGACTATCTGACCAATCTGGCCATAGGCCATTCTCAACGAAAAGTGTGACGTCTATCAACCATATAACGTCGATATGACGAACTAAAGATAGTCTGCTCCAAACGTCAAAATTCTCTAATAAGTTAGTCTGTTTCAAATGTCAAGTGTATAGAATGTGCTGCCATCTATTTTCGTTAAGAACTGAGAGTTAAGAACTCTGTTCCGCCGACAATTTGCGTTACCTTCTTTGTTTATATACTTTGATAATACTCGCCATATTTGTTTGATAATAGATTGAGGGCTCAGTTGCAATTGGTGACAAAAAAGCTGTCATGGCATCTTTTCAGCTAGCACTTCTCTTCAAGTCTCAAAATGAATCTGTTGGGAGCAAAACACGGTCTATTCCAACTGTCAAATTGACGTAGTAAGCGTCAAATATACAGTAAATAAATAGCTATTTCTACGATATTTTGTATGAAAACGATGAAAACATTGCCATTTTGTCATTACATGCGTCACTACCGGCTTAGCATGAACCAATTTTAGAACCTAAATGTGAAAAACGTTGTAAATTGCCCGAATCACGCGCCAATTAGATACAAGTATAAGTATAATGTAAAAAATATGTCGCAATAACGAAAAAAAAAACGATGTCCGTTCGCTTTCTTGAATGCGCATTGTTACATTCGACATGGAATTCACTCTATTTTGGCTGTCAGCATTCAAATGTCAAGTGAAATGTCAAAAACGTTTGTGATACCACATGCGAGTGTTGTTATATTCTGTTTCTCGTGTAAATTGATAAATAATAGAGAAAAATGTCTTCAAGTTCATCAAATAGCGAGAGAGAGGATCAAAGTGATCATTCTGACGACGAAAGGGTTTGTCCTGAATAAACAATTTACTTCAAGTTTTAAATAAATATTCGATTTCAGTCGAAAATACGTGGTGAGCTCAGCGCAATGTCTTTCGAAGATTTGATAAAGTTGAAACAAAAGCTTGGTGCTAAAGTTTACAATGCAACCGTGTTGGGGACGGAGGATCGTGGCAAGAGACAAATGAAGACAGAGTTTAAACGTGAAAATAAGAATCGTCCTCGAGAAATGTCTTCGAAGCGACCAGTTCCATTGCTGGGTAATGACAAAGGTAAAGCTAAAGAAATTGCAAAAGCAGTGCGAGATCCTCGCTTCGACCCGAATTGCGGTGAATTCAATGCCACCAAATTTAAAGAGAACTTCAGTTTCGTTGCGGATATCAAAGCAAATGAATTAAATGAATTGAAAGCCAAGCTGAAAGAAAGCAATGATCCGAAAGAAATCAAAAAAATAAAATTTTTGATTCAACGAATGCAGAACCAAAATTTGGAAGAGAAGAAAAGAAAGGCAAGAGAACACTTAATGGACGAAGAAAAGCAAGAGATTAAGCGAGCAAAAGCAGAAATGAGAATGCCGATCTACAGCAGCAACAGTGAGTTAAATGTTTTCTGATTCCATAGAAAAGAGTACTTCAAATACCTTTCTTCAATCACAATCATCAAAATGATATTTCCGATTTCCCTGTGATCACAACTCTCTAGAAATCGTAATCCTCACGTATCACATTTTTCCACTAGTCGTTGTTCTCCATAAAACACAACTCTCGGAAAATTCTTAAGAATCCTAACTGACTTCTGATTGACATTTCCTTGGAAATTGTAATCTTACATATTCGATGAAATATAATCCCAAAGAAAATTTGCAGCACATCTGTGTGAGTTACCGCTTCTTACGGAATTAGGGTTCTTATTTTTCAAATCCTCAAGGAACACAATTTACCAGCAAATAAGATTCTCCAGGAACTACGACTTCTCGGCTCACATTCATTATCCGGAGGCACAAAGTCCGCAGGCGACAAAATCTGGACGAAAATACCAGAAGGCGTCAAAATCCGGAGGCGTAAAAATCCAGAGGCTTCAAACTCAGAAAAGAGTCTGGATTTTGTTGCTTCCGGATTTTGTAGCGCCTGGAATTGGCCACGTATTATATTAATATTACTTCGAAATTCGGTGAGCTTGGGTACGCCCTGCAGGCGGTCGTACGTGCAACGTGTATGAGGCTCTGCTCCTTAGACTTCGCAAAGGGAATATTCCCCCTTGACCCTCTTTGCGGGGGCTGCCGCCCTTAGACACCGTCTTTTTCCATTATGTCCACGGCCTGCGACGCAGCACACCGAGGAAAATATCTTGAAGCGACGTAGGAATTGTGTTTATAATATACGTCGCCGACGTATTTTATCTACCGTGCGCTCATACACACGTTCGCTGCGTATGACATACTGGACATGGACATACTACACAATACCTTAATAAGGTTGATAATACATTCACCACGTATATAATACGTCGGCGGCGTATATTATAAACACAGCTCCTACGTCGCTTGTAGATATTTTCCTCAGTGCAGTATAAATAAAAATGTGATTTGTATAAGCAATCTGCCGCTGATGAGAAAAATGCAACTTCATTCATATTTCGTCCTGATCTTCGGGATTTTGAAGCCTCCGGATTTTTCGTACGGATTTTGACGCCTTCGGATTTTGTGCCTCTAAGAAATAAGATTCCAATGCTTCGGAAATTCCTTGTTGGTTCTCCACCGCTACTTTCTTTACAAGGCTAATTATCATGGTTTGTACGCTGAAAACGTAACCGTATGCAAAGTGCAAAGTTTGCTTGTGACATTGTCCGCGAAATTCACTTGTTTTTCTCTAGCGATCATTTCTCTAATGATGATTTTATATTACAGAGGAACGAAGAGCTCGCGAATTGGTCGCACAATACCTAGAATTAAAGAACTCCGGAAAGCTGGACAAACATTTGGAAAAGCGTCGCAAAAAGAACGTGGCCAGAGATAGAAAAAAAGTTGATTTCGATTAAATTCCGTTTACTAAATTTCTAAGCTTTTTACTATACAACAAACACTTAACCAGTTCGTGTCATTTTCGCCTCACGAGCTTCCTGCCGCTTTTGTCGTTGTTCTTCCAAAATTATTTTCCTTTCATCCAAAAATCGTTGGTAGTCTTCCGAATCAAGTCGATCGACTATTTCAATTCCACAAGTTCGCGATGCACCAACAAGCATTTCGCACATTTGCTGGAAATAGGAAATAGAATGGTTTTTCGTCAGTAATTTTTAGTTTTGCACTATAAAAGTCAGAAATTGGTGCAACGGACGCAAGGTCTTCAAAGAATTGCTCAATATATTTGTTACCTGCAGCGTAAGTAACGCATTAGGAGGATCCTGTAACTTGATTTTGGCGATTTCATATAAATGCTTTCTAGTTATCTTTCCGGCCGTTTCCCTTCCTGGTTCTACAGCACCACGTTGAATTCCAGCTGCCTGTTTCAAAAAAAATGTAGCCGGCGGTGAATGTATCGCTAGTTGGTATGATCTGTCCGGATTGACAGAAACCCGACAAGGCAATGGGACTCCTTGTTTAATGTCCTTAGTTCGTTCATTGAAATCCTTACAGAATGCTGCTATATTTATTCCTCGCTGTCCGAGCATCGGCCCAAGCGGTGGACCAGCAACTGCCATTCCAGCTGGTATATTTGTTCGCAGCCTAGAGCTGTGATCAACCTTCTCTGCCAATTTTTTCATCACTCTCCCACTTTGCCTGGACATTTTCGCAAAACGTTTTTCTCAGCAAATAATCGCAAATAATGGACAATTTGTTTAACTATGTTTTTAGGTTAACTTTTTGTCAGTTCATGTCTTCTTTTATGAAGATTTACAAAAACGTCATGGAAATGTCAGTGATACACACAAATTGATTGATGGCGGGATTTTTGAAAAAGAACAATTCTCTTTCGACTGAACTAACGCTGGGAGACATGACTAAGCTAATTTAGTCGGATTAATTTTGTCGAGATTCAGACAAGTGTAAAGACCGTGGCGTCTGGGACCCATAGTTCCGTGAGCAATTTTATATCGTAAAACTGAGAGAGGTTTTTCAAGCAAGTCAACCATTATCGTGCACTACCGGGTGTGCGAGTTAGTCCTTTTGAGAATGAAATTTAAAATTTGATCGAATTTTCGAACTGTAGAAATATTATAATATGTGGCTATGGAAGCTCGAGAAGATTGCCACATACGAGAGGGAGACTAGCTGGGCTTGGTAACACGGAGAGGGAGAGAGAGAAACAATTCGAACACTGGACGGCATACGAAGGGGAGAGCACAGAAACTGACGAGGACCAAGAAGACTGGGAGTAGGCGTGATACCTGGATGTTGTGCGATAAACAAGGACTCATATGGGAATCTTCTCTGATTTAAATGGGAATTGCCTCTGATTCACAATCTCCTCTGATTCACATGGAAATCATCTCCGACTAGGAATCTTCTGTAATTCACATGGGAATAGCCGATGATATTTTTCTTCAGACGTACATGCAATGAACACCTTTCCACTTCAAGGCAGGACGCATTTACAGACATAACCAAAGAAGTTTCTATTCATTGCATTTTTATTGCTACCGTTAACTGTAAAAAAAACTATCCATTAGGTTCAGCGACAAATTCATTGCTACAAACCAATCAACTGTGATTTTTTCAGATGTGCAGAACAGTAAACAGAGTGAGAGTAATTTTTTATTAAAATACAACAAAAATCGTCTTTCATCACATAAATTCAAAGTTTGATGATTCCAAAAATCGTTCTTTGAAAAAGTCCGACTTTTCCAATTTTCCACCATTTTCCCCTTTGAAAAATTTCTTTATTGATCGACCAGCTTTTGGTTTTTCGTTGCCTTCCTCGAACTGAACTGGGCAAGCAACTTTTTCCATAGCCTTTTCAGCTGTTGACCAACTGAATCGGACGAGTCTCGGATATCCAAAATGATAATCACTTTGCTCCTGCAGAAATGACACCGTTTTTGGATCACCTGGATACCCACTGCCGAATTGTTCGTGTGTCATGTCCAAACCTTCATTAAATTTCCACACTTTCAGTGCATGGTCACGAGTTACTTTGGCGCCTGTAAACGAAAAAACTCTTGGAGAATATTATTTGAATTGATTTAATTTAGACAGACGTACATATACTTGCGGCAGAAACGATGGGATACGTTGAATCAGCCTTCTTCGCAACGGTGATTTGAAAGTCCGGGAACAGAGCACTCAACTTTGCCTGATACTTTTCCGGTGGTCCAACGGTATCGACATAAATCTCAGCTATGTTCACTCCCAGGTCTATAGCCGCATTAATTAAAGCTATTGCTGAGTCCATTGAGACTTCATTCAGTGAATATTTGGTTCTCTTCAGCATATTTCTACTGATGGTATTTGGTGAGATCACTTCAACTGCCCATCTACATATTGACGACATAAATAAGGATATCAAACGAAAATTATCACATCATCCCTACCCTACTGAAGTGTTTGCATACTCCTTTCGATTGATGTCGTCAAAAATAACTTCTCGAGTCTCCTCAGTCAATTGTTTAGAATCTGCACAACCAAGTGACTTCAAAACTTCACCATCACTCAATGAACAAAATGCAATTCCATAAACCATAGGACCTGGAAGAATAAGTGAGTCATTTACATTCATTCATCAGTCATGGGAAGAAATGATTACCCAACACGGGCCCTCTACCGGCTTCATCCACTCCTAACATACACGGCTCATCTTTACATTTTTGCGGTATGTCTGATGTGTACAGTATGTTCCTAGCATTGTTTCTTTTCGACAAAAATGGTCCCAAATCGGTCAAACCACCAATTCTATCACTCGCTTCGTTGCTGCTTTCCATTGCTGTTTGGTTTTGTTGACAAAATTTATTGCGCGAAGGAAATCACCGTGAAGTTCGTGAGCTTAGACAAGAATTAGGTTGAAGTTTAACCAGTTTAAAACGAAAACATTTGCGTTAACAACTGAAGAATGTCATAAAAATTCAAAAATTTTGGAGGGAAAAAATTTGGAGCACAAAAAAGAAGTCAAATGTTGAGGATGGTGTTGGTGACGCTTCTTAACGTTCCGAAATATACAATTTTTTCTGGAAAGACTTTTTTCGGTTATGCTCCACTCATCTGGTACCTTTGTGTCATTTCGCATCAGCTACCGACAAAAATGCCGACTTTATAAGCAAGATTTCCACGCCGAAAAGTCTTCTGAACGAAAATACGCCACTAAAACGAAAAACGCTTTCGACATATGTCTAGGGAATGCAATTACCGCACATTTTCTGAATACCGGTAAACGGTAATACCGAAATTTTTCAGTAAATTTACCGGTAAATGACCGGTAATTCACTTTACATATAAATCTTTCGTATATCTGTCTGTATATCAGGTTAACTTACCATAAAAAGCTAGCAATAAAACACATCCTTCGCTCATAAAGGACTTCCAATTTTTCCGCTGTGAACTAAAAACGAATTCCGAACGACTTTGAAGCCCATTCCCCATTCAGTGATAGATCCTCTGTCACTATAACGGAGTGAGCCATCAAAGAAAATTCACTGGGCATGTAGGACGTCTACATTTAAGGAGAAACAAATTGCATAGATCATAGTATATTACTTCACAAGGGATGTAATTTTGGTAATAAGGAATCTCGCGCCGAGCAATTCACAATGACTCACAAAATGACATTTTCCAAATCCAATTTAAGTGATCAATCCTCTTGTGTAGTCCAAAATTGGTTTCCGAATCTTATATAAAATTAATTGGACGCAAAATTTCTGAAATCCTATCTATGTACCTTGTTTTTTGGTCACAATCCGTCCTCTTTCACCAAATCTACCTACCTATCATAAAATTGTACCAACTTTTTCAGTATTTTCATTGAATTGAAAAGCTGGAAACTGAACTATAGAGTTCCTCTTCATATATTCTCATAACACAAGTAGACTCGATCGACACAAGTCATTATTGTTTAATTTGCAGAAAATATTCTAAAGACAAAATTTTATTTACCGGTAATCGGTAAACTTCATATCCGGTTACGTTCCCTACATATGGCTTTGCCACATTCATCTACACCAAATTGATTTTTTCCAATGCTTTCGGTTCATGTGCCATAATCATACTGCGGCATTGGCTGGTTCGGAGAAATTCCCTCATTTTTCGTAGTGTTGCCTGATTAAAATCAACTTGGTGTAGCAAGTGATCATGAAAGACATTCTGAAAAGTGAGAATAAGTCTAACTCATAAAGCTTTTTTGGAATTTTGAATTTTTATTTAAAGAAAATTCTAATAATTCATGAAATTTCACTCGACCGTAGATGTCATACTGTCAAGAAAAGCAAAGTAATATTTTAGAAGACCTTTCGGATCTTCGAGTTGCGGATAGTGGCTAATATCATCCGCTAAAACATCACAAGAACCGAGAGGAACATTTTTTTTAAAGTTGTCACACAAAAGTGGATTGATCGGATCAGCTGGTCCTGCGATTAAATGTATTCTCTTATTGAATTTACGGAGTGCACCAACCCATCGCTCCTCGTTTTGAAAACGTTGATCAATGTATGTTAAAAGTTCCGATGTTATGCGATATCCGTCTGAATAGCGCTGCTGTGCCCACATATCATTTATTTCTTCGTCGGTGGGCTTATTGGATCCGAACACTTGATGTAAACTCGAACGGAAGAAGTAGAAATTGGACAATTTAGAAAACAATAATTTAAGGATGGGAGTTCGCAGCAATCGCTGACCGAGTATTGGAATGTGTTTACGTGGAAAGATGCCACCGTTGAGTAGTGTTACCGATTTGATGGTGAATTTTAACGCATTATCGTTGGATCGCGCCAACAATTCTTGTGCCACTGTATCTCCATAGTCATGAGCCAGAATATGGACTTCATGGATTTTTAATTGTGCTAAAAGCCCCTCAATAATGTCCGCTTGAAAGATAACTGGATAACCGAAATTTACCTACAATCGACGAAAAAGAAGTGAATTCTTTCTGGTTATAAATTACGGTTGACATTTTACTGGCTTATCCGAAAATCCAAGACCAATGAAATCGGGAGCAATAATACGATGGAATCGCTTCTGTAGTCCCGGAATCACCTTATACCAATCGAAGCTAGAAGTGGGAAATCCATGGAGTAGCACCAGCGTTCTTTTATCTTTACTTTCAGTACTGGAACCTTTTACATCTAAGAACTTATCGCAATTTAATTTATTATTTTTTGAGATGAAGTGATGGAGAAACGATGCCTACCTTTGAAAAATATGTTGTAATTTTTGAACGTAAAATATGCTCCGCTTTCTTTCCATTGATTGAGAAGGGTTGATGGCAACGGAGCTGGATAATAGAAAAATGCCAATACTACCCCAATGACGAGGACAGTGAAACTAAATTTCAATGAAAAAATCATCGTCCAGTTGGCTGAATGACAATTGACAGTCTTCTTAGTTCGCGCAATAAATTGACATAATCATCCAGCAATATAACCGTCTCAGAATGCACATCGCTATCGTATCTTTCGTATGAACAAACGATAGGAAATTTTACGAGATTAGGCAGTTGCATAGTTAGATTAGCGTCGTCTACAACATTGAAAAAACTTTTTGTGAATTAAGCTTAAAGTTCAAAAGCTTTAAGCTCACACAATCTCTTCCGTGCTTACTTACTTTACTTTTTTGGCGCTACATATACTTGGCCTGCCCGGAGATTCTGATCCAATAACTCCTTACTCCGAGCGTTCGAAGATCTTGTTCGACGCTATCAATCCATCTAATTTTTGACCTCTTCGCGCTTCGGGATCGTAATGGAATAACTACGAGGGCCCCCTCAAATGATAAATGCCCAGCCCACCTCAACCTTTGGACTTTCACCACTGCGACTATATCCGGCCCGCTAAAATTACGTTACAAATCAAAGTTATATCGCCGACGCCAGATTTTAGCCTCGCGCATCGTTCATGGTGCGAAGTAGCTTGAGCTCGAACGTTAGGAGCAACTGTTCCTCACTTTTCTTCATCGTCCAAGATTTCATTTTCAGATTTGTGAAAGTGCCAATTGCTGCTGCATGTGTACGATTGGCGAGATCCAAGTCACCTGCTAAGCCAAGAACTTGAACTGTTCCATACACCAGCGTTCTCTGGGTTTGGATACCGGCACGTCTCATTGCGATTTCCAAAGCCAAGTTAAAGAGTAAGCAAGGTAGAACGTCTCCTTGCTTCAATCTTGTTCTAACAGCAAACACATCTGACATGTCGTTTTGCTCCTTGACACGACATCTGGTGCCATCCAGTGTCGCTTTCACAAGACGAATATACTTTGTATCAAAGCCCAGCTCCTTCATCGCCGCATACAATTCCCTGCGCTTGGTCCTGTCGTTAGCTTGTTTGAAGTCGATGAAAAGATGGTACGTCCGGACTTGAAACTCTCTGCCCTTTTGCAGAATCAGACGAAGGGTGGATATTTGGTCAGTTGTTGAGCGATCTCGTCAGAATCCGCCTTGATAATCCCCAATGCTACTCTCAGCCAGCGCATTAAGTCTTCCGAATAGTACTCGAGCGAAAACTTCATAAGCGTCTTAAGCAAGGCAATTCCACGGTAGTTTTTATTTGGGTTTTATCATCTTTCTTGTGTAGAGTTAAAATGGCACCATTCGTCACTCTTCCGTGTTCCACATTCGTTTTACTAAATCATACATCACTTTAGACAATTCCTCACCATCCATCTTCAACAGTTCCGTTGGTATATTATCCCGACCGCAAGCTTTGTTGTTCTTGAGTGAGGAATTTGCTGCTGAGACTTCCTCCATTGTTGGCGCTGCTATGATACGACCGTCGTCGTCAAGAAAGGAAACATCGCTATCATTATCCCCGTTGAACAATTCATCAACAAACGATCTTTGAATCTCTCCCAGACAACAGTAATCAACGTTACGCTTACTGCTTCGCAAATGATTATTCGAGGGACGAATCCTTTCCTTTGATTGTTTATACGTTTATAGAACTTTCGTGACTCATTTGCGCTACTCAGTCTCTCTAGCTGAAGTAGCGTCCTATCTTCGAGCCCTCTCTTCTTGCGCCGGTGCAAACGTTTTTCCTCCTTCCCCAGTTTTTTTTATGTGTCGCATCTGCCACCACTTTCTGTTCTCTCGTTCTTGCAGCTTCCTTTCCTAATCGCACAGCATTTTTTCGTTCCGTAACATTAGCACACTCCGCATCAAACCAGGTATTGATGTCATTAGGGCTCTGATATCCTAAGGTATTGGTCGCTTATTGTTTAATTACTTCACTCCAGTGAATCCAGTGAATTCCAGTCGAGCGAAGTATCATTTGGTTGAGCTTGTTGTAGTTGTTGAAAGTTTGTGCTAATATTTTCAACATTTGTCGCCGCTATCCGTGGATCTCTTGACACCACAAGATTGTGATCAGAGTCGACATTTGCTCTTCAACATGCTTTGACGTCAATTACATCATAGGTGATCGATTTGACTAGGTGACTAGGTGACTAGGTGACAAACGAAGCGTCTTCATGAGATTTAACAAACTAAAGTGCGTTTACGATTCATCAGTACACCTTGCCTTCTAGCAGAAATAATTCCAAATGCAAAATTATCATAATTGCTGTACTTCATCTATTCGTTCGTTTTGATTTAGGTGGTATATAAGAAAGTGCTCATAGGAGTCATCATTCTGTGACCGCGTGTGGTGATATACACATGGTCTAGTAGGCAAGGTGTACTGATGAGTCGTAAATTTTATGAAGACGCTTCTTTTGTCATAAAGGGATTATGAATTGTACTGTAATGGGAACACCTAATCTTAATAATAAAGAGAAATGATTTTGTTCATCTTTTTATTTTAGATTTTATTGAGTTTTATAATTCTTCTTGTCTTTTTCATAATTAATTTTATAGAATTTTACAATGGATGCCATTTTCGTTTTACAATAATTTGAATGATAATTGAATCGTATTATGATGATATCCGATTTCGAGAATTTTCTTCAAATATAAGTTTTCGCATTTATCTTTCAACATAAAAATCACTTAAGCTTCGATGTACAGACATGTTTCATTGGCATAAATAACGATGAATAAATAAGAGAATTCATGGTTGGTCAGAATCAAAAGTGTGTTAAACAGATGGTTGCAGTGATTCGATGTGTTTGAATTTAAGTAGATTTCCGTGTTTTTTTAGTAAGTATATAACCCGAATGGAATGCATGTTTCTTTTGTTCTAATTGCAAGTACTTCGCTATTTTTATTGTCCATGTAATATTTTTATTCGAAAATAAAAAGATCGCAATGAATTTCAGGGCTCAAAATTAAAATAACTTAAATCGAAACCATAATACCAAACAATTACCACATTTTTTTGTTATTTGTAACTCGTTCTAACTTCCTCATTTTTTTAAATTTTTTTCTTTAATTTTTTTTAATTGTAGTATAAATTATAAGTCAGTTTAAATCTTGCTCACTTTTTCTCAATTTCTTTATGTTTCACTCAATTTAAACTTATATTTTTTGCTTTTGTTTTATTATAATATATCACACATCACGTTTTAAACAATTTGCTTTCTTTCGAATCTTCTCCTTAAAAAAACAAACTTTTCATTTTTTTGCTTTTTCTGTTTATTTCATTATTAAAAAAATGTATTTTTTTTGTCAGAATGTCTTCTTATTTTTTTACCATTTATTTATCATTAAATACTTAAAAGAACCTGCTGTACCAACCGAAGCTAATTTTACAATCAAATGTAAAATGTTATGCTTTCGGTTTGTCATTCGGTAGGCTTCTAATAAGTTGGTTCTATTTTATTTTAATTTATCATATCCTATCGTTTGATACGTTTTTTCTGTTTCTCGTTGCACGTATTCAGTTCGTTTCATTGGGTTTGAAACTGTGGCATTGCTGTATACATCACTTGTGGTTGCCCGGTATTTCCGTTTGGCATTCCCGTTTGGACTCCCCAAGCGACGTTTGGCTGCTGAACCATACGGAAACTGGCTGCAAATGAAAGAGAATGGAGAAATGGTATTTTTTTTTAAACATAAAAATAAAAAAAAATATTAACTGCCTCGATAAAACAAAAAAAAAAGGATTGGGAGCATTTTTCCTGATAATTTTTCAGAAATTTTCGGCCTTAAACTCAAAAGACTGAATACCAGAATCATCATCTCGTTTTAAAGACCGTAAACACCTTTCACTCTTTAAGACAGTTTAAGGCGGTTCCAAAAAAAAAGTTTTCTCAAGCTACGTATGAAGGTAGTTTAACGCACTAGATGTGTGGGAAAAATCAAAAGCTCATTTTTTCAATTTTTGTATTTTAAAGCGTCGTCAGCGCCACCTATTTTTTTCTAATGCTTCCAAATTTATTTTTCCCGTAAAAGCTGATTTATTACTTTTCCAATACGACAAATTTGATGGAAAAATGAGTTTCACACGATTTTTTTTGTGCAAGCATGTCATGTAATTCAGATCCGGTTGTATAACGAAAGACCATCGACAAGATTGGTATTGTGCTGATTGTGCAGAATTGCCTCGAGATATTCGAATACAATCCGTTATGTGTACATAGCTGTAAGAGAAAACGGACAAGTTCAAAACCGGAAGAGGCGTACGAAAGAGTGACACTATTTCACCAAAATTATTCACATCATCTCTGGAAAGTGTTTTCAAGAAACTGGATTGGAGCAAGATGGGAATAAACGTGAATGGAAATTAACGTGAATAGAAATTAGTTGAGTCACCTTCGTTTCGCTGATGACATTGTTTTGATTGTGGTGGATCTGGACCAAGCTCAAGTGATGCTATAACAGCTGAATGAAGATTCAAGCAAAATTGGACTTAAGATGAATTCGTCAAAAACGAAAGTCGTGACAAATATTGACGACGACAGAGACATCAAGATTGGAGGAACCGTCATCGAAAGGGTCGAGAGTTACGTATATCTGGGTCACAAAATAAAATTGGGTCAGAGATCAGGCGTAGAATTGGTCTTGGATGGGCAGCGTTTGGAAAGCTTAGTTTAAGCTTTAAACGCAAAATGAATAACAGCCTCAAATCGATTCATGTGTTCTTCCGGTATTGACATATGGAGCTGAAACTCTCACGTTAACAAAAGCATCAGAAAACAAACTGAGAGTCGCTCAGAAAGCCATGGAAAGGTGTATGCTCGGAATATCGCTCGGAGACAAAAAGACGAATCAATGGATTAGAAATAAAGATCGTGAATGCATATCTAAAGTGGAACTGCGCTGGACATATTGCAAGAAGGACTGATGATCGTTGGACAAAAGCCATCATGAATGGGCGACAACCCACAATACGACCGATGGGCAGACCACCAGAACGATGGACAAACGGAATTAAGAGAGAAGCAGGGCCGAATTGGAGGCAAGTGGCAATGGAACGTTCGAAATGGAAGGAGCTAGGAGGGGCCTACATCCAGCAGTGGATAATAACGGGATAAATAAGAAGAAGAAGATGTCATGTGCATTTTCCTCAGAATTTTCCCAAAAGAAAATTCAGGCTTCCTTCCATGTGGAAAATCAACCGCAAGAAATTCATTTCTCCATCAAACTAGTGTGGGGTAGCTGTCCCCTGCGAAAGTTGATTACTACATGTCAAAATGCCACCTACGAAAATGATCCGTTTCATGATAGCACATTTTTCGTAAATTTTAATGTAAAATTCAACTTTCGCAGAGGTAGCTAGTAAAGCATTATACATTGGACCCCGCTACATTATTCATTACTTCGGAAGCAATTCTGTGAACTCACAAAATCACTCGCTTATTTTGAACCACTCGCTATGGAAACTATGATTTTGACTCGGATATGCAAACTCTGCACTCGTCAACAGTTTCCAAAGCTTGTTGCTCAAAAAAACACTCGTGACTTCGGCTCTTACCACAAAATTGTGTCCTCATGAAATAAATTACTTTCGCAGTGTCTAATGTAATGTACTATTTGGGTTTTTTGAGGCCGAACAATATTTTTGTGCGGTTACGGAATCGATTTGAGAAAACTTTTTTTCGGCACTGCCTGTCTGTCATCTAACGAAACGATTCATTTTCCTATAAACGCAACTATATCACATGTCGATGAAACTTTTTGCTGATTCGTTTAATTCACAACGATTTATTAAACCTAATCCAGGGCCTACCTCAGGGCTGTGTATTTGGAACTTCAGGAACTACAAACGTTTCGGAATCATCACAGGCCGGTTGAGTGACGAAACTACTAAGTTTTTTCTAGTGCATTCGTTCCTAATGTTATTATCCAATTGCTAAAACGATAAGTATAAGAGCGGTTCTTCCTTATAAACTCTATAAAATCATTAGTCTGAAGATTTGAATGTGAAGCTTTGTATACTGCTCTTTTTCGATCGTGTGTGATCAATTGACGGGCCTTTGCGTTAGGATAGAAAAAGTCATGCACTTAGATCGTAGATGGGCCTATTGTGCGTACCGCGAAGGCTTTAATTTGTAATTGTGCTACAGTTTGAAAGCTGAGGATGGCTATAGAATGGATGCTCCAGATAGTACGGAAGTTAGAAGGCACCAAGACATTTGGCTCAGGCTTTCATTAGAACTTGACAATGGCAGAGGAAATGTTCTGCTTATTCGAGCTCGCCACATTTTTCACAATTTGGGTTACCAACGTGAATAGGTGTTCGTTTAGTGCTCAGTGTCCACTGAATATGTCCGTCAGTCTTTTTATTCTGAAAGAGAAAGAATCTCGTGTGCTAAGAATAGTCTAGCTTGTCTGGCTAATTTCAGATACTTCCATTTGTTAAGGTTTTTCTTCTCATGCGGTAATAATTCCTTGTGAGGTTCTTATAGACACTGGCACACTGGATTCGGGTCCGCAAAATAGTGACCCATACGCAGCTCTTGCCAGTTTCTCTGCTTTTTCATTTCCGGAATAGCCGTGGTGGCCTGGAATCCAAATCATTGAGACTTCTCGCTGATTGGCAATCGATTGAATTGTATCACGATATTCCAGCGTAAACTCGACCCTATCAAGGGCTTTCAAAATTGATTGGCTATCTGGCTTTGCAATACCCATCCTCGTCTTCTTCATGAATTTCATTGACTAATTGAAAGGACTAAAGGACTAAAGGTCAAAAGATTATTCCAGTTGAATCTGTATGCCTTCATAACTCTTGCTTCATGTTTAAATACTCCACTGAGCATATCAAACAACTTTCTCATCGGTAACAAGCCGCTATCTTTTGTTATAGTTTTAGGATAGCCTCAGACAGAAACTCTGACTCTCACACAATTTCTAAGGTCTGCAACCAACCTGAGGCTCATTCAAAACGTCAACCATTTTGTCCCAAACAGAAACAAAAAAAAACCTGAAATACACTCTACGATGAGGCAGTTACTTCATTTGACCCATAAGTGACGATCACCAATACAAACAGATAAGACATATAAATGTGGTGTTCCGTTTACGAAATGGCGTTGCGATAAGAGTTTGTCACTGAATTTAGTTGTAAATAGTTAAGATGGTGAAAGATTCAATTGACAAACAAACTTTCACTTGAATGTTATGAATTGATAACGGAATTTTTAAAATGAATATTTCCATGTTTCTTCATAGTTTATTGCTTCCGGTTCAGTGTTATCAAAGCAATAGAAATGATCGCATGAATAAGTACTTTTAAAAACCACATTCCAAACAAATCTTAGGAGAAATGAACTGTGAAAGTTTTCCCAAAAATTTCACAGAAGCATAGACGGAATTGTCATGTCATTTTCAGGTCGGCTATAGATAACATGGACGACAAACATGTGAAAACAGATAAAAAGCTACAATTACAGGTTGTGAATAACCTTGAAAAAAAATTGTTGGTTTTTTAATTAAAATATGTAATTGTTTTATGAAAGAGCGCTAAAAAACAAGTGGCTATTTTACCACTTATGCTACAATATAGCATTTCGCGTAATTATTGAAGTTGACATATTAGTTATTATAACAGCTTATCGTCCACACCAAATCTCTTTTATTTCCAGGAAAACTTAGCCCATCTCATCAGAAATTTTGTTGCGCCTTGAAAGCGTGCAAACATAAATAAAGCAAAATTTGGTTAGAAGAGTGCAAGCAAAAACTAGAAACGATTAAACAGTAAGCCACGGCTGTAGCTAGAAAATATTTACTTTAGGGTAGCAGTTTATTCTCACAATGATGATCCATGTCTAAAAAGACGTTATTTGAAATAAAAAGGGGGGAGGGTTACGAAAGCTATGTGGCAAAAACCCTCTTTGAACTGTTATAAACTGTTCGAAAAATTTGAGTTGTAATTTATTCGAACAGTTCAAAGGATGTTTTTGCCTCATAGCTTCCTAAACTTCCAAATGCCCCTCCTCCACTTTTTATTTCAAATAACGTCTTTTTAGGCGTTGATACATCATTGTCAAAATAAACATCTACCCTAAAGTCAATATTTTCTAGCTACGGCCTTGAGTAAGCGTGACGGTGTAACATTTTCAATTTCGTTCTAAGACATTTTTAACTCGTTCATTATGTGCAGGGTTTTGACGACTGAAAGGACTGTATGACAAAAACTATATTTTGAAGTTTGTCTTTCTGCGAAATTTTTGCGATTGTAAACAAAATTTGAAAATTTCGGACCAGAAACATACAAAATTATGCATATAACAAAGAAACGCAGCTCGAAAATTCCAAATATGTGTCGAGACGTTTCTCTTCTCCGAAACATGTTTGAATTCTCGCCCATTGTTAAATGAAACATCTCAAACATTTTTAGAGTGAAACCCATAAAAAAACTATCGGGAAATAATTTTGAAGTGAGTTGGTCGTCCGGTTGGTCTTTATACAAAAGTTCTGCCGCAAAAAAGTGTGTTCTCCAACAACAATTACAGATAACGTGTTAATGTCATTCGGTAACGTGTTACTTCTTTAACATTGACTGTAAGTGATGGGAAAATGTAAAAATATTTACCGCATGACGCCATTTGTGAATTAACCAACATAGGAAGGTAATCGTATCCAAGAATTAGAATTCATTGTCCTAAAATTGACAAATAGACTGTAAGCTTGTGACCTAAATGAAATCACTAATGGGGTGTAGAGAGATGACAAGTAAGCATTTTATTACATCGAATGGTTAATTCTACATTACGTCATGTTGTTAAATGATGTGAACGGAAAGACTGACATAAAAACGAGTTCAAAGTTAGAAACGTTTAAGGCAAAATACGTCAACTCAAGGACGAATATTTCAATTTATCAATTAAGCGAAAAAATGAAGTCATAGGAAAGATGCAGGAATAGAATTGTCAGCATTTCAATTGATTGCTAAATTGAAATGCTGAAAATTATTTTTCCGTAACTGTTGTAGAACTCTGATAATGTTTTATGTTTCTTTAGCTTCTGGTCATCATCTTTCTCTCACACAAACAACGAACGTTTTGCTCAATTTTATCATTCAATGTGTCAGCAGTAAGTTAAGTTTCCTGTTATAACACAAATATTTAACAGGAAATAGCCTGAAGAGAAAAAGCTTGAAAAGATAGAAACATATCCGTAGCTCAGCGCTGTATCTTTATAGAGCAATTTTCTAGGCTAGAATATGCAAAATTTTCCTAAATTCCTGAGGGATTTTTAGTAGATGTCTGTTCGATGCAGAACGATTTTCGCTGAGCGGCCTATTGAAGACGAAAATATTTGTAGAATAAGATGTAAAGAAACCATACGCTAAATAAATAAATAGAGGAAACATGTTGAGGTTACCTTCCAGCTGACACAGTTCCTGTTGGGTCATGGGTGCAGAAAATACCTGCACAGGTCAGAGTCACCTTTCTGCATGATATGCGATAAAGAAGAAGAGACTGCGGAGCACATAATATTTGCCTGCCCCCGTTTCGAACAGGAGTGATGTGAGTTGAGGGCTGTGAGTAGGCCAGACGTAAATGCCGACAAAATAATTTCTGAGATGTGTCGCGATGAGGAGGTGTGGAAAGTGGCGGAGAATGAGAGCGTAGGTGCAAAAGTGCAGCCCCTTCCCCAAATAATGCTATGGGGCGGTTCCGGCGTCTCAGTGGGATAGATGGTAATAGTAGATGTCTGAATTATGTAACTGCTCAGGAATTTGACATAGAAATTTTTTGTCTTCAGCAAAGTTGTTCAGCCTGAAATAAGGAACAACTTTGCTGAAGAAACTTTTTCTCGATCAGTAACATTTCAGAAGTTAGTGAATGTTGAAGCCGAACTTTCTGAAAAATGATGTGTTCTGGTCAAAATTGCAGAGCCTTCCGTAGTTTGAGATAGAAATTTTTTGTCTTCAGCGAAATCGTTTAGCACGAAATGAGGAACAATTTTGCCAAAGAAGCAATTTTTCCATCATTTTTATTTCGGAAGTCGGAAGAACCGGGTGTTTATGAAGATGAAAAAAAAACCCTACCCCATCTCCCCCCAGCTTTCTATCTCCCGCCTTATGTGTACCGCCCTTAAGCGCTCCTACTACTTTTCTTTCATGAGACCATTTTTTCTAAGGAAATCCCCTACCATGTGAACGTCGTTTTTGTGACGAGGTGCAAATAACAAATGAAGGAATGCTAAAACAAACCTTTGCAATAAAAAGTAATTTCTTCCAGCATTGCTACGATGCGACGCCCCATTTAAAGGTCATTTGAAATTAAAGAAACTTTTAAGCTTTCTCGAAAAAGCACGCGAAATTGCTGACTAATCTTTAGAGAAACAACGAAAAATAATGAAATTGCTACTGAGTGCACATTCATAGTTCAGTGAACCCAACTTTTTATTTTCATCACAAGGTTGACTGAATTACGAACAATTATGCTAATAGTTTTAGAGCGCAGGAATTAGCGTAACTCTTGGATGTTGGTGAGATAAACTTTTATTCCGTTGAAATTCTATTTTTTTCCCGAAGTTTTTTTTATTCGTTTTCAGTAAATTTGAATTTCCGCTGTGTCGTTGCAGTTTGCGTGCGCAGGTGGGTGTTAAAGAAAACCCTAAATATGCGAAGGTATGCAAACATACACTGGAACATCGAAATTTACATGAAAAAACAATTTTGCGAACTAATTGGACATAAATTATCACTTAATGTACTTTTCCGAAAACGTGAGTTATTCACTCAAATATATTACGAAGTCGGACGGTATTTTAGCAACAAAAAAATTCATGTTTCAGACACAAAGAACTTTTGTTCATCTCAGTTAAAGGAATCCAAAAGTATGAAGTCTCGGAACATGAGAAGAGTTATAATTGTATACCCGTTCCTTGCTGGGTCTTTCTTAAGTTAAGAACTTGTAATTGTAAAACTTGTAGTTAGCTTTGCAATCACGGGGAATATCTCAAAAAATACATTTGGCTTGGACATAAGAAAGACAAAAGAGCTACACTGAGGAAAATATCTACAAGCGACGTAGGAATTATGTTTATAATATACGCCGCCGACGTATTTTATTCACCGTGCACGTATTACGAACTCCGTGCACGTATTATGTGAGCTCATAACACGTTCGTTACGTATGGTATGCTACACAATACTTAGATAAGGTTGATAATACATTCACTGCGTATATAATATGTTGGCGGCGTATTTTATAAACACAATTCCTACGTCGCGACGTCGCTTGTAGATATTTTCCTCAGTATAACTCTTTGAAGTTAATGCCTTTGAAATTCCGTCAGTTTCAATTATGACGACATAAACTGAGATATTTTGACAATTTAAATTGATCGACGAGTGCCTTTTAGATTTTGTTAAAAATATACACTCGGCTTGTGTCAAAGTGTACCAAATTTCTCTTTAAACTTTAACATAAGCCGTCGTTGTACTAAATACGTGGACTGTTCAATGAAGAACAATGAAGACATTTTTTTAATAAAATCTAAAGAAATGAAGGGTTAAAATTGGAATCCGTCACACAAAGCAAACAAAGGGTTCCTCGGAATGAATTGAACTTGAACGACTTTATAAAGTGTTGGTGTTAAAGTTGCATGCGGAAACTTTGACAAAATCAAGCGATCATCTCCGGTTACACTACAGGCAAGATTTACTCAAGAATCGGATTGTTCTGTATTGGGCAGCCAACAATCAAAGCACTTAATTGGTTTTTTTTTCGGCTTCATGAAAAATTAATGCCATCGTGATTGGTTTTTATCTTCTTTACGAAAAATGTCATGCGACAACAGCAACAACTTTTGATTTATATGTTCATTGCCTGTACAGAACAACTGATTACATTGAACTCCCTGCTCCATTTTAAGGATCAAATAAAATAAAAAAATTTAAAAAAAAATGATTTTACAAATGCAATAGGAAAGTTGTAGAAGTGAATCCAATCGAATCCAATGAGAAAAAGAAATGTTAACAAATATAAATCGATTATCAAGTGACATAGTTACGACACATGAATCAATTTTAACAGAATTATTACTTGCCTGCTCCTCCTTGTTGAGGGCTAGAGTACGCATATGGATATGGATAACCAGGTTGCATGTACTGGGTAGGCATTTGAGCAGCTGCAGGAGCGGGATAACCCTAAAATTGAAATGATTTAAAAATTTCAAGAACGGTAGTTATTCAATGAAACTTACCGTTTGATACCAATAGCCCACTTGTGGATATGAATACGGATATTGTGCTCCATGAGGAGGCCCCTGCTGAGCAGCTAGTGCATTATTCATTGATTGTTGAGAGTTTCCGATGTCTCCACCATTTTCCTTTCCCCAAAAACATTTAACCTGATAGCCAGTAATTTCAGTATTATTTGTGTGTTCTATGGCATGTGTTGCTGCCTCTTTGGCCATGAATTTGATGAAGGCATAGCCTTTCTCTTTAAAAACCCGCACATCCTGTATGGGACCGAAGAGTGTAAAATGTTTGTGTATCAGTTCTTCTGTTATGACGTTCGGTGGAAAGCCGCCACAGTAGACGGTAGTATTTGTCGGACTACTCCGTTCATAGACTTCCTCATATGATGGTCGAATGCTTTTCGTTCCTTTGATTTGCTCGCGTGGTGGTGGTGGCTTGCGGGTGGACCAGTTTGTTCGAATCGAACGTGAGCCTAACCATTGACCATTCATTGCTTGAATTGCATTTTCGGCTTCAGCTTTCTTAACGAATGACACAAACGCATATCCTCTGCTTTTCATTGTTTGTGAATCACGGACAATGCGACAATTTGATATCTCGCCGAATGGGGCAAATGCTTCGCGTAATGTTTCCGTTTCAATTTCCGGACTCAAATCACCAACGAATATGTGATGGTGAGCGCTCGTATCTGTTTTAGGTTGGTTTCCAGGGCTAGTGGCCCAGTTAACTTTCATTTCTTTTTCTAAGAAAAGGCGTTTATTCATCGCTGTCAATGCAGTGGCAGCCGCACCGTGATTCGAATATTCAATAAATGCGTACGGATCGTTGCCGGATTCGCGAATTATTTTACATCCTTTTACCGTACCCATTTGTCCAAACAATGCACAAAGCAACTCTTCGGAAACGGAATGGTCTAAGTTTCCCACATATAATGTTTTCGGATATGTATCCTCCATTGTACGAATGCTAATCGAGCTCTTAATTCAACGTGCCGTCTCTTAGATTTAAAAATAACTTTAAAAACAATCTCACTCAGGTTATGTTGTGTGAGAGTTTGGCAATCTAAAACAGCTATCAAATAATGACATTCAATCGGACATGTCGACTTTTGCATTAATTTCACATTTGTTTACCTGATCGTTTTTGTAGTTTCTACGGCGATTGGCAGATGACCATGTCAATATTTTAAGATGTCTAGGAATCTAATAACGAAAAGGACCCTGTCCTAAAAGGCGTCTACAGCCAACATGACGTGGCTAAAATATCACCGATTTTGTATGCTTTTTACGCTTCAATTAAGCTGTTTTATACCACAATCCAATCGAAAAACAGACAAGAAATTGTTTAACGACGATTTGAACTACTTTTGCAATTAAAAAACTAGATACAAATGCACAAATTATTGAATTTATTTCCGAAAAAAAATAAAAGAAACACGCACGATAGAATTTGATAATGGAATGGCGGCTGTTGTTTCTCTAAGCAACAGACAGATGGAGCTTCGTAGTTCAACTAAAATAAACATCGCAGTTGGGCAGGAATTTTAAACTTTCGACATAGTATTTGCTTTACCCCCTCTTCTTATCGTAGTACGAGATAAGGGCGTTAGGGGTCTTTAACAAATATCGACCACCAGGGTCGCCGTAGGAACTTCTCTCGAGTTGACAAAAATTCGTAACTTTCAAACGACTGATCAGAGGGGGTTCACTTGTTATAAAAATTCTTATACTGTCTACGCCAATTTTTTCGTGTCTTGAAATTTTTGCTATATCTTATGGATATCGTTTTTTAATTTTCAGCTTGTAATAGGATTCGGCAACATCGACAAATTACGTTGAATGGCCGAATCGGGTTACAATCGGTTGTTTCTTCTTCGGCAGTTATGAACTTTTGAATGAATTCATTTTGATATTGAATTAACATACCCGTGCGACTGATTCTCTTTAAAACATCGAACAAGAAAATTACCTTATAGTTGTTAGCAGTTTCTTTTATATCACCTCATCGATTCTTCTGATTAGATGCAAAAAGTGGACACATGTATGGTAATTTCGTTAGTTACTTACGGATTGCATGAGAATTACTGTCCACCCATTAATATGCTAAAAGCTGCGATGATATTAGGCATGGGGACAGAAGCTGATGTAATATTCTGATTTTTATACATGTAAGCTTGGACAGAAATGTCCTGAAAGTAATGGTTATGACTTCTAGAAGCTCTACAGATGGTGCTCTGAGCAGGATATTTATAGGAGTTGTCCAATGTATGAATGGGTTCATCGTTCACCAGAATACGTATGACCCAAGACTAACCTCACTGGCTTACAATCTTAAAAGATAACATTTCATCGATTAGGTTTGTTGGGAACAAAAGTCTGTCAAAATGACGTTTTAAACGTCAAATATATTAAACAAACCAGCAGTAATAGCAATGTGCCGTGGCCTGCTATAATAATAAAAAAACCAGCAGCATCAGTTAAGTTCCATTTTAGTAGTCGTTTTGCTCCTGAGGGGTGACCGGGCTAAATAGCTTCCATTGTCTTTGGCTCGTATTCGCCTTTGGGGGTTTTCGCGTTTTTCAATGGGTTGCTCAAGTGGTGCTCAAATGGCATTAATTTTACACCCGGTCCGAATAAAAATAATTAAATTTGTGTTCTTGTGAAGGCGTAGAGGTATGCGCGTATCACTGTTCGCCTGTCCGTGCCCGTTCTATTTTGAAAACGGGAAGCCACTGCCCGCCCGTTTTCGAAATAAAGATACCCCTGCCCGGTAGAGGGCGGGCGGGCTTATGAACGGGCCGAGAAATCGGGTGTGCCCACACAAACCTGGCGGAAATGCCATCGTAAAAATAATTGTGAAAAAATGGCTGTAGCGCCATTGTAATTGGACAACAGAACAAAGAAGTGTAGTTAAAACGCGTGATCAAACAATGAGCCGAGGCCTGCTAAAAAAGATATGCAAAGGTCCCGTACGCATCAGAATAGATGTGGCAAAAAGTATAGACGTGGCAAGCAGAATAAATGTTACAAAAAAACTGCAAATTGCTGAAAGGGCAATATTGAAAAACACGTACGAAGCAACGGCGCTAAAAACTTCTCCAAACCCTTAAAATAAGCCTAGAATTTAGAACAGACCTAGAGCACTTAGAAGTAGGGGAAGCTTCTTACCCATTTTCTTTTTTAGATTTATCAGTTTGGGCCGGTCAATTGCCGGACCATGAAACACAGCTCCAGCGATCCTTTGTTTCGTCACCCGTTCACCATGTAAATCTTTCAAATCTCTCAGTCCCAACCAAGTACCTATCCAGTGCGCCAGCTCCTATGCTAGGCACTGTTTTGGGCTGAACCACCTGACTTCCTAGAGCCCTGAGCCTCAGTAAGGAAAACCTCGGATACTCACATATTATACGAACACTCGTCTCCACACCAAAGCCACAGGTGCATTTGGGATCGTTTGAGAGTCCTATTTTAGCCAGATGATTGCTTAGGCCACAGTATCCGGCTGATCCTATTTTTAGAGAAATTTTGGTAAAATTATTTGTATGGGATTTCTCGAAATTTCAATAAAATTTCTTTAAATTTGAGAAATGCGACTTTTGGTTGTCGTGAATTTTTGAATTTTCACTATTTTATAACTTAGAACTAGTTTTTTCATCAAAATTTGGCTGAACTTATTTTAAAATAGGTCAGAGTTACCTAATTTCAAAAAATTTACTAAAAACTAGTAAAAAAGTTCGTGAAATGGGTGAAATTATTTCACGAAAATAGACTCTGGTGTCCAGTGATTGCACCCACTACCCCTTTGATGCGACACCTACTCATGCCTAGCAATTCTCCAGCCCGCCTTCTATCATTGGGCACCGGGAAGAAATGCTTCGTATGTGCTCCAATGGTTTGCGAATTCCAACCGCAACCAGTCCTTCATCACTTTCACGCATGTGGGATGGATATAATGGGTTTTGGCCCGCAACTAAGTGTTGCCGAATCTTCCCTTGTCAGCCTGTCCGTCCTCTCATTTGCCTCTGACCCATACTTCCATGGCATTAGTTGCCCAAACGAATGTAGTTGCCCAAATTCAATTCCGTAATCAATCTTATCTTATCTTATTATCTTTCATGAAAAAAAAGGATTAAGGCAATAGGATAAGATTTACTCGATTTATGTAGAAAAAACACGTTGAGCCCCAATATAGAGACTCAATTTTAGGGAGCTGGCTGAGTCCAAAAGCTCAAAATTGGAAAAAAAAATTTCTTCCTTCTTGGCATGGCGTTCCAAGGACTTTGAAAATAAAAATTTTTAAAAATCGGAAAAGATTTACTCGAGTTATGTATACAAAAAGACTAAAAACCACCTAAACGTCCCCTGCTCGGCTGCCCTTGGGCTGACAGTGCCCAGATTCAATTTCATAAAAGATTTTTCAATTACCTTTTAGGAAAAAAAACGTTTTCTAAGGACTATCGATGCTTCCCCCTACTTCCAGGTCGAAAGTCAGGTTTGTCGTCGTAAACGCATAAGACTTTTTTCGGAGAACTTCGTTCTTCGTACGAGTCTAAAAACGAGAAGTTAGGTAAAATACCTAAAATGTTTGTGTAAATACAAATTATTGAGCTTCTCATTTCCAAAGCAATCAGTCAGTCAAAATAATTTTCCCTGTAGCTTTGAAATTTCTTGAAGATTTTAAAAAAAATAGTTAAGATACGTAGTCTAGAACCGACGATATCAATTTTTGAACATGGAGACTACAGTTTCACCCTCTGTAGGCGCTCATGGCATATGGTTAGATTTTCCAAACGTCTCTGCTTCTTTTTCTCTCTTAGAAGTGTTACCAGCAATAGACTACAAGTGATGAATTTGTGAACTAAAACCGTAACCAAAAATTTAAAACCCATTTTCGAACAACATCGAATCATACGCCTCTTCAACGCGAAAATTCGAATGCGGAAAACGTCGCAGCCGTCCCAGCAAAAAAATCTCAACTTTATGTCACTTGTGTCGTTCGCGGCGCTAAAGCGACTTTCTTCTGTGTTTACGTTGTAGAGGGGGTAGTTTGAAGATCAAAAATTTACAAAACATTAGTGAATTCGTGTTTTCAAATCTTTAATTTATTTTTTGCATAAAACGATGGCTGCTTTGGGTGATGTGTCAGGGTCGTCTATTGTAACAGCATCCGCAGATGATGTTGTTGATGGTCCAACACTCATTGGAAAATTGGCGGTATACGTAAAATTTAAATCTGAGTTGCGCAATAATTTCGAACTAAAAAAATAGGTTAACGGAATCACAACATCTGATATAAAGAAATTAGAAGAAGCGGGATATCATACCGTGGAATCAATTCTATACACCGCAAAGAAGCAATTGATTACGATAAAAGGGATTTCAGAAGCGAAAGCTGACAAGATTTACGCAGAAGCTTCTAAATTGGTACACATAGGATTCACAACGGCCACAGACTACCACTTGAAACGCTCAGAATTGATTTCATTGACAACTGGCTCCCGGGAACTTGACAAATTATTGGGCGGCGGCATTGAAACTGGCTCTGTAACAGAAGTTTTCGGAGAATTCCGATCAGGAAAGACTCAACTTTGTCACACTCTTGCTGTTACTTGTCAGGTAACACTTTTTACCCATGTAATCTCAATCGTTTGCTCTTTTATTCGATTGTTCTAACCACAAAATGAACAAAAATGTCAATTCTTCGAATCTTTTAGTTGCCCGTGTCGCAAAGCGGTGGCGAAGGTAAATGTATGTACATAGACACCGAAGGAACATTTCGACCAGAGCGTGTATTAGCGGTGGCTGAACGTTACAAAATGAATCCGACAGAAGTTTTGGATAACATTGCTTACGCTCGCGCATATTCTACAGATCACCAAACTCAGCTGTTATATACAGCGGCGGCAATGATGGCCGAGTCACGGTATTCTTTAATAATAGTAGACAGTGCCACAGCGCTGTATAGAACGGACTATTCTGGTCGAGGAGAGCTATCGGCCAGACAAATGCATCTAGCACGATTTCTTCGAATGTTATTGCGATTAGCCGATGAGGTAATTTTGAACGAATCTAATAATTTGGAGTCTGCTAACGCTCATCCTTTCTGTAGTATGGTGTTGCCGTTTTCATAACAAATCAAGTAGTCGCTCAAGTAGACGCTGGGGCAATGTTCCAAGCCGATCCGAAGAAGCCGATTGGCGGTAATATTATTGCGCATGCATCGACAACGCGTTTGTATCTACGAAAAGGTCGTGGTGAGAATCGAATTTGCAAAATCTACGATTCACCGTGTCTGCCGGAATCAGAGGCAATGTTTGCCATTAATGCCGACGGCATTGGTGATGTTAAGGAGTGACTTTAGGCTAGTAAGCCTTTCTATGAAATGGAAATAAATGAAACATTTGTTTAATAAAATGATATTTTTTTTAATTTTGTGTTAGGCACACCAACTTTTATAATCACTGTAAAACCTAATTGCCTAAAACCGAAACGACCGACTCCAATATTCTGAAATTGGAGGATTTTCAACCATCGTTTAACACAGTTTCTGTCATTTTATAAAATGTTGTGTTTTTGTTTTGTTTTCTTCAAAGAATTGACCAATTTTACTTCGGTTCCTTAAGACATTTTTCAAATGGAGTTGATTTCCTCGATGACTCACTGAATAAACGTTTTACTACCACGGTCCTGGATGGGGTAGAGCTTTTAGGCGCGTTTTTACAATTTTTATCTATTTCGGTATTTAGCAGCTTCAATAAAAGTCAGCGTGGCTGTTGTTGGTACTTATGAATTAACTATTTTTACAATCTTATGTATCAATTATTTAAATAAATTCAATGTTTTCCTTTACAAATGAACTTGAGATAATCGGATTGAATGCAATATCTTTCCTTCGTACAGCTGCAAGGCATTGGCCTGCCTTCTCTGGCAAATCGATTTCAACTCTCCTTATATGCAAATCTGGTTGTGCAGACAGTGCTCGACTAGATGGCCCACTGGCTTTAAAAATGATATTTTTCCTAGCGTTCACATAATAACGATTGCCACCTTGCATGCAAGCTACCGTATGATTCATAGTGGGCAGCCCATTTTCCTCTTTCTTGATATCATCGAAGCTCAGCGGAACACACGTAGAAGATTCTTGGATGTCACCATATTCAGAGTCTAGCTTTTCTTCCTTCACTTTGAAAATTCTATCACTCGATTGCATATCTTGGAACTCATGTTTCTGTTCGTCCCGTTCTTTTTTCAATTTTACCTGAACGTTTACCAGTACCCTATGAAGCAATGCCTCACTCGCAAATTTGTGCGACACTCCAGCATCCAACACAATCGGCGATGGTTGCCATCGTTGCTTAGCTGACGTTTGCGTGGGAATAGACTTTTCAAGAGTTATCACTTTGGACTCCTCAACCAAACTCGCCCAATCAACACCTAAAGCATCGCCTAGGCCACGAATTCTAGCTTCTTCTTCCAATTCACCATCTGATATTTCTTCAAAGGCATCTTCAGGTATGTCGTCTGGAATATCTTTCACATCGTTTACATCGCTTTTGGATTCCACAGATGTAACCTGCTTCTCTACCAATAAAGGCTCGGTATCTTTGGCAGCATCGCTGGTAACAGTCGTTTCCAAGCACTGATCAATCGGCGCAATAAGGGCGTTTTGTGAATTTTGCTTTTCTAGAAGTTCCTGTTGATAATCATTTTGTATTTCGATTATTTTATGGCAAAAAAACGTACAAAAAAATGTTGATGAAAATTATAAAGTCATGCTTGGAAATAAAAAGGTGGAAAATCGTTGAAAAGTAGTCTACAATCAAATTCAATAAAAAGCGAATCGTTCCATTGTGAATATTCTAGCGTGTTTGCGCTTTCAACAGACGAGGTTAAGAGACTTTTCTGTGACAAAAATCTCGTTGGCACAGAATGCCAATAGTATCTTTATTATAATGAGGTTTTTGCGTAAGGTGCCATTAGCCACAGTATAACGGAGGGATTAATCAGTAGACCAAAAATCAGGAAACATAAATCGGGACCTTAAAATCCTTAAATGTTTTTCTGAACCTACTAGACCCGAAATATAGCTCATCTCCATAAAAAAAATATTCTGCCGCATAAAGCCAAAATACCAGAACAATTTCTGAATTATGTTTCCTGATCTGTGTTTTCATTATTTTTTTCCTGATTAATGGACAATACCATTGGCAATTGCCACCCTTCTGTGGACGACCTTTTTTAACCCTCCCACCTCAAAGACCTTTACCTTTAAAGAATAAAGTTTTTAGAGTTGAATATAAAAAAAATTTCACATTTTTGCCACGGAAACTTGAAATGTTCTTCCGTAGAATGGACCCTAGCCAAATTCTTTTCAAATTGATTTCTTGTCTTTCGGCTTGTGGAGTTGTTTTGCTGGTAGGTAATCGACCCTAGATCTCGAAAAAATTGGATGTGGGTAGGGGACGTCGTAATGAAAAAAAAACTTAGTGAAAAAGAAGATGAGACTCGTTCTTTGATAAAATTTTAGACAAAAGAATTCTTTTGTCTCATTTTCTATTGTCTTTTTCACTAAGTTTTTTTCCTTATGACGGCAGTAAGTTCTTCTATTCTAAAGTGGTAGAAAGAGTCAGATACTATTTGACCTTCATGGTCATTTCGTTACTGATAAATTTCTTTGCTCTCTGGCTCAAGCGCAAAATGTCGTAAATTTGATAGCACTAACATAACAGGTTTACGAATTTTACCAGAGGTAATGAAGGCGAATATCACCAATTCGACAATCCATAAATTTGAATGAATGACTAACACGTTCTTTAAAATGCTTCGTGGTAAGTTACTTTTGTGGTAGCAGTGATAGATATTCATTCAAATTTATGGTTTGGTGAAAAACGACTTCGTCCCATAGTAATCTGACATAGAGCCGTGTGCCGGCATTTCGTCGCCTGGGTCTTCAAGACAGTCTCTAACCTTAGGACTTGTCCAATGTTAAGCAAAAATGTAGAGGAGAGTTGTATCTGATCGGCTTTCATAGAAAATTTGGGAACAAATTATTTGAGTTGCGCCGACTTAAAATCGAACATTCTGCTGACAATCGATTCTAAGTCGGTGCAACTCAAATAATTTGTTCCAGTGGCATTTGCGAGAAAGATTGTCTTTGAGAGCTTTGAGAGCTGATTAGGTACAACTCACCTCTACATTTTTGCTGAACATTGGACAAGCCTAGGATGTAGTCCAAAGGCCACAGACTGTCTTGAAAACCAAGCCGACGAAACGCCGGCGCACGGCTCTAATCTGACATTCCACGAGTTACCTGATACAACTTTAGCTTCACATACAATTCATTCAATATATTCAATACAAGTACATCTGTAGCGAGCAATAAAATCATTACCGGCAGAAAAGTTACTTGCCGCAGGTAATATCTTAGGTTTTTCTATCATTATACTGCTAAATATTTATAACTTGCTGTTTTTTGTGAGATATCAATCCAGATGGAATCACACACCACCATATTAGTGTCTTGGGAACCACTCCTGAAAATACTCTGAATGG
Source organism: Pseudolycoriella hygida (assembly GCA_029228625.1). Classification (NCBI taxonomy): domain Eukaryota; kingdom Metazoa; phylum Arthropoda; class Insecta; order Diptera; family Sciaridae; genus Pseudolycoriella; species Pseudolycoriella hygida. Next base: position 31,737,429 of record CM055406.1, on the reverse strand, counting down.
TTCCCTGATAAAAAATGTCCAAGGAGACGACGAGATAGTGGGTTATGTAGAGAATCCGAAATATCGAAACGTCCCGCGGTATAGAAGTGCGAATACATGGATACAATGTACCCTTTGACTGGATCTCCTAACCTTGATAAGGTACAGATGATCCTAGCAACTAACAAAACGTTTGCCCTGGACTGATTGTGTGGATTAAAACAAAGTTGCCTTAACACCCTCATCGGTCACCTTTAAAGTACGATGAAACATTTTTGGCATAATTACTTTATTTATCGCAGTAATTCCCTAGGGCGTTCAATAATACATTAATTGTTGTCGAGATGGGGATGTACGGTTCGGGTCCGTATGCCGGTTTTTGCCAGCTCATCAGCCTTCTCATTACCGTTCACTCCAGAGTTCTAGTTTGACTCGATTTCTCAGCCCTATCTGGTTCAAGTAGCCTTTACATTCTTCTACCAATTTAGAAGTCACAATGGGTGACATCAGCGCTTTTATTGCTGGCAGATTTTCTCGAGCTCTCAAAAGAGCTGGTAAAATTTATGCCTGGAAGATGCTGGTTAAACTTCCCAGTTGAATCCATGTGCCGGTATCCGTCATTGGGTCATATATCTCGGCTCAGGTGAAGGACCTGTCTTCGACCCGTCTGTGAATCTGAGCCATACACTGTCGGGTAGCGTAAGTGGCCACCCATTCGGCCACTCATCCCATGGCAAAAATCTGATCAGGAATAATATTTTTGATCTTCCCATGCCCGGTCTTGAAACCTGGAGACCACCAGCCATTTTGTGTCAGCCTGTCTACTGTTGCGAAAGTTTTTCATAGCTCTTTTCTGGTGAAATACATTCCCATAGGACTTTTCTGGTGAGGCATTCGCCTCCACTACTATATCGATAGGTGGCACTGCTAGTAGCCGTTGCGGTCGTCTTCATGACACCCGTGGCACACACACCAACCTCTGAACTTCTTCCACCATTTCCCTCGCCCTGCACGTGGAGCCTTGGCCACCTATTGCACTATTATACTAACTGAAGGTTATAGGAAATTGTAACAAAAAGTTTGACTTTTCGAAAAGTCAAGAACCTCACTTCAGTTTTGTCAGGTCTACATACAGCCGCTTCAAAGTTACGTTGAACCCTATTATGAAATTGATGACTTTTAAAAGTCAACGGGAATGGGATCTGTTCATAGAATACGCGTGCTTTCGATGCAGAATTCAACAAAAGAAAATGTTAACGTGAACATATCTCATGTTGTTGACAATTAAAAGTCTGATAATTCATTTAGTGTTCAGTCTAACTTTGACGCTTAGCGCGGTTCAATTTTGAATTTTTCACTGCGCTACAATTTCGTACGATATACGTATGCGTAATTACGTACGGTATGTATGCGTAAAATCAGCACACAAATAATAGATTTTTAGTGCCGTCTTGTGTCAAATTATTTAAGTTTCAATTAAAATTCAAAAGTCAAGCGGACTAAAAGTGTCTATTAAGAAAAAATTATACCATAAAATTGTACTAAATAAAATCTCTCGCAAATACGAAAGATACTGAAAAAACATAAAAGATCTTTTTTCCTTTTTTCACGATTTCCCACAAATTTGTAGAACATCAAGAAGTTCTAGGATTCGTAGTTTCTCCAATATACAGCTAGAGTGTAACAAGAGTAAAGCTGGAATGTCACATACATGGCCAGGGAATTAATTCCTAAATATTAGGCCCTGGTCTCATATATAGAAATTTGTGAAAACGGAACTATGATTCTTGATTTAAAAAAAAATAAAATTTTTTCTTACATTTACCTATAATCTTTAGCTTACAGTATACAAAAATGGGAATGTACTAGATTTTTGGCGATTCATTTTTGGAAACCCTAAAGCAATTATAGCGAAAAACTTTAGGACTTTTGTCAAAAATGTTTCAACAGTACTAGATTCATGAACACAAAGATAACAAACAGCTTTTTCTACTTTTTGACAACTTAACTTTCCATACAGTTTTGGACCACCCTAACTACATAGTCCAGCCACATTTTACGACAATCTATGAATAATCTTATGTGGGAATGTACTAGATGGGTTCAATTATGCGTGAGTACAACCCTTTCAATTTTAAGTGAACATCTTCAGTTCACAATTGATCATCAACCGCTTAGGACATGTTATTTAACTTCTTGAAATTAAAACTTTATTGAATTTTGTTAAAGTAGTTCGTTTCTATTCATTTGTCCTCTTAACGCCTGAACCTTTACACCCTCCACACTTATAAAATCTAATAAACTGACATTTGGTTTACGACGATCTAAATTGACGTTTCGTATACTTCGTCCACGATTCAAATGTCTCTTTAGGTCGTCATAAATCAAATGTCAGTTTATTAGCCTTTATAAGATTTTTCTTAGAACGTCGTAAAATGTAGCTGGAATACCGCCTCTTTCGTCAAAAGACCCAGAAAAAACTGTTTTTGTGCCAAATTTGTATTAATTCTTCAAGTTTGATCCTTTTTGGGCGGACATACCAAGTTTCATGGCCTTTCGATCGTGGTCCAGTTGTAACCACCAGTGTAAGGCAACTTTTGGAATTTTTGAACAATTTATGAAAATGAGAGTTCGATTCCGATTAGTAGAAATGAATTTTTGGATAGAGTCTCAGAATGTTGTTTTGTGTTTCTTTTTTCGGAAACAACAGTTCAACGGGGGTACTCAAGCTTTTCACATGACCAATCAGGCATAAATTACGTTGACCAAATTTCGGCACTTTTTCCAGATTGACTGTGTTCAGTCAGCTATGACTTTTCAGAACTCCCAAAATTTTCTATGGAGAAAGTAGCTGAATTACGTCCGCTATTGATAGAGACAAGAAGTTACAGTAAATTTGCAAATTCGTAACATGAAATCCCCAACCGAAAAGAGGCTGTCGCGTTTGGCCATATTTTTAAACTGAAGGACCAAAAAAGAGTGGGAATTCGTATTTGGTCTCTCTACTCATTTCAAATTCAAGATAAGTCTCCAATCTTTTAAAATTAGTCAAATATACCGGAAGAAGATCGATCAAACCGAAAAACTTGGGCCTACAAAGTCGAAAAATTCCGATTTCCGAGGACCCTTAACGATGAGCCCTGTCATGACTGCCTCAAAATTTCAAATTTATTCCAAATATATCGTAAAATGGATCAAACTCGAAGACTCAATACAAATTTGACCGAAAAAATGTTTTTTTCTGTGTCGCTGTATGAGCTTTCTGGACCATGTAGTACTATACAAGTGATACCAAAGTAGCTGTAACAGTGGATGTCTTGGATCGTAATAATTCATTAAACGAGTTGAATTATTGAGCTTCGCCAAACTATTTCTTTGATTAATTTCGAATTGGTAATTCTAACCCAACACGACGTAAGAATATACACTGAGCATGCTTTTCGTAGTAAAAAAACGAAGAGAACGGTTTTTGTTGCAAATAAAAATATAACAGAAGCCGAAAGAAACTCGGAAATTTATCTTACAGATTCGTAGTCAGGTCGAAAGTACTGGCTGCTTCCAAAAACATCTCTTTCATCATTAAATAGATTGAAATTCTGTTGTTCTAGTTGTTTGATCGGAGACGTTTTTTCAAGTGTCGTTGAAAGGATTCCTAAATCATCCTCCTGAAGAGAATGCGCACACATTGACATTAAGGAAGACGATGTTTTAGAAGGAGCAGCATCAAGTTTTGTCAGAAAATTAGTTAGCCATCAAATGGTGTTAGAATTTTACTCACCTCTTGACGATTTAGTATCTCATCTGCTTCGTCGCTGAAATCGCTGAGGTCATCTGGGATGACCTCTTCCAGCAGTTGTTCTTCTGATACCATTGGAACATCATCCACAGCATCATCTTTTTTCTCATCCGCTTTGACCTCGGTGACAATGACTTGTGTTAACGACGATCTGCCTATCACTGTAGACACCGACACATCGGATTTTGGAGTCATGGGTTGTATTGATGTGACTAAAAAAACAAACGAGAAGAAAATATTGGTAAAGTAGCCGACCAAACTGTCGTGTGTTATACCAGTGCTGGGATGAACAGTTACAGCTTCAGTTAAATTTGATTGAGAAATCGTTTCGGTTGGTGCAGCATCAGGTGGACGTCGGTAGACCATACTGCTTCTATCATGTTGAAACATGCCATCTTGTTGACGTCGGAAATCACCGCTGTGATGCTGACTACCTCGTCTTCCCCTCCAGCTATTCCATCGTCTATTTGTCCCACCTCTTTGAACATCATTCATACCCATGTTACCGATTGCACTGCTCATACCGGTGTCATGATGAATTGGTTCGCTTATCCGATTATAGTCTTGCCATTTAGAATCATCTTCGTCCCAATCCTCCTCTTCCTCTTGCTGCTGTTGCCATTTACCCTTGTTTTCCCATTGACGTTCGTTTATCCCACCACTCCATTCACGATTGTCAACGTAATTGTCTCTGGGCAACGGATGACTTGCATCACCCCTATCCCATTCACGGCCAACATGGCGATCTATAATGCGATCGTACATGCCACGATCATCGGTTCGTCCCATTTCACTTTCTCGTATCCATTCTCTGTCGCGCTCGGCGAGGTGACGTTCATCAATGTAACCCCTGGACCCATACTCATGCCGTCTGTCTTCTCTCAAATCATCGTATCTCTGATCGGACACCACATTATGTCCTCCAGCTTCCCACTCCATATCATCACGTTCAACGATTCGCTTTTCACGAGTCAAATAAGGACTGTTCATTGCATCAGGTCTCACGTCATCATGTCGTCGGATGTAATCACGTTCATCTCGTATTCCTCCCCTATCATCTTTTTCCATTCGTCGATCGTGGCTATCGTACCGTGAATCATCGCGTTCATAAACCCGATCATAGGGATTCGGTTCCTTCTCACGTTCCATTCGGTCTCTAGCGCTGCGCGTATGGGAAACCGATCGTAGTCGATCCCGATCAATTGACTTATCTCGACTCCGATCCCTAGCGGCGGCGATAGCCATTGCTCGTTCAGCAGGTCGCGGAATTAAACGATCTGGTTTGATTCGATCATCATCTCTTTCTCGACGTAACTTTTCACGAGCAAGTCGTTCTCTTTCATGACGTTCCTGACATCTAGCTAGAATCTCTTGTCGTTCTTTTTCTCTAGCTGCCTCACGCGCATCCTCCCTGCAAATTCTCTCCTTTTCACGGCGCTCCCGTTCTCTTTCCCTGCTATCATGACGTTTGAAATCTTTCTTAACAACTCGATCAATGCTTCGATCACGACGCATACCCCCACCCGACGAGCCACCTATGCGCCTTGGAGGTGATTTATGTTTCAAATCACGTGACGACAATCGTTTTGGTGTTCGTGATTTCGGACGCATTTTCGGCGATCGACTTCTGATTCTTTCCCTCGATCTCATTCGTTCGCGATCTTTGTCCTTCTCCCTATCTCTATCTCGGATTTGAAATTCTCTGTCTCGGTCTCTCGTTGCCTCTTTCATGCGATGATGTTTCGCCACATTTTCGACAGAGAGTTTGCTTTTAGGCGGAATTTTTTGGGCAGATTTTGGAGGGGATGATCCTTGGCGTTTTCTTATTGGAGGTGATTGGGACCGTTTCCTTATCTTACCCTCAAGTAATTTCTTCCCATGCGTGGACTTATGCGATTTTGAACCATCCACCTTTTTGTGACAAACTCTTTTGATTTTAGCCGATTTCTTACGAGGTTCGTCAGATGAACTGCTAGAACCCCGTTTGCGTATTTTTCCTTTGCGAATTTTTCGTTTCGATTCTTTTGATGATGTTGAGGATGATGAATCACTGCTCGATCCACTGTCCGAGCTGCTTGAACTGGAGCTCGAGCTGGATCGCACCTTTTTACGTTTCCTAACGATTTCTTTCGGCGCAACTTTACGTGACGTTTCCATTTTTAATTGTAGTTCTAATTCTTTTTGCAATTCTTCACGTTTTTTTTCTAATGAATCTGGATCAGCGTCTTCCAATTCAACATTGTCCGGTTTAGGTTCTGGTGCAATATTTGTTACTACTGGTGTATTGGTTTTTAATTCTTTCGGCTTAGTGTTGATCTGATAATTAAAATACAAAAACATTAGAGAGCTATTAACGCGAATGCATTGAACCTACATTGACAGCGGTTTCCAAAGATTTCAATTTTTTAGTCCCTAAACGTTGAAAAACACTGAGTCGATTTTTGGATAAGTCTCGCGGCTTTGGTAGCTCTACAGTTATTTTGCGTTTAACAGTCTTAGACATCTTATAACTTCAACACCAACAAAACCATATTTTCTTGCATATTTTCTACGGAAAATCACTTTAATTTACATTAAACGTAGAAAATTGCATTACTCGTTTCGCATAGTAACATATATTTGGTGACAGTTTTGACATTTAATGCGCTTTAGATGCCATTTTGAGTCATTTTTTAAGCTGCACGGTGCTAAAAATGTGCTAAAGTCAGAGTAAGAGAGGTAAGAGCGATGCGGGCGAAGTGCTTTTCAAAAAAAAAAGACCGTAAAACGTGTAATAACAATTTATGAAATGTATAAGGAAATATTGTGATGTAAAACGTTTAAAACAAACGGAAATTTTAAGAAGGTCAGAAAAAAAAAACGAAATGAACAAAATTGCGTCACAAATTCCAGACTGAAAGTGTTGAAAACTGAAAGTGAAATTGAAAAATTCCGGTGGGTCTTGCAATTCTGCCCTACAACGCATAAAAAACTTAGCGACGTTATTTGATGAGAGATTTTCATATATTTTCTCTCACAAATTCTCCTCGTTTTTTATGTGTTGTACGGCTGAATTGTGACGCAATTTTTTGAACACAACGTAAGTTTGTTTTGCAAAAAGTGAATAAGACTTTGACCACAAGCCAACATTTAATTCAAACAAATTTTTGTGTATTATCAGCGATAGCCCCTAGTCAAGCGATATCATCAATTTTCGAATCAGTGTCATTAATTTTGGAAGCAGACTGACGGACTGCGTCACACTTTACATTAAAAGAGGTTTTTGTATACGATATCAGTCGCTTGGAAGTTGACACATTCTAATAACTTTCTGACACTTGCTGACAACTTTCTGACACTCTATACGTTTCCCGAAGAAACCAACTGTCTAGCTATTCTAATTCAGCAGATAGCGAAAAATCGAAGATGGCGTTACGTATGGTGAATTTCATGTCGAAATGCAAAACCAGTCAAGCAAATATCGATTAATGCATCGCGGCTTACGTCATGAAATTCACTGTTTTAACACAAATCAATATCGCTCTAAAGGCGTGAATTGTTTATTTCACAATCAACACTTCTCCAAGTTGCACTCCTCCAAATATTTGTGAAGCTGGAGTTGGTGAACAATTCAATAGCTAATGGGAATGTAATAATAATTGGCTAAAAAAAGCTTTTGCATGTTATTACATCTCGGAGTTACATCAATTTCACGAGTAATAGTTCATTACTGTCTCGCTACGACATTTCTTGTTGAGGTGTGAGGGGAGGTTGTATTTCGAGCCGAAGGCGAGGCTACCATAAAATACGAAAAACTGACTTTAACCGATCCGGGAATGTTGTGTTTTCTGGCCGCAAGACGACAAAGTATTTTACTGGTATGGATTTTATGGATCCCATAATTAAATATTAACTAAACTTTGACAGCAGCCTATGTCGCACTAAACGCATCAGTATAAAAAGGTGTGCGTGTGAATTTAAACAACAACTTTGTGTATATGGTTGGCCCCCTCCAGTTTATTTTACTGTGCACACATGCGGAAATCAACTTTACTTTGATCAAATATTAAAGCAGCCAGGCCCGGACTGGCCATACTGGGCGATCGGGCGATGTCCGAAGCGCCCGTCGGTCTTGGCGCCTCTCACACGGTCAGGCGCCCTTCTGAAAAATATGTAATTTCTTCCTTACTTACACTTTTACGAAAATTATTATTTCATAACAGATAGCCCGTGAATGAAGGAAAAAGATGTTTCGATACTTTTATTCTCAAAATTTTCGCCTGCGGCGCTAACGTCTTCATTTACTACCTCACAAATGTTACAAATTTTACGACAAAGACGATACTTTTTCAATGAATGAAGCGGAAAAATTGTTTCAATTTAACTTAATTAACGTTTGCTGGCGACTGGAAAAGCAATACAATAGTTTTGACTCACTCATAAAAGGCTAATGCATTTAATTCTTTTCAAAGGAAAAGTATTGTTTTCCCCTAAAATATTCCGCCTGCGGCGACGAAATGGGGTGTAAACATAAAAACGGAGTGAAATTAAAAAGGGAAAGGAAAACAAATCAAAATCTATTAAAGTTCAAAAAAAAATTCGCTCGCTCCGCTCGCGTCTTTCTACAAATTATATTCAGCTTGCCCTACAACATTTGATAATAAAACATATGGACACCGGCTGAATATAGCGAAAAACTTGACATATTAAAATGCTTTCTTTTCTATAGCTTGTGCAGCATGTGCCAGATAGTTTCGGTTTTTACCTCTTGGCGCCTTTTAGTCTGATCGCCCGATGCGCCTTTAGGTAGCCAGTCCGGCCCTGAAAGCAGCTATTGTTTCATGCAAATTTTTGTATTGTTAATGTTTGTAACCCATCAAATTGTACTCTAAGCCTTGGATATGTTCGTTGATATGATTTTCGAGGTGATCTAAGTTGAATCATACCTTATCACACAAATTAAATACATTACATTATTGTTTTGTTGGAACGGATTTCTGTTTTTATGTTAATTGTAATGCATGATCGTTGTTTTATATATCAATTTAATTAATTGTAAGAGTTTACGTTACAAATCAATTTAGTGAATTTGTCTTTGACATTTCATGTCGTTACTTTCAGAGATCATCCATTCAATCTATCGAATCTATCATTCTTTTAGATCTTCTGGATCGATTTAGAGACGTAGGAGAAGATGTTCGAGACAAGGTCAGTTGGGTGATTTCAGACTATTGCGGGGTATGGCAAGATCAATATTTGTGCTTCAAGAAAAGATTAAGGACTTGGCGATGCAAAAGTAAAACTGCGGTTAGGATAAATAGCGAGAGAGAGAAACATTTATTCACATAAAAGGTGCTGCTTACATAACATAAGTTGCTTTACATACACAGCATATCAATCAATCCAAAGGACATCGTTAATACAAATACGTTCATTTCTTTAATTTTGTTAAGACTTTAAAATGTGGGTCATGAGTTATATATGTGAGAATTCATTATGTGAATCGTCTTCGTCAGCACTTCTTCGAATAACTGTTTTAGGACTGCGAGATCCAATTTTACTTCGCGGAAAAATTCTAATACGCTATTGCCAAACGTTCCTCTGCTACCAAACCATAGTCCACGAACACACCAATATCTTTCACCGAATTTGTCCATGTATTTTTCACTGTAGAACGGAATGCATCTGTGCTCGTGTAGATTTTCTCCTTTTCATCTTTCACCTTTTGATCCTGGCCAATATCATTGGTCTCATACCTGATCGTAGGATCTATGATGAAAGCGTTTGCGTAAGCTTAAGCGATTCCTTCGAGGTAAAGAAGGTGCCGCTTAGGTATCCTTAGAAAATTTCAACACTGTTACTAGTGACCGTCTTTGGAAAAATTTTTATTTATTAGAAAATATTTTTCGTTTTGCAGTTTAGAGGCAGTCACATTGAGAGCAAGCACGAATTTTGACGCGATTTGTTACAAAAAATGGATACATTCCTCGTTTTCCATGAATGTAAAAATGTGTAAAACAATTAGCTAACAAAAACAACTCCGTCACACTCACATATCGCAATTTTGTATAGAATTTCGACAGACGTCTCGACGATAAGGTCACGAGCTGAAAGAGGAAAACAATTCATTTCGACTGATACAAAACTGATATGAAGCACATACATTAACACGTCTTTCTGATTGAGAATGGGCACAACTTAAAAGATTTGAGGATATATTTAACCGATAGAAAAATAGTATAAGTCAATATATCTACTCCAATACATGTAAGTAAGTACCTACGTACGCGCGGCGAAGCTACGTACGCGTATTATACGTCTACTACGAAGTTTATAAGCAGTCAAATTTGGACCTTATAGTTGGCTTGTTCCTACAGCCGCATTTGTATTTCTTTTGTTTCTGCTGTAAGGCAAACCAAACACTTATATGCAAACACCAACACTTTCATGTGACTATACTATCAATATAGAAACATATGTAAGGGATCGGTTACGTATCGGAATAGATATGGCAAAAAGAATAGATGTTGCAAAAAGAATCGAACGTATCTAAGTAAATGATGCCCTAACTCTGAAGTGTATGAAATTACATACACATCAAATTACACTGGAAATTGCCGAAAGAGCAATATTGAAAAACCCGTACGAAGCAACGACGTTAAAAACCTCTATAAACCCTTAAAATAAGCCCAGAATTTAGAAAAGACCTAGATCACTAAGAAGAGGCCTCTGATCCATTCTTCCTTGGACAAAAAAGTTCGCCCCTTTTTTTTCTCTACAACACTGCACAAAAACACCTAATCATTAAAGGAATATTCACGAAAAACCACCAAATATTTTGTAGGATCGGGTAGCGTGAGTTTGGCTTTTATTCGAATTATTTTGTTATTGACATGGCGCTCAGACGTTATGGAGATAATTAGAAGAGATCAACATTTCGGCATCTAATGCCAATCTTCAGTCAATTCATGTACGTTGATATGCTGATGGTCGTGATGGACAAAGTGCTGACGTATCTATTTGTCTCGGTTAGAGGTATTGATTGGACTGGCGAATTGTAACCGAAATGGTTAAAGCTGCCATCTGTTGAAGTTTATATGAAACATTTCTTACTCTAGCCCTGAGTGTATTGTCTCCAAAATTAACTCAATAGCTTATTACGTTCATCAAGGCCTATTGCGATCTTATAGTGGCAGACGTGACGCCATTTTTTAAAAACAAAACGTAATTTTTTTTTTTTTGCGTTCGAAGCTGAGTGCTCCGATTTTTTTCAGAGCTTTTGTAACTTGAACCTGAACTTGCAGTATTCGAACTGGCCCCTGTGGACTTCCCAGAGAGCTTGAACGTGTGAACACTTATAGTGGAAGTTGCCACCGTGCTCACTGCTCACCCTTTAAGGCTCACTAGTCCTAACACTTATACTTTACCATAGGCTTTGTATTCGCGCTAGAACAGCGCTGGACCGCCGCTCGATATGCAGAAACCTTACAAACTAACAACAATCACCGTCGCTCGACAAAGTGATCGGACTAGCTACTAAATGTGGTTCAAAATATTGCAGTATAATAATGAATTACCTTGTGAATTACCAGCGAGTCATTTATACTAACCACCTAATTTATGTTTGAAGCAACAAAATTTATGCCAACCACACTTGAGTCATTCGGTATCCCTTGCGTATTTGTTCAGTTATTCGTTCAGTTATCTTATATCTCCGTAAGGGTTCCCTGTAACCTGTTCGCGTTAGTGGTATATCAATGTCAGATGTACGGCTATCCCAAGTTATTGTGTCCGATTTCCTATTCTTTCGTATCTTTGTGATATTTCATTATTGGGTCCCGACAAGTGTTTACGTATTTGGTATTTGATTTGTTGTCAGTGAATATTCATTCCTTTATTGTCTGAAACCTATTAGTGTGACACTGATCCACATTGAGAATCAAGGGTTGTATTGAAGGTTCTTAATGTGAAATGGGATATGCGCAGCAGAAGGATTGCAGGCTCTTTGACAAGTGTATCCCTTCGTGCGGATGAGTGTTCGAAAAGGTTTTTATCTTGGTCCAACGATGATACAATTTTAATTAGTGTGACGCGGGGTAACCAATTAAGACATCAAGCTGTTTGATGCTTCCTTATCTGATGATTTTATGATTTTTTCTTATTTTTCTCAAATTTTTTTTTTCGAAGTAGCAAAAAATTAAAAATGGGCGAAAATGTTCATTTTTGATTTTTTTTTCTCGATAAAGAGAAAATTCACCACCGTAATTTTTTCAGGGTATGTGAGAAATGAAGTAAAGTTTTTTTTGGATGTAAAAGTAAAAATCAAGAAGGACACTCATTTTCGCAAACTCGAATTTTTCAATTCGAAGGCCTGCGGGTTGCGGAGGCCAGAAAATTGACTTTTTCGAATCGATCTCGTTTTTACCCAAAAGCTTTACCTAACGTCTGTCTAAATCAGCCATAGTTACTTTAATCAGATTTATCCGTAAAAAGTTATAGAATCTTAAAGAAATGACTGTACCCGATTTTAGTGCATTTTCGAGTAGTCGTGCCAGCTAAACTAAGACTCTCCCCGGAAAAGGGTCTTCCACAATTTTCTTATATCAATTAGCCCTACCACCCGTCACAATTTCATTAGGTTCCTCGAACGCGTCATTTTGAGTTTGGGTGATTTCACAAAGAATGACCCTAGCCTGTTGGCTCGCACAGAAAAAACGTGTAATATCATCACCATGGCTGCCGAACCTGCTAGTTCTACTATCCTCCCGGCAATATCAAACCCCGAGTAACGACTACATCACATCGTTAGAATTAAGACAGTGTGTATAAGAAATGTAATTGTAAAAAATAATGAACATATCGATGTTACCACACGCATAAATAAAAATCCTTTCTTTCCAGATGGAAAATGAAATGCTTAGAAGAGCTCGGTGAATCTGCCAATTGTCCAACTGCTTTCGACTAATTTTCAAAAATTTCGCGTGACGTAACACTGGACCTCAATCCCCCCTGTCATACTAGGCACTAGGCACCCTCAAGCGTTACGTAATTTATGAACGACCCCTAATTGAATAAGACGCTACATTCGCATTACTCTGAGACGTGGTTCGGAAGTCACGTTAAGCCGGTGGTCCAGACAACACTTGTTATTGGCTATAAAAAGCTGTTAGTGGAGTCTCTAAAATGCAAATACAAACGAAGTTTCGCATTGATAATTTCGTATATTTACCCACTTTCGTTTTAATTTATTTTTTACTGATAATATAGCACAATAAAAAGTGTAAGTTTTTTCAGTTTCATCTTTCTTATTTCTATATAAAAAGAAAACAAAAAATCAAAAAACAAAAATTGTTGTTTAATAAAATTGTTGTAAATTGAGACTAGTTTTTATTTTTAAAATTAGATAAGTTGTTTAGTTTTTTTTTTTAAATTACTTTAGTTTTACCTTCATTTTTTTATTATTACAGTTATTCGTCAATCGATCGAAATTATTTAAATCAGGAATGTTTGTTGTTGTTTTTAAAAATAATGCAGTCATTCCTAACTCAAAAGTTTCTTCAAATTCTGAATAAATTGGTGCCATAATAACAAACATTAATTTTTTTTCTAAATTAATTTGTTGAAAATGAGAATTTCAGGTATAAACAGTTTTCCTTTTTATATGATTTCAATTCACAATCAGACGTAAAAGATCAAACCGTTCAAGCTGCCGTCAAAGTCATTTTGTTCCGAGCCGTGGTCTCTGATTGCTGTAAAAATTGAATTTTTTCCCACAGGCTTCCTCGTCTGATCGGAGCGATTGCCAATGTCTTTTTTAACGTATTTTTACGCGGAATATCAAAGGACTCAAATTTGCAAAAGTAGCTACAATGACATAACCGTATTTTTCTTAGGTGTACCTTATTGTAAAAATTAAAAAATTAAGCAAATCCACACACTCCAACATTTCAAATAAAAATTTTCCGTTGCCGCATTATATTGATCCAAATTAAATTCATTTTTTTAATGTGCCCATAATGGCACCATAATCTTAACGCGGCAGAGAAATTATTTCATTCCTCAAAAAATTCGCCGGATAAAAACCAATTTGGAGTGGCAATACAAACAATTTGCGTGGTTTATTTGATTTATTTATTAAAAATTTGAATAAAAAGCGCCACTTTAGGAGTGAATGGATTTTTGTAGTCTGCTTCAAATGAAGCAGAATGTGTAGAATAATATTTTATAATACAAAATATTTTTAATGGACGGTAAATTTGCTGCAAAAAGTAAAATTAGAAAATTTACCCATAACTTCATCTGAGGATTACAGTCATACAATTTATTCAGAACCATTTTCGTTAAATGACTACCGTTGTTTAAAATCAGCTTCAGTCAACCAATTGTTATTGAAGAATACATCATTTTCATTGAATTGTGACCACTTATCATTAAATAAAAAATATATTTACAAATGTCGGCAACTTAAACGATTTATTTATCCCGGTGCATGCACCGGTGATTGCGTTACACATTTTAATTTATTATTTAAAATAAAATTAAAAACACATTCTTTATTTTTATCATTGATTAAGTAGATTTTTTTATGTACTTTAAAGCGCGGAGCGGCGTTCATGTTCGTGGCAAGATTTAAATTATATTTTATCAAATTTTTTTTGTTTTTTGTTTTGTTAATGACTTTTTGTTGCAGTGGATTCGTAATCGTACTTCAGGCGACGTTACACAATTTTTCTCGGGTTTGTTTTCGATTTAAGATACATTTGTTCTTCGAATATTAAGCAATCCGGTGGGTTCTTATGATTACTCACTCAAAATCAATATTTCTGTCTAAAACATGAAGATTTTCACAAAAATGTTATTCAACTATTGTCTTAGTCTTAAGCTGCAAACAGACGAAAAATCGAAATCGGATTTAACGATTCGTAAGCTTCGTCTGTTTTTAGCATTAGCATTTAGTGTGTGTCTTCTGTCGTGCAACTGATCGTCGAGTCCTCGTTTTTGAAACATTAGAAGCGACAAGTTCAAAATTATTTGACAAAAGATGTACACAATTTTTATATTTTTATCAAAGCTAGAAGTTTTTCCTTAAATGAATACAAAGTGTAATTCTTACAACAATCACACAGTTTTTTGAGTAAAGTTACAAAGTTTTAAATGACTTTTTGTATGAATTTGCGAAAAGTATTCTTGGCTAGTGGCATTTTGCTTTTAGATTTTAATTGATGTAAATCAAATGGTCACACACTAAGCAATAATTTTAATTGCATTGACTCATATAAGCTACAGCTGCAACAAAAATACGTTTTTTTTTCATTTGAGAAACTAGCACGAATAATTTTAATTACAATTATAGGTTCAAAATATTTGAACTTTCATGGAATATTTTTCATCTTTTTTTTTAATAAATTATTTAAATATAATTTTAAAACAAGTAACGAACGAATTTATTATTTACAATTTGTTTTTCATACTTTCGAACCAAATGTAGTTTTGGTCTTTCGATTTTGTCACCAGTTCAGTTGGACTTGTTTACAAACATTACGAATATATCACGAGGTGTCACTTATTCATTCAATTAATTCATTCATAATTCATTACTGCTGAAGAAGAAACAATCGTTTTTTAACTCGATTCGGCCATACAACGTAAATATATCGATGTTGCCGAATCATAACAAACTGAATATTAAAAAACGATTTTTTAAAAAATGTAGACGAAATTCAAACACCAAAAAATCGGTGCAAATTCGTTATAAATTTTTATAGTAAGTGACACCTCATGGTAATATATATTCATTCACTTCCATTGTTTTTGATATCTCTTGAAGTACTAGATTTAGCGAATTGTATAGAGAATGTTTCTGATTATTATCAAAATCTAGTACTTCAAGGGTCAAAATCTTTTCCGAATTCGATAAAAGAGTGTTGGTGGAGTTTTGTTCTAATCCCATTATCACATATTCATCGGATGCTGTAAGTGTTTGAGTGGATATTTGACATTCTCTTAGATTTCCTTTTTAAGTTTCAAGGGAATATTTGGCCAATTTCATCGGTATGATAAGACGGAGCGTTTTTTTCATTTCATTCACTCTTAGTACAATATCCATAATAGATTGAGATAAAACACAGTGTTCCCTTTTATTAACACATTCTACCCTGCGTTACCATTAGGAATTTGCTTGATTAACCATTGTTTTATACAAACTGATATATTTTTCATATTGAGTGAGTGAAACTACATTTTGTGTACACTCAAATTCTAAAGTAGGAATACCGATGGATAGGTCCATTTATGCTAATCGCTGATGGTGAACTAAAAATGTCCATGTTTTAACTGAGAGATAGAGACATTTTGCAGAAATGAATAAAATACGTGTGATAAAAGGTCAAAAAATTTTCAACAGAAAATATGAAAAGTTTACAAGCTCGACACATTTTCTCAAATTTTCTGTAATTCACAGGCTAATTGACGTGTTTAGTGTGACATAGGATCCTGTCAAAGTATAGATGGGATTCATAAAAGCTCCGTTTTCTACCTGAATCTTATATATGCTTTGCACCAAACCCGTCAATTACGAGTGTATGGCAGAATATAAAGGGCAAAATACTAAATTTGATGTATTTTTGATGTATGAGTGTTGTAAAGGTTGTATTAGTGGTGTGTTGTTGTTGTTGTTTTGGTGTCGTATACATCCACTAATACATCACGAGTACAAATTTATCATGTATCGATGTAATGGTGATGTATTAGTGATGTACTAGTGATGTGCTGGTGTTGTATTGGTGATGTATTAGTGATGTATTAGTGCTGTACAAGTTATGTGGATATATACGACACCAAAACAACACATCACTAATACAACCGTTACAACACTCATACATCAGAAATATATCACAAATATATCAAAAATACATTGAATATACATCAAATTTGTATTTTGTCCGTTATTATTGGCATGGAAATTGAGTAATAAATTAATTGAATTAGTCTGTCATACACTCTCAATTACATATTGTCAGTTCATGCAAAAAATATGATAATTTAATTGTAGGGAAGTAAAATTTCAATTACAATTACTTGACGGAATTGTCTAACTGAACTGTTCATAAATTGTTTTTTGATTTGTAGTTTGTTTATTGTTTTGTTTCCTAAAATTACTTTTTTTTTGTTCTACAGTTCTACAATTAATTGTTAATTATTTTAATAAAATTCTAATATTTTTTGTTCACTTTCATTTAATTTGAAAAAAAATTTCTATTTGTTTTGTGTAATTAATTTAATTAAATTTCGTTCAAAAGAGTTCATGCATGAATTTCAATAATAAACATTTAATTTCAACAACAAATGTCGATAAGGCAGAGACACTAAAAAGTACGTCTTTTTACAGAGAGGATTAAGCAATTTGTATATTTTTTCTCTTTTTTGTATTGAAAAGCGATTTGGTGTGGTAGTATTGAAGTATTGAAATTGTCTCCATAAAAAGTCTAACTGCACACAACTTCACAAAAAATGTTTAGAATTGGTATTTACATACCTTTTCAGATCTACACAAAAGCATCGCCCGCCGATGCGTCACGCTAAACCTTAAAAAAGATTGTTTATCTTTCGTTCATTCCAAGTTTACTTTGTCGAAAGATAAGCGATTGTAACGAAGTGAACATTTTTACTGTTTAGCGTGACGAATCATCGTTTTATTGTGAAAGAGAAACAACTTTTCAAACAACTTATCCAACTTACTAGTATGAATATATTTAATCACCGAAATGCTCGGCAGAAATAGAAGACAACTGTCGGAGATCTTTCGAGACTGTGCCTAGCCCGTTACGGAAACGCCATTTTCTCTTCATGCTTGTGCATGAAGAGTATGTGGCTAATTCCACCGGTACACTCATCAATCATGACAGCTCTGACAACTTTACCCATATCACCGACATGGGTAGAAATTTGACACTCTCAGTGAACTTTGACAGCTATCACTAACGATTAACTGAACGAAGAAATAATTGCTGTACGCGCTCTAGCACTCAATAGTTCGCTGGGCGACATCTAGATTTGACAGTTCGCCTGAATACTGACATACCTACTGTATTTCTGTATATTAACAAAGTTACTTTTTTTCAGAGAAAATTAGTTAAGAATTGGTTTTTTGTTTGAATACTATTTCTCTGTTACGGTTAGGGCTGTCACTGGAATTAAGTTGGGGCCTTTTCACTGGGATACAATTGTATCAATATGTCGAATTGTATTGTCTTTTTACGCAAAAACCATCATTCGTATTGGGAATTGCATCATAGATAATCGCAGGTGGACGAAAAAAGCATCTTCCTGTATCCGTTGATTGTTTAAAATGTTCATTATTTGAACCCTTTGTAAAGCTTCTTTTTCGAAAATGTTGTAGTCTACATTTCATTAAATAAATAATTAGAACACTTCTACTATTTTTTGCTGATAAACTAGAAACATTTCATTGAAAAAATGTACTAAAAATAAAAAATTCGCTTCATTTCTACAGGGATTTTACAATTTAAAACTTTTAGGAAAAAAATATTCTAGTTTCAACTCAGTAAATACCGTAAATAACACTCTTTTTTTTTACAGCTTTAACATTAATACTTTTCTAATAAATTTCTTAAAATTAGTATTTGGTGCAGTATATAAACTCATTTTATTTAAACTTCACACATCGTTCGTATTCAATTCATTCTACTTTTCGTGATTTGCCTTTGTAAATAAAGACGGACAAATTTAAAAGAATAATTTCCTTTACACTAATAACTATAAACAGCAATTCTTAGCAGAAAAGAAAGAACGATGACGATTTTTTTTGCATTTAAATAAAATTAAATTCCTAAAAGTATATTTGAAAGTCGAAAAGTAACTTAAAATATTTCTGTTTTGTTACTTTGTATTTCACTTTTGTCTAAACTGTAATTAGAGATCGTACATCTTTTTGAACAACATAGAATTTATGTTTCTTACCCACCAGACCCCATACCACAGCAATGTTTTCAATTACAATATTCACCGGTATCGTGCAAACGGCACCTAATGCACACATTAAAAATTTCACCACACCAAATCGGTACAATGAGAATGATTTAATAACACCGAAGACGTACATATAAATATTAACGCCAGCAATGAATGCACATCCAAAATCCATTAAATTTGGACAGGGGATGGGATATAATGCAGCGAATATAATATTCGATGTAGACAAAGGCATTGTCACCCATGAATAAACACTGATAGCAAGAAATATTTTATGCTTGGCAGGTATCACTTTCGAATGAACGACCAGTAGGATACCCTGAAGCCAACGCTTTCTTTGTTGCAAGAAATCGAGTAATGTGAATGGAGACTTTTCGTACATTTCACCTTCAATGAAATTGAAAGAGTATCCTTTGCTGAACGCGCTCATTGCAAAGAAACAGTCTTCAGCTACTGATCCATCGATGCCATTGTCAAAAGAAACCTCTCGTTCAGCTGCTAACTGTAAAAAAGAAAAAAAAACTGTTATCTTTGATTGTAAAATTTGTTCTGTTTGTATTTTACAGTAAAGTATGTTTCTCGATCGTTTCATACATCAGTTGTTTGTTTAATACATGCAAATATTTTCATACTTTAGCATAAACCTATTTGTAAGCAAAAGAAGCAAAACTATACGAGGGACACACAGACATACAACTAGGGTGTCATTTATTCATTCATAATTCATTATTGCCGAAGAAGAAAAAATCGATTTGTAACTCGATTCGTCCATACAACGTAAATTTGTCGATGTTGCCGAATTCAACACGCTGACAATTAAAAAACGATATCGGTAAAATGTAGACGAAATTCATAAACACCAAAAAGTCGGTGTAAATACAATGCAAATTTTTATAGTAAGCAGACGAAAACTGCTGGCGTCGGCTAACCAAATTTATTTTTTTGGCTGCTCCAGTAACCAAGTCCGGGAACGCAGGCTGGTGTCAGAAAATGATGTATGGGTAATTGGAATCTTGTCGCCGGTACTTTACGACGCAATACTTTTCAATTTGACACCAAGCTGTCCTCTATGTGACCTTGAACCATGAAAAAGAACGCAGCTTGGTGTCAAAAATTGAAGCATATCGCTGTACCGGCAATGAAGAATACTTTAGAACGCACTAAATTGTTGTAAAGCGTTCGTTAAGAGTGCACACTTCTTACTAAAGAGCCATCTGTAGGAACCTTTTCAACTAATGAAAATTTGTATGGAAAAAGTCGCAATTTAATGCAACGTTTTTCTCTTGAAGTCTTAAATGAAAACGAATGCTTATGGCTTATTCCAACGGTATGTAATGTAAGGAACGTTATTTGCATCTTTTTTACTCTTACTATTTGATCTTTTAAAATTGAGACAAAACATACCGTTCCTTACATTACAACACATCTACTTTGCAAACTTTATGAATTTGCTTGCGTCCACCATTGTTTTCCATACAAACTGGTAACTTTTTTATAAAAGTGAACGAAAATACATTTGTGTACACTCAGTTTTTATAGCATTTACATTATTTACAACGGTAGAATGGTTCGTGGAATGAGCCTTACGTCGTCATTACATACTTAACCTATTCCCAAACAAAATTGCGGAAGCACTTTTGGAGAAAACTTACATTTGCTAAAAATGTGAATTCCAATATTTCACTGCCAAAGCCAGTCTTTCAGCTTTTCCACTTAATAAACACTTCAAAACGCATAATTTTTTCGACCAATGTGTTTGCTCACTTAATCTTTAACTGAATAAATTTATAAATAACAGAAATCATTTTCTAGGAGTCAGAAACAGATAAAAACTGTTTGAGTTGATACATTTGCACATATTTGTAAACGTCAAAAGCCAACAAAGATGGCGGCCATTTTGATTTGCAATCATCAACTCAAAAATTTTTGTATCAATTTCTGACTTTTAGAAAATGTTTTCTGTCATTTAAATTGATTATTCAGTTAAAGATTAAGTGAGCAAACACATTGGTCGAAAAAATTATGCGTTTTGAAGTGTTTATTAAGTGGAACAGCTGAAAGACTGACCTATGCAGTGAAACATTATATTTTTCCTAGTTACGTAAATAACTATTTTAGAGTTAACTGACAAAGAGCTTTGAAACTGTATCATAAGGCAAAACACCTTGGCATTCCCAATTTAGTTCAAAAAGAATTTGCTACATGTTTAAAGTTGTCATGAACGAACATGAGCTTTTGGACTAGGCATGGACGATAATTACTTTGATTATCAAATATCGATTATCGATATTTCTTTTTGATAATGATATTCAATATTATTTTCGATATATCGCTAATTATCAAAATATCAAATGTTTCACGGTGCGGCTGAACAAGTTTCTTTTTGAAAAGTTCGGGCCCATGGGATCTCTGTGCGGAAAATTGTTTTTAGGGCTAAAACAAAATTTTTTTGTTCTGGTTCAAAATCTTTACTTTTTTAATAGAGGGCTTACTACATGACTTCGAGTGTATATACAGAAACATTAATCTACTAATATTTAGTTGCCAAATGTTGCCAAAATATTGTACATAGCTAGGGATAATTTGAGAAAAGTTTACTTTAACTTTATTATGATAACATCAATTCCAATCTTTTTCGAAAAAATAACTGAATTGAATCAACAACAATAATTATTAACGTCAAGGTTTGGTCCGGATCAATCGACACATTTAACCATCAGTCAATTTTAAATTCCAATATTTAATACAGCACACAACGTAAAATATTGAAAATAGATTACGAGTTCTACGTAATGTTTTAAGAGAATGTTTAAAATTTAATTTCCAATTGTTTATAATATTTTAAATATAGAAAAGAGTGCTGACTAATAACCAACACGTAGCCAAAAAGTATAACATAACTTTTAGATTCTCAACATTTCGCAGCCTTTTGTGTTAATTTGTGATTTCGTTCTTTTAGTTTTTTTTCCCGCACTTCCATTGTTGAATCAACTCCTGTGACCGACTCAATTTATCTAAGTAAGATGGCCTCGATGTTTTGGGTTTCAATATATTATATTTATGATCCTTATGTCCCTCTTAATCAAAATTAGTAAGACATTTCAGCAAAAAAAAAACCATATGCAAGGGACCCGTACGTATCAGAATAGATGTGAAAAACAGAGTTGATGTTTGGAAAAGACTCGAACGTATTTAAGTAAATATTGCCTTACGTCCACATTAAATTAAATTGGAAACTGCCGATAGGGCAATATAGAAAAACCCGTCCGAAGAAACGAAGTAAAAAAACTTTTCCGAAAGCACATAATTGATAGAGAAAAATGTTCTCTTTCGATTTCTCCACAACATAGCAAAGAAGCCTTTTTTCGACTAGGACCGAACTTAGTACCAACTTAGGGCCCTAAGTAGAGGCCTCGGACACATAATTCGATAGAAGAAATGTATCCCTCAATTTGCTCTGCAACATGGAAAAAAATTTTCTTTGGTTAGGGCCGACCGACACATTTCGTCATTGAGCTACCCCTATCGATCGAGCGGACCCCATATACTTTTTTGTTCAATGATACATGTAGAGTAATATTCCGGTTGGTGCCCCAAAGTTTTTGCAACTTTAATTTTCCCATACAATTTTGGACCCCCCTAATGTTGAAAGAGTGATCATTGTATGTTGAACCACAAGTCCGACAATATAGGTTATCGCCAAACCAAGTGCACCTTCATCCTACCAACAACCTATCTTGATCGACGTAGAAATTGGGTTTATAATATACGTCGCCGACGTATTTTATTTCCCGTGCACGTATTACGAACGCCTTGTACGTATTATGTGAGCTCATAACATGTTCGTTACGTATGGCATACATACAATACTTAAATAAAGCTAATAATACATTCACCTCGTATATAATACCTCGGCGGCGTATATTATAAACACAATTCCTACGTCGCTTGTAGATATTTTCCTCAGTGTAGCAGCAGCAAATCCCAACCAATAATTATCGAAATATCGCTAACTATCTTGTAATGAAAACAGTTATTTTGTTTTTAAATGCCTGAAGCACACAAAATAAACAAGTCTGAAGATATCACAGAAGTAAATTTTGGTAAAGGAGAATAACTTTACAAGTTCAATGTAATGTACCAATTATGTCACTTCACATAACTGACATAAAGAGATGCAATACTTTCGTCGAAGGTCAAGTGAAATTAAATGCGCTAATTGTTAGAGATTATTGAATACGTTTTCATTGAAAAAGCATCGTTTATTTGTTCTTATGAAAAAATGACGTTGTCAAAATCCAATTAATTGAAGTTTTTAAGAGAATTATTTCAATAGGTTACGTAATGAACTAGACAAGTTTTTTCATTTAATTTCAAATGAAATTCGACTGTAAACGAGGCGTGGGATTGAACTGTCGATCTCTTAACATTTTAATTTATGTAATTTTTTTTACGAAAAATTCATTTACTTGCTAAACAATTCGCGTTAAAAGGGTGCGATGAAAAATCATGAGTTAAGAAAAGAAAAACAAAATTCTGAGAAAAATTAGAACAAAGTTATTGTTAAATAATAATTAGCGACAATCATTGGCTGATTATGAGCGTACAGCTAATCAGAATAATTACCTTGATTAGCCGTTAATTTCTATTATGTGATTGGAATCTCACGAATTTCCTTTCGAATTCGCACACGACGTGCACGATGCATGCAAAAACTTTAACGAAAACATAAAATTTGATCTTTATTTTTAACTCTCATTCTTACCGAGCGAATGTTTACGGAATGTTTACAACGTGCACTTGTTTTGTCCGCGAGAAAGAGATGATGATATTCGCGTATGAAGATGATTCGTATATTTCCAATAGGGCGAGCAGGTGTTAAAATTCACATTTTCTTGCGCAAATAACAATTTTTTTGCAATCCTTTCATATGTATTTTTATCCCCATCTATACATCGCATGACTATGAAGCGTTCAGGCATTAAATAATTTGATGAATGGAATGGAACAGTCAAAACAAGCCTAAATTAGGACGCAAAGACCTAGTATGGCAAACTATGCCATCAATCAATCGGATAAGCCGGATATTTCAAACCAACGGTGAAATAAACCAGCACGGATTTTATGTTATGAAGGTAAATGGCATCGGATGTATCATTAAACTGCCAAACATTCTACATTCATTTTGGGGTATCTATTTCGATAAAAATAACTATGTATAAAACATCCGCCGGAATTCCGAGTTGATAACTAACCTACTTCCAATATTGGTTTTTCGTTATCAATTTTCAACGAAATATTCAAACCACACAAACAATAATCAGCTTTAACAATAGCCTTACTACGTGGGTATCATACCTCACGGACATCCAATATGAATTTGAAAGATTTGTTTTTATCATTTTTATCGCATTGCAGTCATTCTTTTATTAAAGCATTGCGTTACAACTAAAACAAATATTTTTTGTATCCAAATAAAGCAAACCAAAATAATATTTAATTTAAAGTCAGAGTTGTTTATGAGTTTGTTTTTGCTACAGTTTTCGATTACCGCACAAACTTCATGATTAAGTAAACATTCGTATTTGTGGTATTTACGTTGTATACGAATGACTATTTATCCCTAAGCCGGAAACTGAACGAAGGAATGAAATCTTCAATTTGTCATTCTGCCTTCGTCTGCTATTCGTCTGTATAAAAGGTATCGATAACACGATGTCGCATATTTTCTCATCAATTACATTATTTATGACGAAGAGGACAGATGTTAGAGGTCATTCAAATCGTGCACACGCCTTTATTGGAGGGAGGGGGGTTGAGAAAAGCGTGCGCTCCATGCATTTTGAGTTTTTTCTATGTATTTTAGCGTGCAAGGGGGAAGGAGGTGTCAAAGATCGGTCTTTTTTGGCGTGTGGACTATTTGAATGGCCCCTTAAGCTTATCAAGTATAAATTGTGCAACTTGAAGAAAGTCTGTGGAAATCACTTGTTTCTATCACACATACATTCTACATCTTACAATCACGTGTTGGAATGTGTAATGTAATGACATACAATTATAAATCTTTCATTATCACTAGTTTCGGACTAGAGAACAAGATTTGATCCAGTTAGGATGGAATGAAAAAAAGCTTTATTACTTCATGTGGGAAATGGGATAGTTACTTCATGCCAGTTAGTTGGCCGTAGGAAAATACTAGTGATTAGATTAGCTTGTTCGTTTCTCCGAACCAACAATTGAACGAGTGGGTGAGTAATAATAAATATTCTACGTTGATAATAATGTAAACGCAAGCGAATTCCTTAAAACTGGCAACTCCTGAATAATGAACCCCCCCGTGCCACCTCATCGTTCGCCAAAGAGATTGAAATTTTATTAGTCCGATGAATACCCGGAATCTTTGACAAGATCCCATATGACATTCTCAACGTGTGCGAACCGATACAAAAGACCAACCATTTGGCGCTTCTCCCAAGAAAATCTTCTAACTTTTACCCATTTCACACCTAACAAAGTCATGCAAGAGATATCTGGAATCTAAACTGTGACTACCGTACAAAATATCGCTATTGACTTCCTTCTTGTTGAACGATCCACCTTAGCTGACTTAAATTCAGAAGCTGCAAATTACCTATTCCGATGCATTAAATTCACTGTCTGGCTTGGACAAAAGAAAAGCCAAAGAGCTTGATGCATGGATAACTCATTTGAAGTAAATGCGCTTTGTCCCAATACACACCGATGAAATTACCCATTTTTTCCATTCTGACGGTCTCGGTGCAACTCTCGGTATTCAACTTGTGGGGCACTCACTAAAACAAATAGTAAACTCCTACAAGAAAAATCTTCCCAATTGTTTCCAAATTGTTTCCTAATTGCAATCAATCGACTCTTATCTTCAGTGATAACATTATGATGTAACAATCGATACACCCTAATATGATGACTAATCGTCGAGTTGAAATTGAAGTCGTCATATTTGATATACTGGTTGATTTGTTATATGTAAACGTTAAGCTAACTGATAATAATAGACAATAATATTCTTGGTTTTTGCATCAAATGTGAATAATTACTGATAGCAGATGTCATTTGATAAGATTTAAAGGCCAACAATGTATATTTTAATTTGGAACTTAGCCTTATCATATCATGCATTCGCCAAATACATAACAGGTCCGAGGGGTTTATCACTTAATTAATTACTGTCACAAGACTAAAGGAATTAAAAAAGTATTACCCATGTAAACATTGAATTATCTACAACAAAAATGCGAAATTACTAAACATTCCATTAAACAATTTACCTTGACAACAACCCTTTGTTTGCTGACATAAGTTTGATAGGAAAAATATTTTTGAAAATCAAAATAAACCGTAGTAATGATAGTGTATTCAGGCGAGCCGACTTCTAGGTAGAAATCGGTGCTGTTTGGTGTTATACTCAACAAAAATATTTGTTGGGTGCGAAGCACCCACCAGAATTTGCTTCTTTCTTATAATGGATAGTGGACTAACTAAAGTTTTTCATTTTAGCATTTTACAAGTTTTTCTGAAAAACAAATCTAGCCCGATCTATAATTTATATAAATTCTGTGAAAATTTCTAAACAAAGTTGTCAAGGACTGTCTAGCCCCCTGCGCTGTTGGGCGCCTAAATGTATTTATGTTCATGTGAAGGTCAATTGTTTATTTTTTGAAATAATAGTACATTACATTGGACCCTGCGAAAGTAATTCATTATACAGTTATACAGAGCCATGTCACGAGTTTTTTTTTTCAACTACGGAAACTCTTGTTTTGACGAGTGTAGAGTTCGCATATCCGAGCTGAAGCAGAGTACAACGTATGATATTTTATTACCGGCTTATACGAAAGCTGACATCTATAATGTAAAATCCAAAATGTCACTAACCTCAATGCACCTTGGTGCACCTAACTACACTACACCTCAGTGCACCTCACTACACCTCAATGCATTTTACTACACCTCACTGCACCCCATTGCCTTCACTGCACCCCATTGCGCACTAGCTGCACCTTTGTGCACCTCACTACATCTTGGTGCACCTTGTCCTACCGAAGTACGTCTGAGACCATTGATTTTGATGGCCTCAATGTTCTTCACTGCACCATATCAAAAAGATGACCAACGTAGTTTCTTCAAGAAATCCTGAAACAATTTTCTCTAAAATGTAAGAAGCAGACTTCCGTAAATATATAGATATATAGATAAATGTATAGATATGTATCATCACTCCCAATTCTAGAAGTTGCTTTATCCCGCGATTTGAATATTTTTCCGTGAAACACGTGTTCTCTAAAATTTTATTCTCTACAATTTTGCCATTGGAAGCAACTTTCTAACTCTCATAGTTCTAGAAATATTGTCCGTCTCTCCCAATTCTAGAAGTGGCCATATTCTAAGGATTGTGCCATATTTCCCCAAAACCCTGAAACACGTGTTCTCTAAAATTTGACTCTCTACAACTCTGCCTTAGGGAGCTTTCATAGTTCTAGAGATATATGTCGTCCCGTCCAATTCTTAAAGTAGCCATTTGACGGGATTGGGCCATTTTTCCTCAAAATCCTGAAACACATGTTCTCTAAAATTTTATTCTCTACAACTTTACCCTTGACGGTAAATCTTCATATTGCATTGTTAAGCAAATAGAGACGAACAGCCATCTGCTTTCGTATATGGTCAAGATACTCAATTTCGTCCATTCCACTGGTCCCTGTGCCTAGACCACTGACCCGATTTCTACTAAAATCATTTTTCCAATGCTTTTCCAACAAAATGATCAATTTCGGTACTATACTTGCTGAGATATTAGCGAAAAAGTTTCACCGACTCTCGAAAATCCATGTCCGACCTCCACTTCTTCGACCACATCTCCAAAACTACTTGACCGATTTTGTTCATCTTCGAACTTGAATTATGGGAGACATATACCTTTCAGGGAAAACAGGCTGGGCCATTTGAAAAAAAAAGTGGAGACAGACGGACATTTTTTTTATTGCTAATTCGTCATCTCTAGACGATAATAGATGCATCCCCCAACTCCCACCTTGATCTACCCCATGTTACAATAAAATTGTTTGTAGTAAACGTATAGGACCTTTGTACTTCGTACGGGTCCAAACATAGAAATAAAACAGGATTGGGCGATTTTTCCCCTAAACTCTGAAACACGTTTTCTCTAAAATTTTATTTTCTACAACTTTGCCTTTGCAAAACTTCACGCTAATCAAAACGAACTGTGATTGACCATTAACTAGCTTCAGAAACGAATTGTCGTGAATTGTTAAAACGTTACCCTGAGCGAAGCCCGATAACCGTGCTAGTTAGTTTACATAAATATTTACGAAAAATGTAACGAGAATGTTAACTACGTAATGGATCATTTTCGCAGGGGGCACATTGCTACGTAATGCTCAAATTTCGCATGAGATAGGTAGTAGGTAGTAGGATAGAAATCGAATTCATAATAAGTGAAGAGGATAACAAAACACAAGAATCAGGGAAATAATTCACTGATGAGCACTTTCAGTTGGCAATATTTCATGTATTACAATGAATTTTATTGAAAAAGAATTTTTATAAAATTTTAAATATTTCAAATATTGGCACCAGTGAGTTTTAACTCAAAATACAAAACGCAGCAAAAATAGAACTGCTACCAAATGATTTGATGCACAATGTTTTTCAACGTAGAACCACGTTGCACTTGCTTCCTAAATTTACCTTAGACTAATTATATACGGACTGGAAATATCGAAAAATATTTCGTCAACAATGTGATCGCAACATGGTCTAAGAAATATTGTCATGCCACACTAATTAGTGGTAGTATATGCCACAATATAGAAATACAATGCAATATTCTTTATCTGCCTAGAACTATAATCTCGCATTTTTCTACCTAGGGCAAAATTGTTTTTCTGGATATATCTTTTCTCGGCAGATAAAATAGCATATGCACCACTGTCCAGGATGGTTTATTTTGACGATTTAGATTATTTCCCACGCCTTCGGCTCGGGAAATAACCTCCAAATCGTCAAAATAGAGCATCCTGGACAGCGGTGCATAATCTACTATTCTATTATGTGACAAGGTGTCCTCACTTTTATATGTAATGGTGGAACGTCTCATACACCAATGGTGTTGCAGTCACAGTTTTTCGTACGAAACACCAGTCTAGGTATAATCATTCGCAGGCTTTTACAGAACTAGAAGACACTTGCTAGTGTCAAGTTAAAAAGTATTACGTATCATTCGACGAGATTTTTTTTGCATTAGAATTAGGACAGTTTCTTTACATTCCATATTCCAGAGCTTCACAGATGGTGGAAAGAATATTAAATGGAAAAGGCTAGTTTGTTCACAATAAATTCCATCATAACCACAAACAACGTTTCGTCGTTTGAGCTCACTATTTTCACACATACTGAATTACAGATAATATAAGTGTGCATTACCTTCGTTACAACGTAACTGCCTTTCCAACTGAACAATGGCTTGTGAAATAATTTAAACTGAAGTCGTAATTTGCCCATATCGTCGCTAACTCGAAAACTGTCCGCTAGTGTTGTTAACCAGTTAACAACATTTTCGTTCGCATAAGTAATAAGGCCTTGACCAAATGGATGTTTTCCATCCAGTACGAAGTTGATAATTCCTCTAACACTATTTTCGGTTAACAGAGTCTCTTCATCCAAATGGACGATCCAGTCTGTGTTATTAAGTACATTCACTGAATCTTCCAAGCAATACTGTAACGCTCTGGACTTAAACAGTGCACCACTTTTCGTTTTGTAATCTTTCGGCACAACGATTTCACGGATTCGTCGATGTGGTGCCAAATTGATCTTTTTGTCTGTGACCACTTCGATTAAGAAATTTTCCATTTTAGCATCCAGACACGTATTCATGTTGCGTGCTACATTTGCCTTAACCAAGTCTGGAAAATCTCCTCTCGTTACCACTCGGATGCATATGAAAGGTGCCAGCAACGGACTACCTATCAGCTCCACTTTTTCCGGAAAAGCATTGTAAAAGACTAGACCGCAAAAGTTGAACAATACTTGCGGTAGCGTGAGCAGCGTCAAAAACCTTAGTAAATATAAAATGATTGTCGCTACGTCACCATACTCTGTCCACGGATCAACAAGCGTAAATGAGTTTTCATTGATTTTAATGCCACCGGAAAATATTTCGAACATCATTACTACTGAGAATAGCAGTGTACAATGCAGAAAATGTTTTGATGTCGAATGCATGTTCGTATTGTTTGTGATTCCATTCAAAATATGTATTGGCGATGACAGGAATTTGGCGATACGGTGATAAAGTCGCATTATCTGAAAATATAGAAATGGAAATGGTTTATTACAATGTTTCGAAAAAGAAATTAATTAATAATTCGAATTAAAACATACAAGTTTATTCACCTCTAGTCATGACTCAATTCATTTCTTTATTTACATGAAAGTTAAAATGTCTACGAAAACCTCACCGTAAAAAACATGATTAATATTTAACATTGTAGAGTACAATAATCAGTCACAATGTACTCGGTATATTGGGATATCGCTATTTCTATTTATATCACCAGCAATGTATCATTTCATCGGAAAATAACATTAACACGATAACTTAAGTAATAAAGAAATAAAACAATTGAACGTACGAAGTTGTCATTATGTTCTGAAGCAAACTTAATTTCACAATTCATGTGTTTCTTGTCACATGAAATTTTTTCATTGAAATTATGATAGTTCAGCTGATATCACAGATTCCATTTTACATTGTCTTACATTTTCATTTATCAATCGCAAGACGAAAAATTCGAAACAATTTATGATACGTAATTATAATACGTGATGTTAGCTGTTTGTTTGAAGGAATAACCTACATTTCATGCAACGGACTAGGCTATGGTATTTCCTAGCATTTTAACATTTTGTTTTGTGTTATGTTATCTGAAGTTGACCTCTGCAGTCTCTTATCATTAGTATGAGCTTAATTCATGTACATGATTTGTAATTATTACCTTCAACGGGCAATCATATCTACAAATAATCTAATTTACCTTACCCCAGATTACCTGATGCAGTTGTAGTTTTTCATACATTTTGAATACATCTGTAGTCGGTAATTCACCTTACCTAGAGATAAATTACATTCTACAGGCTAAATTTTTTCATTTCTTTAGCCAGTGCATGACAAGAAATTCTCAACTGCTTTCCGCACTATAACAAAATTTCAGCTCCATGGCGTTACCAGTGGTATTCTTTTTATGCATTATGCATCAGGCCTGTTGTGACCTTTATCATATCTGTCTTTGCATAAAGCCAAGATGTTTAGAAAGACAAGCAGAGCTCGTAATTGCGTTATATTGGAGTGTGTTCAGATACGAAAAATTCGTCATGAAACTTGAGCAAAGTTAAATTAATGACAGCGTTCCGACGTAAGTCGTTCAGAAGACTATTGTGTGTAAAAGTATTCGCAATTATTTCCATTTTTATGTCATTTAATCACCTTAAATATTTGCACATGTAATTATTAACCTCTACAAAAGACACTTGTCACAACTTCTAACCAAATTGAGAAATATTATATCATTTTGTGATGAATTTTTACAAATCTAAACAATAACAAATTTTCTTCATGACAGTTGGGTAATCCTTCACGACCGAAATACATAGTGAAGAATATAACCTCAAAGTTAAACTTGACAACATTAACTGAGCAACTCTAGTTGAAGAATCTAGTAGCTGAACGCACTCTTGCATAATAGAACACTGCAACATTTGAAATAAGAACGATTTTCCACAGGGTTTTTGTCGTCAAGATAATAACATATTTCTAGTTGCATCGATCATACGTTACATTCACAGAATTAGAAATAGAAATTCTAGCTGTTTCATTGAGTGTACAAATGGATCTACCTCGATCTCGAACTTAGACATACACACCGAATGTTGGAGTCACAGCTCGCTATTTTAGATTGAACAGGAATTTTTGTTCTAGAAAATTTTTAAAGTCAGTGAAGTAAGACAGTCATAGAATCTCCTTAGGGCGTTTGTCACTTGGATATTAATGAAATTTCATATCAATAAGTCTTACACAGACTAAAAAGATCCTACAAAACGTTTTTCTGTACAAAACTTTTTCAAATAATTCGGAGTGATTCAGGTATAGATATCTGTTGGAGCCTCCGATTCACATAACAGATGTTTCGGGCCTGATCCTCGGTGTGTACATGTACAAAAACTGCTGTTTTTCCTATCGCAGTACTGATTAAAAAGTCGTCAAATTTATGAAATCTAGTCGATTTTATAACAACAAATTGGCATTGTAACATATGAGCAAGCCTCACCAATGAACTACCAGATGTTAACACTGTCCATCTCAAAATCGAAATTACAAAACAAGCTCAGTACAGTCCCTTAAGTGTAGAGATACTTCTCTATCTAGCAGAGCCTATTATTTGGAAACAAATTGCCAAAAATTTCAAAATTTCGCAAAAATTTCAAATTTTCCCAAAAATTTCAAATTTTCCCAAAAATTTCAAAATTTCCCAAAAAAAATATAAAAAATTTCCAAATAATAATTTAATAGTAAACTTTATGATGACAGACAAGTTGAAAATTCGAAATTTGGGATTGTCTGCTCAGCAAAATTTTTATTTTTAAATTTCAATCTTTATTAGGTTCCAATACCTTCATTTTGGCACTAATTTGTATTTTCTGCGAAGTGTGATGGCTAAGATATGCACTAGGGCTACCCTCGTAAAGGCCTTCCTAGCGTTCAACAAGAAAGGGGTAGAACAAATGTTTTTCGTTTCGGATAATGTAACACAATGGCTTACGGTTATGACGGTTATGAGCGTTGTGAGGGATTGAAATCAAAATTTCCCAAAAAAGTATAAATTAAAAATTCCCAAATAATAGGCTCTGCTACCTAGTGTAGAGTTGTCTCTCGCCCAACCTAACCCAACTCAGATTACCTGAACACAAAACTACACTTCAAAGCTAAAAATCTTATCCGTCAGTGTAAGCAAGTGATCCTGGCTTCATCTCGAACGGTTTCAGGTATATTTCTCCCACTTTTCAGCTAAAACACTTTATTTTATGTAGAAATTGGCAGGAGCCAATCGAGGGGTAGATAAATGTAGAAAATTCACAAAATCGTTGGAAATCCTCAAAAAATCCTTTCAATTGCAAGAAAATCTTTGGAAATCAAAGGAAATCCTTGAAAATCAAAATTAATCTTTGAAAATCAAAATTAATCCTAGAAAATCAGAAGAAAATCCCTGAGAATCGTATCAAAATGCTTGAAAATCCTTAGAAATTGACAAAGAAATCAAAGAAAACTAT
Source organism: Pseudolycoriella hygida (assembly GCA_029228625.1). Classification (NCBI taxonomy): domain Eukaryota; kingdom Metazoa; phylum Arthropoda; class Insecta; order Diptera; family Sciaridae; genus Pseudolycoriella; species Pseudolycoriella hygida. Next base: position 31,704,299 of record CM055406.1, on the reverse strand, counting down.
GGAAAATCATTGGAAATCAAAGAAAATCGTTTAAGGACTTTCTTTTAGGGACTTTTCAAAAGAAGAAAAAGCCGATAATAATCTTTATGCAAACAAAAGGGAAGTGTTAATGAACAAAATAATCCTAAACAGTGATTAAAAGGATTATTTATGTCGAAATAAATATAAGAAAAAATAAAACAAATGACACCTTCGTTTTCAATAGAAAATTATAGTGAACTTTATGATGTACAATAAATGACGCAGTCTAACTTGTGTTAATGAAGTATTCGTCATCAAAAATTTATACGCATCAATTGAATCAATCATTTATACGGAATGATTTGTTATCGACATACCACAAGATTAAAAGCTGAAGTCACGTTTTGATAGAAAGTAATGAAAATGTGTTTTTTTCAATTAAAATTATTCCAGATTTCCGCATAAAAACACCGTCGTAATTCGATTAAGTCGAAATGCAACTTAAAAAAAGTTAATGAATTATTTGAAACAAAGGTCAATGTCGAGACAACGGAATTTATTAGTAAAACGCGAAAGCAAAAAACAAGAACACTATCTTTCGAGTTTAGACTGTAATTAATCATAAACTTACTAAATATAATTTTCTAGCGAAGCACGAACAATTTTCATTTCATTTCCGTTCAACTCTCAAGCAAACCGAATCATGTTCAATGTTCATTTTAATTTCTTTTTCTTTTTTAATGATTATCTTAATGGTTTACGGTTTCACATGATTACAACGAATTTAATTTTTTTTTTCAAACTGTGATAAAGCATTAATTTGTTAGAAAACCGTAAAACTGATTGAACTACTTTCGCTATAAATCTAAAAGTCGATTAAACTTCGACAAAAAATTGAGAAATGATTGCTTTTTACTTACAAGTTGTCTGTTCCATTACATCATGAAGTTGATATAAATACATTTCTTTTAAGTGGGCTTTTCATAGTTTCAATTTATTGTTAATTTATTTGAATTGAGAAGAACCCATGCTTAGAATATGCTTAATTGCAGCTGTTTCTAGACGTTGTGTGGCAATGAATTTAACTTCTAAATTAGGAGACAAAATGAAAACGACCCAACAAGCAATTCCACAGACTTTATCGTTTGTTCATGTGTGGGAATTGAATGCTAGTGCTATACTTCAAAAAATTATCAAAGATTAAACCACAATTTTGGCATTCCCTTTTATGAAGAAGGAGGGAGTTGTCAAGGGTGTCGCACACCGAAATGCTGATCGAAATATGTACAACAAAGGAATTTATATTTTCTACATTATACACATTCACATGTGTCATCGTTTTCAGATTTTTTCTATTGTTATAAAAATGGCAAAACAGCTGAAAACGATAAAACGAGTGAATGTGTAGAATGTAGAAAATATATATTCCTTCGTTGTAACTGAACGATGTTACGAACCTAGAAGTCCGTTCCAGCAAAACAACCTGTTTGGGCTATGCTACGCCACTGAATAACAGTTGACCATGAATATCTTATTAAAGGATCATTTGACGATCTAATTAAAGGTTTCGGTTGATGAATTACAATTACATGTTATTGGTAAGCTAAAACCTGCTGTTACGAATGTGAATGACCACATGAAGGCTTATTAAAATGTAATAACAATAACGAAATGATTTATCGCCCGATTCATCGGCTGTAGTGTTAGCCAATTTGGTTATGATTGTAATTGATCGGGAAGATAATGAAGCATGTATATTTTAATGTTAATTTGATGGATTTGAATTGAACTGATAGCCTCTGCGACTGTTGTATTTGAATAAAAAATATTGATTTTTAGATAACTTCACAAGACCACAACTAAAGTGACTTTTAGATTGAACGAATATGGTAAGTAAAGAATCATGATCATGTGTGAATAGCCTCCAATCAAATACCGTGAAAAGGTAGCGTTTCGTTGACATTTCGTTTGTTTGGCATATGACGAATGTATATTACTATACGTGCGAGAGTGTTTGGTGTGAAGTAATTGAGTATGAATGTTACTTAAGGCACTACACTAAGTAAGTAAGTAAACATTATACTCGATGGGCGACATGAATTTTTCCCAGACGGAAAAAATCGCCCACACAAATGAGAATTATCACCCGAGAAATTATCACCCAGGAATTATCACCCAGCAAGTTTAAAGCTGTAAATTCGTCAACGAAAATGTTCTAATGCTTCAACTTTCTATAAGGAAAATACTTTTTGTACAAGGAAAATGCCCTTTTGTATAAGGAAATGCTATTTTGTATGAGGTGTATAATTCCCATTTCTCTGGGCGATAATCCCCTGGGTGGTAATTCCTATTTTTTCGGTCTAGGGGATTCCCCTCACCAACTCGATGTTTATGCCCTCATGTACTCATAGTGTTATCTACTTCATGAACGAAATAGGTGGGCAAATATGACGGACGCAAAAATTTTCTCTGCTTCGAAAAATATTTAAAAATTAAAGTGTTTTCAGTTTAAAATCGTTATTTTTTATGTGCTTTTTGTTATGCTCATTCCATCACTCCGTTTGAAAACGTTAGCACAAAAATCAATTGCTAAAGATGGTTGGAGGTGTGGCATCCAATCACAAAAAAAATAAGTTTGGAAAGCCGTGCAGGTCGAGGACGCAGGGGAAAAACATAAACTTGTTGAACTTCAACGTGAAATTTTTGGATATACGCGAACGGGATGATTCGAAGCGAATTTGGCAGATTACACGCATTATTATTGTCGCCCCGGATGATAACAAAACAAACTGGAGTGGATGTACAAATCTTCTGGCGAATTGTTGAATCGAAAAGAATGTTGGCTGGGTCGTTCGGTGGATAAGAATTCCAAGCTGGCTGAAGCTGAAGAGAAACAGGCATAGGTCGCGGTTCAAGTGCATCAAAACAATTTGCAATATGAGTACATCCCGCACTCTATTCGATCGTACCACACAGTCCTGGAAAATCAACCGGTAAACCAGGCAAACGATATAACTATAAAGAAGTCAGAGGACGACGAAAGCCATCAGTGGAAACTAGGGACTATTTTCGCGAAAGAATTTCACTCAACTTAAACGAAAGTGTCGGTCAGGTAATTTACTTTTCACAAATGGAAACAGGTAATAGCGAATTAAAAAAAAATAAAAAATAAAATAAATGTAGCTAGTCCGACCCCTAGTCGAGCGACAGCTCGATCCAGCGCTGTCGGTAATAATAGTGTGCTAGTACATTTGTGAACAATAACACTGAATACATTTGTAGGATATAACGCTATCATTGCTGGCTTGATGAGCAAAAAGGGAGTATCTCGTTGTGATATGCTCAGCATTGTAACAACGAAATACTCACGTTCAAGCTCTACTGGTTTCAGGTTTCAGTGCACAGGCATCAACTCGTATGATGTCAAGTCAATCATCTTGTATTATATTGTACTATTTTCTCAGATATTGTTCTCCTGTTTTTCATTATAATAAACTAAGATTTTGATGAAACAGTGGAAAAGAACGGCTATTCACACATGAAAAACGTTGTGTTACCATGTTCCCTAGTTGAAATTCTCTTTTTTCTCCCCTCGCATAACAAATAACCGTTGTACTGAAATGACTATTAAACACTTTACGAATTAAATCAACTATAACAAAAATTAGTTAAAATCGATACACTGTGGAGCACTAAAAGCATATTATTACCACAAGGTAATATGTGCTGCTGCTGATTGAACATCAAATTAGAACTTAACACAAGTTTTATTATTCATAGTAGATTACAGAACATCGAGCGGAAGTAAGTCATTAATGAAGGATCAATATTGTGCTACGAATCAAAATATTGTATTTTAATAAGTGTGAGGACCGAACCAAATTCAAGGTGTAAAAATACTCGAGTTAAAATACATTTTTAAAAGCGAGTTGTTGAAAAACTCTCGACTGAGGTTGAGAGTTCTACAAAGTGATCCAGAATGATCACTTTATTATAAATATCTCTAGTCGCATACGACATTACATGTAAAATCGCAAGCTAGATCGTATCGTAATCAATGGAAAGAAGCTTAAGCCCAAGGATATTTTAAGTGAACATCGTTGAAGTAGTTTTCTTTCTTTCACTGACTGACTGACTGACACACACAAGTCTGGTTCCTGTGAACGTGACCAATAGGGCATGAACGTGAGTTCTTTGGAAACCACCAAATGTACCGACAGAAACTTCGTTTTTACCCATCAAGTTAATAGTGAAATACACATTTCATTAATAACAGCGCTGGACCGCAACTTGACATGCGTATACTTACAAACTAACAACAACCACCGTCGCTCGACTTGTGATCAGACTAGCTACTTTATAATTTGTAATGGGTAGATTTCATTGATATTACCGTTGTTGAATTCACTGTTTTACCTGTTACCTTTACTGATCTTTATTTGTAATGATATCAACTTAATAGCTTGTCTTGGTATAAATTTCATTTGATATTTCTGTTCCAGTTATTCTGTACGGTGGTTCCCTTAACATTGCTGTTTAGGGGAATGTCGCGAGTGGGAAGAGCTCATTTCTTGACTATGCAGATATGGGTTTGCTCATGATATTTCTCCAGGAAATGTAATATAATTCTTAGTCCGTGATTTTATGTTGTTTGAAAGTGCAGGAGTAAAACAGTAGAGCATAGTTTGTTATCATCAGCGATTTGATACCATATTTCAATTAATTGATGATTGATTTGATGATTGTTGGGGTAGTAAATAGTTAGAATTAATAAAAATTGTTAATTTTTTCAATTTTTGTTGGAGCAAAAAATTTTTGCGATCTTTGTTACTGCACGCCTACTAGTGCTAGTTTTCCTTCTTCACTGGTTATTTTATTATATAGAATCAAGAGGTAATGAAAGATTCCATGGGGAACTTACATATAATGTTAGTTTTCCGTGGAGGGTATGCAATAAATATTTTTCTATGCTGACCCACATTTGATTGTTATAATTTGGAACTTACTTATACAATTTGTGGAATATTATACAAGAAATATAAATTGTGAGTGATGTTGAATGTTATTCTTCGTGGGTTGATGGCTAAATATATTGCATTTTAGTGGAAGATGATGATACCACTTCTTATACAAATATTTAAACTAAATGTTGACTTTGAATACAATAACTCGATAGAATATATTTATTCAAATCAGTACACAATGCTCATCAGAATTTGCTAGTGAGCATAGAAGAGGGAAGAGGACCAAAGCAAACAGCGGATAATTGTTCATAGTGGGTTTTAATTTGGCATTTTAGTCACAAAAACCATGTTTCGTTTCAATTCGGAAGTACATTTTGCTAAGTTTGTCTTCACATTAGACACGTGAGCCGGCCGGTAAAAAATGCTCTGCAACAACTGAACAGTTTTTCCCAAAAACGACTGCTGAAACCGTCAAAGAGAAGTCTACTAGAGCGACGGCTGGCTTTCAAAGGCCGTGAATAATTGCGACGATGCATTAGTTTACCTTTCACCCTTTACGAAAACAAACGACGACGCTATTAATATTTAATGTTCCTGATTTATAGTTGGATGGAAACCGACGCACACGATTAAGGTTCGGAACAGGTCAAATTCAGGTCAGACTTCAAAATGAGGCTAGAAACCCCAATTTGAAGTTGAAAACCATCCTAGACTCGGTACACATTCCTTAACTTTTGTCTTGAATAGATTTGTTATTTTTTATCTAATTACAATAAGTTATGTGAGTGAAGTGTAGACGGCGTGTTCAGGTCATCAGGTCAAGTCAAAACCATGTCATTGAGTCTCTAGCATTATGTAGTAATGACAATTTCGGAGAGGAAGGTGTGAAAATCATTCAAGAATACTATACAGGACCTATGGCCCTGTATATTGTAAGCCATAGCTTTTGCTCTCAATAAAAAAAAAAGCTGTAGAACAATGAAGTTGTGACCTGAATTTGACCTGTTTCGAGTCTTACACACGATATGTTGCTTGCGTTAACAAGTCACATCGAAGTGGGTTTAATTATTTTTAGCATGAATGATTTTTGATGATCTGAAGATAAATTTTAGAAAACATTATCTACTTTGCGTAATAAACAGAATTTTTCTAATTTTGTACTCATTCTACATTTAAGTTTTGCAATTCAGGAAGATGAAACACCTGTGCGCGCATATTCTTTGAATACTCAGACAGGCGACAACTATTAATTATAATTTTGCTAATCTAATTTAGAAACTAAAAACAAATATCGTTGAACTTGGGAAATAAAACAATAAAAAGCGTTGCTAGAGTAACTATAATCAGAGCAATAACCTTCACTTTTTTTTATTACGTTAACTTTCCTGCACTACACAAACAACAATTTTGTTTTTGTATTAATTTCGTTTTATCACAGTGAGAAAACAAAGGATATTATTCATCAAACATTATTATAGGGGAAAAAAACGTCGGCAAAAATATAATCGAGTTCGGTCGAGGTCACAAAAAGGTAACATCCAACGATTCAAATGTTTTCGGTGTCAATCAATAAGATTTAAACGTTGATGTTGAAAGACCATTTACTTCACCATTTTCGTATCGTTAGCCTAACAAGCGTTTCTTTTATTATTTTGATGGACAAGTCTATGAATTTGGATTTTCACACCTTTGAACGAAAATGACGTCAATAACGTCCTGCTGTGTGTGCATGGATGAAACAGAAGTTTACGAAAACGAACAAATTGTTGACTCACTTAATGTTGTTTGTGTCCATTGAGTTAAATATTGATTTCAATACGAGCCACTGTATACAAAAGGCGCGTAGCACATATATGTGGATTAATTGAAACTCTCACAAAACACTATAGTGTAGTAGCAATAATTTGCAACTGCAAGGCTTAAACGTTTGTGGTTCATTTTTTATTTACAAAAAAATCGATCCGGAAAAACAATTTTGACTCATACCATAAATTAAAACAAAACAAACATATTTTTGAGGGGAAATGCAATAAAAGTTATACGTTGCGGAGGTTAGGCTCTTTATTTTTTCGCCAGAATCGTAAAATTAAACAATGACTTATTTTGTCGTAAAAAATAATGTTTTATCACTTTCTAATCAAAATTAAAATCAAGATAAGTGTGGTGATAATTCAGATGATTCAAAATTGAAATATTTTGAAGTCGGCTTGGCTTATCAACGAATTGAGTACATCAAGTACAATTAATTTATAGCTAAAACGATAAATAGGTCATCCTTCGCATTCGTAATTTTTGCGAAATCCTAAACACGGTTTTTGTGGAAAATCACATTTTTCATGATTTGCTAAACTTAAATCAAAAGTTTCCGTTTACGTCATAAATGACATAAAAGTCATCTGAGTACCTGCGCACGTAATTTTCGGACATTTATTTGAGTTAATGACGCAATGGTAATGGTTTGTTTTGAAAATAAATAATTTAGTCAATTGACCTGGCGCATGACTCTCTTTGTATTTTATTTTGGATAAATTAGATCTTTTCAGGAAGAACGGTGCTCCACAGCATAATAATAGAGAGCGTCAGATTGCAATCACTAAATCCAACCAAAACTTTAAACACTAACGATAAAGGCAAATGTCAACATTTGACAGAGATAAATGCGTTTAGTTTTGTCTGTCGATTCGTGAAATTTTTATTATAATTCGGTGATTACTCATTCTGGAGTAGAATTAAACCTGCATTTTATTGATTGAATCCGTAAATCTGATGTTTACAAAGCTATCGACAGTGAGAGGGGCAAATTCATTTGTCTCAATAATGCATTATTGAAAGGCGAACGCGTGTCAATTGCAAGAAGTCACACTTGAGTCATTCAATTGCGCATTATTGAGACAATTTAATTGAATACTTCACTGCAGCTAGCTCAGCTCTGTAAATATAAGATTTACGAATTTCATTAATAAAATATAGGTTCAACGCTACTTCAGAATTAGTGATCAACCTGATCAACAAATGTCGAAAATTTCACGAATTTCTTTCTGTCAAAACTTGGCATTTGGCCCTTATCGTTAGTGTTTAGCGTTTTTGGTAGGATTTAGCGATTGCAATCTGACGCTCTCTAATGTTGTTTTTAATCGCTTTCAAGTTCTGCATTCAAAAAATTTGCGTAAAAATTCACCTACAGCAGTACCGATGCGATGGTAGTGATTTTGTTGTAGGCATTGTCAAACTTTTGAATGAAAATTTTGACATTGCCTTCGAAAGACCAGTTTTTGTAACTGGTTTTTTTACCACGTAAACTCGTCATGTGAAACAGTCAATAGGATGAATAGGCCTTTCAAAAAAAATTTTGTGAAATTTGTTGATCCAAGGGAATGACGTATTTTACACTTTACATGTAAAGGACGTCGAAGGTTCGTAAGCATCAACTAAATGAACGACAAAGATCCTATTATAAATGTGAAATAGAAAACGTAAGCTACTCAGTTTGGTGCGAGTCGGACAAGTTTTTTTTTGTGATTGAAATCTGAAAGTTATTTTTCTATACCTATAAACTTTTATTAAACTTCTAGAAACTTAGTGCGTTAGTTTTCGACTCAGGTTTTTCAAGATTCATGTCAGGTTTCTCGCATACTGGCTACGTAGACTCTTATTAAAATCATATTGTCATCAAAATAAATACATAGAATAAATCATAAACCTAGGAGATAGAAAAGAATAGAATATCAGTACATAACTTTTGCACTTTTGTATAAACTAACTAATCTGGATCGTAATAAACAGTCACCTTAACCTTTAAACCGCATTGTGGGTCATTTTACAAAATCATTTTAAAACGATTGTTCCGTAATTCTGAATGGTTTCAGCTAACCATGAATAGTTACGCTGAAGCGGCCCAAGACATTCATAATCATGTTAAACTTTTATGTTGTACGAACGTAACGAAGAAAACCCTACAAGTACACGTCAGGTCTTTTTATAGTTACGTTCTTAAACTCTATCAATCTTTTGGAATACTAAAAAATCTTTTCGTAAAGAAAGTTACCATTTCAATCGACTTCGACATTGAGATTACTGAAAGGAATTAAGAAATTAAATTACCAGAACAGATAATGTGACACTCGTACTGTAAACGATTTTCAAAAAATAGAAAATCATTTTTTGTCCAACGCAAAAATGACAATAATGAGTACAAATGCGAACATGTGTAGCTAGTCACCTGTTTATATGTGAAAGATTTAGATTAGGATTTTATGATGAGGTAATATCCCAATAATTTTTGACGTGGAGTAAAGTTCTCGTCTATGGTATGTAATACCGTTGATAAGAAAGAAACTTTATTCCGTAGATAAGAAATTAACAATTGATTAAACTATTTTTAAGTACAGGTACACCTATAAAATAAAAGCTTCTTAGATAAAACTATTATACGGCAACATTATGTGTTTTTTTTATCTTGATAAATAGTTGCAAAAGTACATGCCTCCATTCGGTACATGAAAAATCCTTTGAGCGCTATCAGGAGCTTCACTAATTTACATTTAATCAAACACAAACAACTCATGGTGACTAATAAAAAAAAAGTTTAACTAACGAACACTTCTATTCAAAACACTTCTGCAAAGCCGCTCCCGAACAACTAACTCTTAATTGATATTTCACAAACTGATCACTACCTTGTCGTCTAGTGTATCAAAGTATCGAAAACTGCTCAGCACCAGATAAGCCAACAGAGCGTACAATAAATGTAGAGTACAAAACAATCAACCTTGTTCTAAAACCACTACACATTTCGTTTTTTATCTTCAAATACGCGTCAATATTATGTTAGAATTCGTATCGAAGTTTATATGAAAATTTTAAAGATTTTATTGTTCTTATGTAACATATCTACTCGAGTACGCGAAGTCAAAAAAAAACTTGAATGTTTTAATATCACCAAATATCTGTATCTGTATACCGTTTGTAGGTTACTTGACGCGATATCTGAGTTGAACTACTGCTTCACAATTGTTTTCAGGAACAGTCATAAAAGAAGCAACACAAAAAATTCGATGACCTAACCGTGTTACGATAACGATTTTGATTGTGATAAGCACAACCAACTTCGAATGATTCGTTCCCATAGATGAACGATAAAATTAAGTTAAATGGAAAAAAGGCTTAAGAACAGCCTTAAAAATTAACAATGCACAAGAATTGAACTTTGGTGCATAGAGGTGTGCGCCGCCAAAAATAGGGTCACGCCGATGCCTCGCCACCGCCGACAAAAATTTGTTCACGCCGCCGTCGCCGCCGACCATGTTTCGTCGGCGCGTGTAAAGTGAAAAATACATTTTTTCGAATAATTTTTATATGCATTTTTGACATTCTATTGAGCTTGAAGTCTCAAACTTTACCTTTTTTTCAAAATATTCAGGATATTGTTCAATTAGCATTTAAAAACTTGGATTAAATTCATACGCTTTTAAAAGTTTCTTTATTTTGACGGATTACCAATGTACAAAGGGTTCTAAAGGGAAAATGGTATTTACAGTTATAGAAATTTCAATTAGTTCAGAATTGGCAGTAGCAGTGACGTGTGTGCGTTCCTGATTGAAAAATTTTCAAATAAGTCATTTCATAATCTCTGAATCTATCGAAAAAAAATCGAAAAAAAATTTTCAATGAGACTTTAGAGATTTAGACATTTAGACATTAGTTGAAATGAAAATTGAAATTTAGAACTTTCAAAAGCGAGGAGCAGTTAATCTGGATTTTCGATCAATTTTTTTTTTCAGTTATTTTTTTAAATATTTAGACTTTTACGAGGAACGACGCTCTTCAAAAAGGGGTTTATGGGTTTACCACGACATATGTAGCCAGTCGAATTTGGATTCGAGATTTGTGGCTTAAATAAGACAAATCAAAAAAAAAATTGTCTGTCTGTCTGTCAACGCGATAATTTCAAATTTTTTTCCCCTTGAAAGGTATTCTGATATGGGGATTTTTCGACCAAGTGCCGCCGAGTAAATCTTTTCCGATTTTGATAAATCTATTTTTAGTCGATAGGTCTATGAATACCCAACAATTTATGAAAGAAAATTTTTCAGTTTGGACCCTTGGGCTTTCTTAATTCTTTATCTATTTGAGAGGTAATCGAAGGCCTAACAGCATTAAAAAAATTGGGACAGATGCTTCTACTTAGCACGGAAATTCCTCATTTTGGTGTCATATGAAAGCATTTGATGTCACGAAACTGGGAAAATTTTTTTGTGGGAATCGGGTCAGAGGTATGGGCACTGGGACCAATGGAATGGACGAAATGGAGATTCCTGGCCATATACGAAAACAGTTTTTCGTCTATATGTCCTTAACTATGCAATATGGAGATTTACTGTCAAAGGCGAAGTTGTAGAAAATTAATTTAAGCGAACACGTGTTTCAGGGTTTTGGGGAGATATGGTCCAATCCTGGAATATGGCCACTTCCATAATTGGGCAGGATGACCCAGATCTCCAGAACTATGAGAGTTAGAAAGTTGGTTCCAAAGGCGAAGTTGTAGAGAATTAAATATAAGCTCACACGTGTTTCAGGGTTTTGTGGAAATATGGCCCAATACTGGTATATGGCCACTGCCATAATTGGGCAGGATGACCTGAATCTCCAGAACTATGAGAGATGAAAAGTTGGTGTCAAAGGCGAAGTTGTAGAAAATTAAATTCAAGCGAACACATGTTTCAGGGCTTTGGCGAAATATGGTCACTTCCATTATTGGGCAGAATGACCCGAATCTCAAGAACTATGAGAGGTAGAAAGTTGCTTCCAAAGTCAAAGTTGTAGAGAATAAAATTTTAGATAACACGTGTTTCAGGTGTTTAGGGAAAAATGACTCAGTCCTTGGATATAAGCTTTTCTAGATTTAAATGGTCTGAGACGTACTTCGGTAGGGCCTTTGACATTACCTTGGGTAATTTCTATGGATCTTTGAAATTCTTACAGTTATAAAAGAACAAAAACGTTGGATTGTTTGCTTGTTTGTATATTTAGTTACGTTCGAGTCACTTTGCCACATCTATTCTGTTTGTCACATCTATTCTGATACGTACGGGTCTTTGGTTATGTTTTTAGAAGATTTAAAGACTTGAATATCAAGCTATATTGACCTCAAACCGTTATGAAAATATTTATGAACGAAACAAAGTTGACTTATGGGCAGGGACGTTAATGCTGAGGGAGCTAAAGGATACATTTTACAGCGTTAAGAACTCGAAAAACGTGAAATTTTCATGGGCGATTTTTGTTCTATCCATCCCCAAATACCCTATACTTGTCGAGTTATTTATGATCAATTTAATGGCAACACTGAAAAAGCGTGATATTCTTTACGAACGATCCGTAGGGCTTTCATACGATCTAGCAACTTTACCAAAATAGAAAGAAGTTCTCACGTCCACACACAATGGAATATCATGTAGTGTGAGATTCTATTTTCCTTTTTAAAGTGACTTGCCCATGACTGCAATACCATCATCACTGAGCAACTAAAACATAAATCTGTTGTAAATTGCACGTAGCTCAAGCTTACTCACATAAATATGAAAATTAAATCTTCGAAGTAGAGCCATGCGTCGGCATTTCATCGCTGGGTCCGAGGCTGGGTCTTCAAGACAGTCTGTACCCTTTGGACTACATCCTAGACTTATCCAATGTTTAGCAAAAATGTAAAGGACGGTTGTATCTAATCGGCTCTCGAAGAATTTTGCTCGTAAATGTCACTGGAGCAAACTAATTGAGTTGCGCCGACTTAAAATCGAACATTCAGCCGTATTGGGCTGACAATCGCTTGTAAGTCGGCGCAACTAAAATAATTTGTTCCGGTGACATTCAGCCGCATTCGGCTGACAATCGCTTTGTAAGTCGACGCAACTCAAATAATTTGTTCCAGTGACATTTACGAGAAAAATTGTCTTTGAGAGCCGATTAGGTACAACTCTTCCCTAAATTTTTGCTGAACATTGGACAAGTCTAGGATATAGCCCAAAGACTAGAGACTGAAAGAAGATCTAACTAAATTGCAGTAATAAATACTTTTTTCATGAATCCTTTTCAATACGGTGTTCGGAGTCTGAGGATTGTCTAGAAGGTAATGAGAGCAAGAAAAACCATCACGGACATGTTGCTGTTGAGAACATTTTCATTGAATTGACTGAAGTATTTTATTGACAAAACTTCATTGAAAAACAATCCTCCCACTTTAGCAGTGAGGCAAAAATTATTTTAATTAACTATAATGTCTCTTTGATTAGCAAACACAGCAGCTTCGAAATATGTTCTTGACGAGAAGTTTTCAAATTTTTTTCGTTTCTCGTTTGTACTTATATCGATGTAGAATGCATATTAAAGTCTACGACGATGAGTACTATTATGTCGTTTTGTTGTAATGAATAATGTAATATTTTTCTCATGAACGCAATGAATAAACGTTACAAGTTACATAATCGTGTCTAACTACCTGTATGTAAATTACATCATAAGCAGAACGTGTATGGAACTGACATTTTATGCGTCCGTCGCGTGTATATGTATGCGTTACGCATTAAAAGTTTGTTGTTGTTTTTTTTTGTATTCTAGATATGAGATCCAACAAAGATTAGATTTATGTTGCTATAACATAAAAAATGTATTAGTTCATGACCATACTGTAGAACTAAGCAAGAATGTGTCATTGATTGCGGCAAAGGTAAAATTAATTTGAACACGCAGACAGATGTTAAGGTAAAAGAATAGAAAATATTTCTATTCAAACGTCAGATATGAAGAAAGGCACGGTGGCCGTAACTTTTCATGATTTTTATATTCAATTCATGGTGATGAGGGTGTTGAATTAGTAAATTAACAAAACAAGGAACTTTTATTCATGTAGGAAACAGAAGCCGAGCCTCCGACCTCCACTTGTAGACAAAAACTCTACTCACCGACGAGACGTGCTGATCAGGCGTTTTTAGAGATCTGAATTTTATGAGTAAAACGGCGTCTTTTGTTTTTGTTTAAGTCTACATTGGGCCCTTGGTGTTCTTTCATTAAATTCTAAACGAACTCCGTCATTTATCACACAGCGTGATGTGATAGCAGAAAGCGGAACAAAGTGCACACGCTAAAAACGCAGTTTAACCCCCCCCCCCTTCTCTCTTGCACGGATATTTTCTTACATCAGAATGTATTGCAGCACGCTTTTGTCAAACTCCCCCCTCTCCCCTTTGTAGCATCCGCACTTTGTGAATGACCTCTAATTTGTCTGATATTTGTTTTCTGTTGCAAAACGGAAATATTTGATTGTTTACAAAGCTAGCGTATTGTGACTCCTATTTTAAGACAAATTGTGTCAAATAAAACTGCGAATAATTCGAGAATCTGCGAATCTTGAAAATCGATGTAGGATTTTCGCTTGCGAACAAAAACATCAAAACTTCACAAAGTAATTTCAAATTGTTGTGAAAAGGGACTTTATTTGATAATATAAGATTAGTATTTATTGATTTAAACAAAAGTTTTCTTTGTGCGTAATAATGCTGTTGATTTCAAAATAATTAGAACAACGAAACTTTGCAGTGAAAGATTTAAAAGACTTTGTTTTGGATTAGACGCATACAGTATGAATGATAAGGAATTGGTGGATCTGAATCAAAATATCGTTGACCTGAAAATTTCACTTCAGGTTCAGGCTAACAAACTGAGTTTATACCTGACTAGACAAAATCAGGTTGACCCTATGGTCGTTTCAGGTTGAAGTTTTCTTTGACAGCAAGCTTAAAAAACTTCAAAGACAACAGGTCAACGTGAAAGCCAACCTAAGCAGGTCGACGTCATTAAAATTTTCAGGATATTAACGCGGGAGTCCCACAAGGATCGATTCTTTCTCTGGTCCTATTTTTATTTTATATTAACGACCTTTTGTCGCTGATCCAAAATCCCATTCATAGTTTTAGGTACTAGTGTGTCCGACGAATTCTTTATGGTCTAACCATTAAATAGAAAATGGACGAAAGATACGGCGAAAAATTGTATTTCCCCGAAGAAATTGCCACCATATATAAGGCATGTGCAGCATCCCGTCGAGTTCGACTAGAATTTGCGGTTGGGTGTTTCTGCGGTTGGGTGTTTCTCACTCAAAATTACACTTCGTCGAAAGACTTCAAAATAAAGCTTTCCGACTAATTGGTGACATCATTTTGTAGACGCGCCGCTACAATTAGGAGCTGTTGGGATTGTGCCTCTTATCTACAACTCCCCTTTCCAATTTGATCCCAAAATTTTCAAGAAAAACACCACTTTCGAAACTCCACTAAGCCCTAATTGATAAACCAGGAAATAGCTTGAACTTACGTTCTCGGTAATAACCAACTACGCGAATGGTGCGAACTTTACTCAGCAATAGATTGAGTTTTGCTGAACTAGTTCTGGTGTCTCAAAGCAGTTGGAGCTACTTGAGGTTCGGAGACAATAACAACATTCTCCATACAAATTTGCGAAGCAAATGAATTAAAACCACTTTTTCTTAATCAATTAGTCAAAATAGTGAAAAATGTTTACGTTCTCACTTAAAGTGCATTGATAGCTTCCATTTAAGATCATTTTCAGTTCTCAACTCATTTGAAAATTTAGTGAAAAACGTAAATGTTGTGTTTGATTATAAAAAAATGGTGAAAAAGCTAATCGTAGTGTGAAAAATAGTGAAAGAAATTACACAAAAACTGCCTTTTGTGGAATAAAACTACATTTGGAATGTTAATTTCATACGCATTTCACATTTTTCTGGCGCCCATAACAACTTCACTTCATTATTAAATGATACGTTGTTGGTGGAAATTGATGTTAAACGATGTATTTTCAATTAGTTTATTCATAAAAATTACATACTGACAAAGTTTCTTACGAATCCTCTTTGAAAACACAATTTTGTTAAATTTTCTACCAAAATGTATGAGATTTTCGAATCTTGTCACCGAAACTCAGGTAGCGCCGCCGCTGTCATGCGGTCATTGAGACAAACAACAACTAGATCTATGGAGAATTTTTTGCAAAAGGAAAGAATTTCTTTGCGAAATAGAGAATTTGACGAATTTTTTGGCAGGCCCAATGACAAGCACACTTCCGAAGCAATCACCGAATTTCGCAAAGATGTTGAAATGCGAGGATATTGATATTCTCCAAATTGTTGAAGCAATAAAAACTTCAAGGGAATGGATGTGAATAATGCGACGCGACGACGACGCTCGGCTTGTATAAAAGTATACGAAATTTCATGATGAAGTGTGCCATTTGGCAAGCACACTGTTTTTCGTCATGAATGACTTAGCTGATGTCACACTGAAAAAGTGGATTGGCGTGTTATTTTGAATTTCATGACTGCATTAAATCCGCTGTTTTTTTGAAGAAACACCACACGCGTCTTCTATCAGGGCCTTAGAGTATGGCTGTAAAATGTCAGCACAACGAAGAGATATATTGCAAGATATAGTATAGTGACTCACGTATGAGATCGGAAATAGGAATTTTTTTATGCGTTTTGAAAAGTGCATCGCAAATGGAATAAAAAAATTCATAGTATAATCCAACCGATAAAAATTTGCGTTAAAAAGGAGATATGGCTCATTCCATGAACCATTCTACCGTTGTAAATAATGTAAATGCTGTAGAAACTGAGTGTACACAAATGTATTTTCGTTCACTTTTATAAAAAAGTTAACAGTTTGTATGGAAAACAATGGTGAACGCAAGCAAATTCACAATGTTTACAAAGTAGATGTATGGAACGGTATGTTTTGTCTCAATTTTAAAAGACCATGTAGTAAGAGTAAAAAAGATGCAAATAACGTTGGAATGACCCATACGTTGAAATTGTGAATGTCAGACCGTCGCATACGATAGCAGGAGTGCAAGTCTCATTTCATTTTGAACTTTCGAAATTCATAACAAAACAATTGTGAATGTAGGTATAGGGGGGTATGGGGGTTTTAATAAGTAACAAGTTCTTATATAAAAAAAATTATTCACCGTCGACTCCAATGTTGACAATGATAAATACGTTGATTTTTATATTGCATTACATGCAACAATTAAAAATGATTTTTTATTCTTAGATTATTAACAACAATTATTTAAATTAGTTTTATAGTGACGCTTTAATTTATTGCTATATTTTAATGATATGATAAACGAAGACGTTTACTTGTCTTGCTCTACCACACAGAATTAATTACAATGTTGACTTTTTAATTGTACGAACGCAACATCGTGTTAAAGATTAAACAGTACACTCGCCCGAAACGTTTCTATAACTTAGATTTATTGTTTCCACTTGTAGAACACATAAGTTTGTTAATTAACTTTGGTATTTGAAATGTTTAACATCTAGACGACTCATGACAATTCAAATGAGGTAACTTGTTTCTTTAAATCGAGTATCACAAACTGTAATTATCCTTGAAAATATTTAAAAGTAGAATTTCCAAAAAGTAAAATAATAATACTGAGAAAACGCTCAAATGTTTGTTAACACAATGAATCAGTTTCCATCAATATGCGAAAATACCATTGATGGTTACCAATAAGCGAACAAGCTTGCGTTTATTCGAAGATAAGACCGTTGTTTCAGTGAGAAAAAAATAACAAAAACATTTATTCAAAAAAGAAATTGAAAAACTGATCAGGTCGGTGTAGTCGGTAAAGGTGAACCTACGATTTCTGTTGTTCTATTGTTTAAATTCTCATAAATAATTCACATGATGATATGTACATTTCAATTTCAGAAAATAAAGCTGGATGTTTTCTTTTGAAATGTTTAGTTGACGGCCAGGGAGGCGATGAACCCCATATGACAAACAGGGTGTACACAATGCCGGTAAAAAATGCTGTGTTCTTTTTCAAATTCGCCCTACAACACTGTGATTGAACTAATCGTATCACCAAGTTTGACACTTGACTTCAACAAGTTTCCATATCCGCATTCTGTTATTTGGATTACGAATTTCATACGACAGTGGTATATGCTGCAGTCATTAAAATAGTGAGCAATAATAGATAATTCTAAATTACATTGTAGCAATTCAATTACGTCAGCTGTTGTACGAATTTTTCTTCATATAAAGTTATGTGCAAAGATGAGTCACTTTAATCTAAACCTATGCCTTGTCTAGAATGAAAAGATAAGCGAAATATACTATCACTCGTTGCTATTCTTTGACTTTGATATGCACCTAAAAATCGTACTTTAAAGAGTCTAGGGGATTTTTCCAATCGATACAAAACGTTATTTTAATGAAATAATTATTGCTTAATGACGGTAAGATAAATTAGGCAATAAAAAAATCACTTAGTGTTGTAAATGATGAAATATTTTTTATCATGGGTTATGGTTATGGGTTAAGTCGCGAAACGAATGGAAATCTGACGTCTACAGAAAGATGTAAGAAGTCTATCAAATGTTACCTACGACACGGCTGCTAAAGTTCCTTTCCTTGGTTTACAAATATCTCCCACAAATAAACTTAAGTAGAACATGTGGACAATGTTGTAACTTTAATACGTATAAAAAAGCTACGACATGTCTCTATCTATCTATCTTCTTCTCTTTACAAATGAATGAAATCGTTATGCATCCGAATAATGGGAAATAATGAGACTGATGGTGGTGATATAATTACGAAAATTGTTGGCTATGTAGATGTCCCATTTTTACTATGCTCGTGTAACAACCCTACTACAAAGCAATTATGTAAATAAACCGCAGACGACTGCCCTCATTAGTCTATCAGTAAGGAAATAAAAGTCAATTAACTATCTAATATTACATTTAAACAAATACACTTCATTGAATCTGAATTTCACATGGATCGATAACATTCATAAAGTCGCACTGATTCGTTAATAGACGTTACGAAGCTTAACGATTAAACAATTTACTTTTAATTTTATTTACACTTTGTTAAACCCTACAGTTGAAAATGTCCGTAAAAATAACGATTTAACTCTAAACACAATTTTTCGAACGATAATTCATGTTTAATTCATTTAATTGATTCTACATTGATGTCAGTGGTGTACCTTTGATTTGAATATATACTTTTTTTTGTATATCAAAGGCTATAGTAATGTAGTTAAGGTCACTTTCGTCATTCTCGTAGAACTAAAAATGTATTTTAAACCAAAAGTATACATGCGTAACGGCAACGGCAACATTTTTAAATTGATTTCCACATTCTTGTAACCTACAATTTCTGTTAAATCTTCGTGACGAAGTTCATTTTATATCAAGCTTTCATAATAATTAAATATAATTTGATTATCTGTCTCTGGGGTATAATATGGTTATTGTACCCGTGCGGATAAAGTTGTAGGCCCCTATTACATACTTAAAATATCGCACTGTACAGGTGCAGCATGCTGTTGTAATTTATTAACTTCACACTGTATACTAACTAACTACTCAATGAATTGACAGCTACAAATCCACCCTTCTAGTTTAGTTACTTCCATTGCCATTTGTATGACTTTTTCTCGAAAATTCAGAACTTGTTACAATTTTGCAAGGACCTTCTCCAGGGTGCCATACAGACAGAGAGTCATAAGCTTGTGCAACTTTTTCATTTCTCTTTTATCTCTATTTTCATACATTTTTTTGTATTTTGTGCATGCAAAATTCGGTTTTTCGATGAAACGAAACATTGCACAATCTTATGATTCTCCTCATGTCGAAGAAATTTCTTTTATATGTTTGAATGAAACATGAGGTGCTCGTTTTCCCCCATTGGTGTAGGCGCCGCCACGGCCTGCCTTATCGGCAGTACAGCGGCGACTCAAAAGAGCTAATTTTGTAGAGTTTGGGATAAATATTTTGATGAATAGGATGCTGCTTAGCTTCTTTGCGGCGGCTGCTGAGAAAATTTGTAATAAAAAATCAAGCAACCGGACATGCTTTATTGTATAAAAACCTTGCAAGAATAAGAGTGAAGAAATCACCAATTTGTGGACTGTGTAATAAATCTGAACAAACATCAAAATGCAATAATAGGATCTCCTTCAGGCAAACTATCGAAAATTCTGACAAAGAAAGGGTGAAACTTAATTTAATTAAATACCTTAATTAATTACCTTTATTAGTTACTGTTGGAAATAAAATGCATAATAAAGAAAGAAAAAAATAAAAAATCATAGAGTTCATTCTTTTAAAGTGAGTGCCAAAAGCTTCAAATGTCATTAAAAGCACGTTGCAAAAATGTGAACTGTCAAATTTACGATGTTTATTTAGAATATAATCCTGCGTGGATAACAAATTATTCAAAATTATATCTCATGTTCTGTGAGAGGATGACCCTTATACGAATAATAGATGAATCAGAATTCAACAAATTTGAGCATGAAGGTCGAAAGTTACTTTGAAAAATCATCGAATTCCAAATTCATTTGCGATGTTTTTTCAGAGCGAATTTGTAAATCACACTTAAACTTTTTCATCTATTATATGCGTAATTGTCATCTTCTAACAGTACATAAGCCACAATTTGGAATAATTTGTGATTTACGCAGGATTCTATTCTGAAAAAAAAACCTAAAATTGTTCATAAATAAAATGAACACACTGTATGAATATTTTTGTTATTATGTATTCATTTATGTTATGTATGTTTTGTGACAATCTGTGGTTTTTTCAAAATGTGTGCATACAAAATAATTGATATCAAACGTGGGAAATGTGATCAAAGTCCTCGTTTCTTCTTTTAAAACGACTGATATCAATTTAGGTGACACTTTCAGCTTCGACTCACAAAAGATTTTGATTTAAAAAAATAATCACATCAACGTAATACTTTTTTAATTATTTCACGCAAAACAATGACTGTTTTATCTCAGAGCCGACTCTTTCTGTACATTCAAACTGAAAGATGAATTCAATTAAAATTATACATCAACTTGAGAATGTTATGTTGAGAATATTATGCTGTGAGTGACTGATTTTCAATTAAGCAAACAAAAACGTTTTACACGCGGCACTTCTGTATAGCAAAATTCTTTAATGCATCATAGAGTTAAGTTTAAAAAACTCCTAAACCGTTTAATTTGATTAGTTTCGAAAAAAGACGCACATATAAGGAGGGACATATAATTAGCACCTCATCTCTATGCCTAACGTCATGTCATGACCAAAGATTAGGTAAGTAAAATATCGTATCAAGTGGGTTTTTTTATTTATTTTTTATTGCGGTTGAGTAAATATATATATATATGCAAACCCTCCACTCTTAAGAGCGTGTCAGATATTTTGACAGTTCTATGTTTTGCGATGTTTTTTCATTGCATATTTCTAAGACAATGACAATTTTAAATTCCAAAACATCTACTGTTTGCATAACACATCCCTTTATAGATTCTAAAGATCTAGATCTGAAAAAACATCGCATTTTATTATGAAGCCGATACTCAAATTTTAACACTAAGACTCAATAATTATATATTCTGATTCAGAGAATCTATAAAAGGATGTGTTATGCAAACAGTAGATGTTTCGGAATTTAAAATTGATGATCCCTGCCTTAGAAATATGCGATGAAAAAACATCGCAAAACATAGAACTGTCAAAATATCTGACACGCTCTTAATTCTATGAAATACAGTGGACTCAATTTCTAAATGATGCATTTTGACCTTCATGTATAGTATGTACCACAATATTTTTCATCACAACCCGAGCATAACTCACATGGCAACACAACCCTTAAAAGGTAACGCTTCCAAAACTCATGACAGCAGTGACAGCGGATCTTCAAGGTGCGTACAGCAATCGTCCGATAAGATTCACTGGTGAATCGTTATAGGATTAATGACAACTTTCCCCATATCGTTCAGCAATCCGCTTTCGATTTTGAAATTTTGACACGAAATTATAAAAAATAACTCTTAAGTTTTTATGTGTTTTTAAACAATTTTTCCTAAAATAAACGGATTTTTAATAATTTACAGCAGACATTGCAAATTTGACAGCTCATATTTTTGCGACGTACTCTTAAGAGCACGTCGCAAAAATGTGAACTGTCAAATTTGCGATGTTTTTTATGGCAAAATCGTGCGAAAATTTTTTTTCTCCAAAATTATACTTCATGTACTGTGACTGGATGACTCTTACCCAAATAATAGATGAATCAGAATTCAAAAAGTTTAAATATGGACGTACAAATTTGCTCTTAAATAACATCGCAAGCTAACTCGTCATGCGATTATTTTTTAGAGCAACTTTCGACCTTCATACTCTAACTCTTTGAATTTTGATTCATCTAATATTTGGGCAATTCCACGGACTTCATCGTTCCCACTCACAAAATTCTCAGTAGTTAAATATCACAACAAAAACCCTTTTAAAAGGGAAATGTGACGCAAGTCCTTCTTCCTCCTTCCAAAACAACTGATATCAATTTGGGATGACGCTTAAAGCTTTGAAACGCAAAAATTCTTTTGGAATGTTTTCATTTTTGATTAAAAAA
>CM055406.1:31652717-31681358 GCA_029228625.1 Pseudolycoriella hygida | reverse complement strand
ACAAACGGGCTATAAAGTGTGATGATGATGATGATGATGACCTTTTTCTTCCTTTTAGCCTGACAGAGTTTACGAACCGACAGATGTGCACCCAAAAGATAGTGGTCCGAGCCGAAGGTGAAACCCCTGAAAACACGCGTGTCACATATTTCCTGCCTCTTGTCCTGTTCTATAATTACGTAATAAATTATCAATTACGTAATCAATTAAATCAATTAATTAAATTAATCAATTAAAAATCAATTACGTAATCAAAGCTTTAAGCGTCACCCCAAATTGATATCAGTTGTTTTGGAAGAAGGGACAACGACTTGCGTCACATTTCCCTTTTAAAAGGGTTTTTGTTGTGATATCAGTACTTTTGGAAGTTTCGGCTACTACTTTCATGGGCAAAAATGATCCCCTCAACTTACTCCACAATATATCAAAAGTTTTTTTTTGAGCCGCCGCCGCCGCCAAACCGAGCCGCGGCGGCTACTACTTCCATGGGCGAAAATAATTACCTCAACTTCCTCCACAACATATCAAAAGTTTTTTTTGAGCCGCCGCCGCCGCCAAACCGAGCCGCGGCGGCTACTACTTTCATGGGCGAAAATGATCCCCTCAACTTCCTCTACAACATATCAAAAGTTTTTTTTTTGAGCCGCCGCCGCCAAACCGAGCCGCGGCGGCTACTACTTCCATGGGCGAAAATGATCACCTCAACTTCCTCTACAACATATAAAAAGTTTTTTTTGAGCCGCCGCCGCCGCCAAACCGAGCCGCGGCGGCTACTACTTTCATGGGCGAAAATGATCCCTTCAACTTCCTCTACAACATATCAAAAGTTTTTTTTTTTTGAGCCCCCGGTCCATTTTCCGCCATTTTGGCGGTCACCCCTATACACTACACACCCAACCCAACATCTTTCCCTTTGACACCAAACCTGTATCTCGAACACCCAACCATGTCTTATACAAAATATGCTTCCGTACACACACACTCAAACACATACATATGGGCTTTATATGGCGCCTTCTAAGAGCCCTGGCGCCCAAACGAGGCCGGTACCCCCCCTTTTTTAAAATCTCATATGGCGTAGAATGCCCAGTCGAAGGTCCCTGCAAAATTTCAAGAAAAGATATCGAGCCGTTTCCGAGAAAACTCTAAAAAAGTGGGTTTTCATACAAATGGCTCTGGAACTAACTAACTAACTAAGTAACTAAGTAACTAACTAAGTAACTAACTAACTAACTAAGTAACTAAGTAACTAACTAACTAAGTAACTAACTAACGTAGGATGTTTCCATTAACTTTGGTTTCTATGAAAGTGCACATTTTGTATGGAAAATGACGATTTTCTAAAGGTCATATCTCCGGATCCACTGGACCGATTTTAATGAGTGAAAAGACATTTCGCCTTAAAATTTTCCGTAGAATCCAGGAAAAATATTTTCCGGGGGGTACGTCGCAAGGGGGGAAGTCAAAACATAGCTATATATATGGTTTCGAAGTCTACGAAAAAAAAATTTCCGAATTTTTGTTCGTATGGGGACTTGCGTCACGGGCGCATTGCTACCGCGCGCCCATTATCATTTTGTAACAACTGAGCATTTCGAGCGTTGGAACGACGTTTTCGTGAAATGGTCCATTTGTGTTTAAAAAAACATCGCAAATTTGACAGTTCATATGTTGGCTACGTACTCTTAAGAATCAAAACGTTAACCATTATGACAGCTCTCACAACTCTACCCATATAACCGGCATGAGTAGAAATTTGACACTCTCGCTAAACGAAACGTTGACAGCTCTCCTGTACGCGCTCCAAGATTAGAAGCCATTATAATTTTGGTGGTAATAATACTAGCCGCATAGCATCATACGAAGTCGATGTATCACAAACATCTTGTCATAAATCAAAGTGTGACATTAAGTCCTCCGTATCGGTCTCCCTTTTACATTTGCCTTTGTGGACACCAAAATAGCGAAGAAAATCACCTAGCCATAAACTCTTCTTGAAAAAATTTTTTCGTTTCCGCGAGTATTTTAGTTAGTCATTACTATCATTTTTATGTTTAATGGCATTTGTGTTACCTTGGAACTAATAAAGGATTTGTTTCCGTTTCGTTCCAAAAGAGAACACACAAAACAGAGTAAAAACAAAATTATGTAAAAAAAGAAATAATTTCCATAAAAACCAATTACTCAATTGTTATTTGTCTTAATTTGCTTAATATGAAAATAAAAAAAAATTATTGTCGAAACATTGTTCAAGTACATCCAAACTTTAAGTTATGTTTTTGTTTCTATTATTATATTTTATTTATTCTTAATAATTTACGATTTTTTTTGGGAAAATTCATTTGTTCGTTCAATGAATATTAAATATGCCGCAATGTTTACATGGTAAAAACAAATATTAAAAGAACGAATATGCTGTTTATAAATGTTGAAAGGTATGCGCATTGTCTATTTGGATCGTCCATATAGAGACATGTGCGACGAGGAAAGAAATGTCGTCGGCGGCGAGTTTAATACAAACGAGTCGGTGACAGAGAGCTATTTGATTCGGCGGCGACGAATTTCTTGCGCTGTTATCTCAGAACAGAACGGCGCAAATTTATTACGAATGCAGACAACTGATGATCTGATACAATAGTATTTGATATGGAAATGACGGCGCAATTTGGTGGAGAGGAAATTTACTGTTTGGGCAAAAATAAAAAAGGGATGAGCTTGTCCTTCATAGAAAATTTTACACGAGTTTGTTACTGGAATAATTGAACGGGATCTACACATTGGGATCTAATTCAACTAATTAAAGAAAAACTGCTATAAGTTGTCAGCACCGTTAAACATGAGTCCCAGCGGCGTCATCTTAAAATTTTGTCTGCCGCAGATTTAAAATCAGGGTGCGCCCGTGCGATTGCAGCGGCGCACGCCTCTATCTATATGTTGTATTATTTAGTCGCTTGTTGTATCACTGCGATAACAATCAATTTAACAAAATGTAATAAGACTTTAACGAAAGTATAGAAATTGTGTTGCCTTAAATATTAAATTTTTAAATAGGTAAGTTCTCAATGGCAGAGGAAAAACATTGCATGAGCAATGGTTATTTCGACTCATGCAACTATAATCAATTGGCAATTGCTAGACATGTTGTCTACGTCGATATTTTCATTTGATTTTTAAACGAAACGTTAAACACGATGCAAAACATTAGATTATATAACAAATCTTATTTTGTGACAATTTGAAAGGAAAAAAATCGCTTCACAAAATTACTTCATGATTGCTTTTCGATTATGCCAATGAAAATACTGGAAACAACTTGTGGAGTATAATTCATCGTATTTGAAATTTGCAGATTTCTCGATCCAATCTAGCAGTACAACATGGAGAGAGTGCAAGACGGTTGATAAGAACATTAGATTTTAGGAGAGGAAACAGTAGAGATATAGTTGACTCAATATGACGGGAAGTTAAGGGAGTTAAAAAACATTGAAACAGAAGAGTGTTATTTTTGCTGTACAGCTAGCTGTACTGTTATTTCTGTTGTTTATCTATCAATAATACGAGAAACATCGACTGCCTATTCTAACTACTCTAATATAAACTACAGATGAAAGCGACCAAAAGAATGTTAACATAAAACACGAACAGATCAGAAATAGATCCATCGATTGGATCGAACAATTTTTTAGATGATCTTATGCAACACGTAGACTCTTGCTGCACGACATATAAAAAAATCGTCAGCTACAGATCATGCCCGTTAAAGTTTTGCCCTGTTCGACCCATTTTCATCTTGTATAATTTGAAATTCCCTTATGCCCACCGTCGATAATTTACATAAAGAGTTTTCTTGTCGAAATAAATGCAGACTTTGGTTCCAGACTACAGTGACCGTATTGACAGTTCACTGCGAATCAGTTATCGTGTTACATATGACTTTTCTTAACGGTTGTCGAATTTTCACGACTTCGTTAAGGAAAGACGATTTTTAGCGAATTCGATTCCAGAACTCGGCTCCGGCTCGTGCTCGAAGCCTCTCATTCGCTAAAAACGCCTCTTAGCATGACTTAGGAAAACTACTATATTCGAACCCATTAACTTTTAGGAAAGTGAATCCGACAATGCAATAATACATAGACTATGATAACTATGATAGCAGTCGTTTATGCTAGTTGCTTATAGAGAAACCGCTACTTATATTTTAAAAAAATGCATAAATAATTAAACTTAAACATGCAGCACATTGAATGAATTAAAAATGCATAATGGTGAGCTGTATTGAGTGTAAACAACTAAACCGTCCGAATCCCGAATGAATTATGAACATATCTGCAACACATTAAACAGCGCACAGTGCATGGCACATATAAATGCAGTTATAAAAGCTAACACTGAAAAAACAACACATAAATACAATGCGGTAGTTAGTTTAATTAACAAAAAATACTAGATTAAACCAGAAGCTTTCGTAATATCCTAGAAACAAACCTTCTCCCATGAGCATAGTTCTAGTTTAATCTAGTCATTTTCGCTATATGAATGATTGCTCTATCAGATGAAAAGCCAGAATTATTTTGGAATGAAAATTAGCAGCGTTGAATGGGTCATCCATCTATTTTAGGGATGGTGGTAAAGCTTCCGAATGAAAAAATACCATTAACCGATAAGAAAGAGTACAGGAAAATCGTAACTAATTGAAGAGCATATTTAAGAGAGTAGTGCTAAGCTACATGCGAACTGACCGATACGCAACGCTACCTCAGACCTGTACAGGTGTACAGTATAGCCCTGTTTCAAACGCTTTCAAATATTTCATTTCATTTCAAGACTAGCTGCAGTTGGGAAGTTAATACATTCAATTTTGGATTTAAAAAAAAATATTTTTTCAAAAATTACATGTAGACAAACCAGTACCATGCACGAGACTAGAAAGAGTGTTGCAATAAATTATCGACCATTAGTTCTATGTTATATGTATTACATGATATCGAATGCTTTAGTAACTGTAAGTGATACCCCGGAATGTATTAACTTAAACAGATCACGGCATTCATCTGTTAAATTGACTATATACACCATGTTAAATATTATCTGGGCTTGCGTATTTTTCCAGCTTTTTGAATTCAAACAACAATAAAACCTTTTTTCAACGAATTTATTTTACGAATTGTGAAATTTCTCGATTGGAGTTCGTTTATGCGTTTTTAGTCCTGTTCGATGTAAAAAGGTGTGTGCTTTGGGGTTTGTTTGTTCCTTCTGACTAGGCAGGTGTGACATTTGCTATTTTGTGCCGTAGGCAACGGTTCTAAAACCCCGAATGTTAAAGATAGTGTAAGTATCACCCCATTAACCAATGATCAATATGAAGAAAATGAAGAACAAACTTTACAAAAGAAATAGAGTTTGTTATGATTATCAGTTCCGTATGCACAATAAAAAAGCGGATGGCAGTAATGATTTAAAAAAAAAGTTAAAAATATTTGTTCACTTTGAAATTTTAAGGCATTTTTATCAAGATTTACACAATATCCCTTTAAGCCACATCTTTTGGTGAATCGTGAATATGTGTAGAAGAAATATTGTTATAGGACATATACCATCAGGCACGTATTTTCGTTGCTTTGTCTAGGTAATTTTTAGATCTGTGAGTAAATTTAAACTCAAACGAACAATTCAATTAGCAAGACACCACCACAGTGTTTGCTTTGTATTGTTATGTAATTGTCAATGAAATAAATTCTTTTCCGGCTATAAAAAGAGATTTACAATGAATGGAACGTGTTAAAAATGTCTAATTGCACGTTGTAAAATTACGCAGTACAAGAAACCAAATATATGTACTCATTTGCATTTCATTTACCAAACCTACCAAAAACGGGTGTCACTTGCCATAATTATCCCACACTGTCTACTAGACACTAATATTTAAGAAAAACTCGCTAAATTTAGAGAATTTTGAATTTCAGGATTTTTTTCTAAACAAAGTGATACACCCTCGGTAGGCAGTTTTTTATCACTTTTAATAGATGGACAATTCCACAGTCTGTTACCGTTGGAACGGTCTCTGTTGGCTAAACTAGGCAAAGATGAAGTTATGTTGCATGAAGGAGAAGCAGATACAACTTACATCCAACTTTTCTCAATACAACACAATTCTCATCTTTGGCTAGTTTAGACAACAGAGACCGTTCGATTTTTAATTTTGAAAGTATTTAGGATTTGGCAGCCTGATAAACTACCACAGTTAACTTTTGAATAATCATCCGGGCTAAGGGAGCTAAGGCTCTAACAGGTCTATAATACCTCTATTCAGGTCAGGTCAGTTGAAAAAAAAACCTGACCTGACCCGATTGATTGATTTGTTTGAAAAGTATTTTTCACAATTATTTACTTAAAAAAATAGAAAGGTAAAGTGAAAAATGACACTGAGGCCTTCCTTTTTGGGCCCATTGTGTCGCGCTCTTCGATTTATTTGGGATATTGTCGTCGTTGCCGGTGAGGTGGTGATGATATTTAAAAATGATGGTGACTTCTATTGTTCAGTTGGTGGTGTTTTGTGGGTTGTGATCTGAATGATGCTGATGTCGCTCCAGTTATGGTGGCGCATTCAGCCACTTGCTATCTATTATGAAAGATATCACGTCGTGTAGTTGTAATTTTCCAAAGTCCTCAAGAGTGATGTAAAAATCTCCTAGAAGCTTCGCCCTAAGTCTATAAAGCGCTGGACAGTGACAAAGAAAATGCCTCGCCGTTTCCGGCACATTCTGCAGTTGGGGTCTTAGCTAAGTCCCATCTTATTTAAGTGGTATCTTAGACTATTATGACCCATAAGCATTCCTATCATCATCCTGAGCCTCTTCCTGTCTAATCCAAGGAGATATTTAGTACCTGCATCCTACCAAAAATTCCTTAGATTGCCGGCAGGTTTGAAGGTTTTCCCACAATATGTGGTGTTCCTTCTCAGTTTTTCTTCTAAGAAGATTCGCTATATATTTGACCCGTACACTGATCGTCGCTTCTGGCCCTATCATTCCGGCCTGGCTTCCTTTCCTTCGATGTTCGAATGACCTCGACCTGGTACCCACACCAGAAAAACTTCGATGTCTTCTGAAAGAGTCTCCATCATGACCTGACCGGAATCTGATTTTTTTCAAACCTGAAATTACCTGACGACCTGAATGACCTGGTTATTTTTTTATGGACCTGGAAAATCACATTTCAGATTTGGTTCAGGCTCAATTTAGCTCGGACCTGAAATGCGATCATTAAGTTGAGGTCAAAATCAGGAACTAAAACAGGTCGTCCCTGACCTGTTCCTAGCACTACTCACGGGCTATTTAGGTTTTCGTAAAAATTAAAGGTAGAATGGAATTATCTTTTTTAAGATTCAAATGAAATACGATCTGAACTTTGAGATGGGCGTCAAAATCAAAAAGTCGATTTGGGCCTGTTTAACGGCATTTGTTTTATCTACTGAAATAAGGCTGTTTAGGTTTCATGTTGCTCGTATGATCATTTTAGATTTCGGCTTATTTTGGTCATTCAGGTTGAATCAGATTTTTTGGATTTCAGGTTTCAGGTCAAAATTTGGAAGTTCAGGCTCAGGTCGTTACTAAAGTTACTAATAAAATTGTACATTACACTGAGATCTGTTACACCATTTTACGATCCATAAGGGGCTATTCATAAATGACGTCCGGTCGTTATGAGGAGGGAGGGGGTATAGGAGAACCGGACGGATTCGGACGGCGGGGGAAGAGGGGGTTCTGAGAAGCGTGATTTTTTTGTGTTTCTTTAACGGAGCTAACGCAGCGTCAATAATTTGTTTTTTGCACAAATGTTATACTATTCGAGAGTGGTATAACATAATTCCGAAAACAGAAATATTTTCTGGATTGCTCCGGTCAAGAATTTATGGATTTTTAAAATTTCTACCAAAAATTTAAAACTGAGATCATGCTCGAAGTTGTTTGTCGAGAGAGAAACGCAAACTTAGCCAAAAATTTTCCTGTAATTTCTTTGACAAATCACTTTGACAGTTTGTTAGAAAAAAATGTACATAAAAATCGCAAAAGTATTCATTCTACAATAAATTTATTTTTTTGTAAAATTCAAATTTTTTGATGGGAGGAGGGGGGTTAATAAAATCAGACGTCATTATTTTGGGGGGTACAGCAAAACTGGACGAATTCGGACGAGAGGGTACAGGGGGTTGAAAAACTGTAAAAATAACCGTACGTCATTTATGAATGGCCCCTAAGTAGTTTCATGCATCCAGCGTTTGAAAGTTCATTTACTCTACTGTAAACTACACTTTACATGCGAATGATGCATCAATATATTTATCATCTAACATTTCACTGAAGATCAATTGTCTTTTCATGCTTGCGGATGGAAAATAACCGTCTCGTTCAAAACCGGTTTCTTGGATTTTAAGGGCGCAAGTATGAAAAACCTTGTACTGTCTTACTGGGGTATTTGCTGTTTTTACGTGCGGAATACATTCCGTGCCTTCAGCTCGAAGTACAGACTTGCCACACGTCTCAACAACAAATTTCCCGGTAAGAGGTAACAAAAATATTACGCCCGAGCTATCCGCATTAGGGATAATCGCAAATTTCAGCCCGAACGCATGTGCAATGTACGGGCCTCGATCTGGAGGAACCACCTTTTTGATCATGGTAAACCTCGACGCCAGGTAAGTATGCGACAAATGAAAAGCAAATTGGTGTAGCTGCTCTAAAGACAAAAAATCGCGTTTTAAGGACGAAAAAAAGTCATTTCTTTTTTTAGTTTGGCTCTATAGCCTCTAAAAGTTTTTATCCTTTCTATGGAGTTGTATGAAGAACAAATTTGCGCCCATACGAAGTTTTAGAGGTTCCAGAGCCAAATTAAAAAACAAAATGACTTTTTTTCGTCAAAAAAAGCGCATTTTTTTTTCTGTAGAGCAACTACAAAAACTTTGTTGGCTAGTGAATCGAATCGAATCGAAACGATATTCGGTAGTAATAAACTTCCGATGAATGAAGTTATAATTTTGAACACCCGTTTGCTATAAGCAAAGATTTTCGTTCGAGATTTATTTACAAATTGTTTATTACTATACTTCCATTTCCAAACATTTACAAAAGTGATTTATTCATAACAGATTACTGTCTTTGAACTTGAAACTTGAATCGTAAAGTTGTATTATTAAAATTGTAATGGTAGCAGCACATTCAGTGCGATAAATGTATTCAATTTTTTTTATTAACTTATGTGCTCTTCAAACTTTAGCAAGGTCACGGCCAAAGCGACCGAATCCCTGCAACTATGTAGCGACTTTAAACTACATTTAAAGTAACATTCTCTCAAAAAGAAACTATTTTTATACAATGCAACAGTATTTATAGGCGGCATGATAAACTTGCTTCTCGATTTTTTCGTTAGACCTGAGCCACTATTTATAGATTTGTCTAGTGTGAGAACGAGCAGATGTTATTCTATTTTTCATTAACATACTTATAAATTAATTAATAAATTAATACCAAGAATTTTGAATTATTGAAAGCGAACCTTATAATTTCACGCCAGTGGCTAATCAGAACAGTATAGTGTTACCAGTACTCTCACCAATTTAATCCCATCAAATTTCAAATAAATTTCATTATATTGCTGGCCTTTTTTTCCAAAAAAAAGAGAGTTGTATGATGGTAGAACAATATTATTGTTAGCCTATGATGGATTATTAGATAAATACCGGCTTTATGTTTCGAATTGATTAAATATTTATTTTTGTCAGTACTAAGTAATGACTCGCATATGTTTCTGTTTGGTGTGCTCATTCAAAAAAATGTGTTCTTTTTTCCGTTGGAAAATGAAATTGTAAGCTAATGTGGAATGCGATAACAGGCGAATCGTGTTAATATCGCGATATATAGTTTACTACACGCAGTGCACGCAGTGATTCGAACTGACTTATTTTCATTGGCATTCGCATGTATCATAGTGTACTTTTTATTTGAATTAATTGTTTACACGCGATCATTGCTGTAACGACAAAGTGGAAAAATGGAAAATGTTTAATTATACGATTGTATCCATGCGGGACAATGGTTAATCGTGGAAATAATTTTTTGTTATTTATTGAATGTGTACAAGACTTAATTAAGCATAATTTTACTTCCCACAATGCATAATGTTAATGACTTACAAGCCTTTGATAATAAAACTTCTGTAATTTGCACACTTTAGCGGAAAATCTTTTCGTTACTTGATTAGTGGCTTTTAAATAATGACTAAAAATGTCCACGTTAAAAATATAATAATGAATAAATGGCATTTGGAATAGTTCCGAAAAATTTTAATTTTCACCAACCACCAAAAAACCATGTTTTTGACCTCTTTTTCGATTTTGCCTAAATTAAATCTTGTAACAAATTTTTCGATTATCTATTTAGAGATAAGATTAACCCGATTTATGTAGAAAAAACTCGTTGGTAGTAGTAGAGTCTCAGTTTTAGGGTCCTGGCTGAGTCCAAAAGCTCAAAATCAAAAAAGTTTCTTCCGTAACTTGTGAGGCATGCCTAGATCTTTCAAACAAATCAAAACTTATGGAAATCAGAAAAGATTTACTCGAGTTATGTAAATGGCACTAGCTCGTTGACCCTGTGACAGGGCTCAGATTCAATCCCACAAAAGATTTTTCAATTACTTCTCAAGGGAAAAAGTTTTTGAAAATTAGGTCAAGTGTTACTTAAGTTATCGCGGTGAAAGACGGACGGACGGACGGACGGACATTTTGTTATTGCAGACGAACCATGATCAATCCCCCCCCATTCTCCTCCCGGGTCGTTGCAAACGTCATGGCAGGTCCCTTCGTTCTTCGTGTGGGTTTAAGAACATCATTGGTTGATCCGACAGGCAGAAAAGATAATAGGGCATGTACGCCATGAGAGTTAAGCTAGAAAATGATCTGTCAGATGAACAAATCCTTTAGCCCAAAATACCCCTTAAAAAATCGCATATAGACTGCTGTTTTAGCAGGAGAAGCGGTTAATACATACATCATTAAAGGGGTCATTATATTGAGCGCGATGCGTAAGGTTTGTGTGAAAGCTCAACTTGGCAAAAAAAAATTTGTTCTGTCAAGTTGAGCTTTCATACAAATCTTATTGTTAAGATCTGACACCGAGGGGTTAACGAATAGGCAAAATCGTATGACAGCATTCATCCATTTCCTCCGAAATTCGCTCGCCTTTACCCGAAATTTAATATATTTTGTACGAGAATATGTTATGCATTTACCCGATCTTGTGACAACATTTACCCGAGCTGTTCACCTCTTGCCTCACACCGAAGGATGTACAAACTGTGACGATAAAAGAAGAAAGGAATGAAAAATAAAAATTTGTCATATTCGTTTCGAGTGAAAAAGCATGATATCATTATCATTATTATCATTAATTATTAATCATATCGTAAGTACAATGTTTTGCTGTAGTTAGAGAGGCAGAAAGTATTGCAATAGCACAAAGTACGATATCAATTTGACGGAAACAACATTTGCACATCCGTTAAAGGCTGCATTTAAAAGATTTTGTAGTGAAATTAAGAGTACACACAGTGTACTTATTATTATTAGTAAAAATTTAAAATTACATTCCAGTAAGTTTCATTTGATACCTGCAATGGTTGGAACAAGACACGCGCATATGCATCCTACTACTGATAACATATAAAAATAATAAAATAAAACATTGTAATCGAAAATTAATTTGCCATTTATTTCACATTACTTTCTTTATTTCATTTGTATTCGATGCATGCGTTTCTGGCTCACACGCACTCGCTGTAGGGAGTAAAATAGTATATGCGCGCAACAAAGCTAAGCAAATCTTTCATTAGGTTAGATTAAAGTGGGTGGACTGCAGAAACTTTTCTAATCATAAAATTTGCCTGTTCACTTTGTTGAAAATAATTTCGAAATAAGTAAATAAATAAGCATCGTAGTTCCAGTGGATTCAAGATTCGCAAGCTCTTATTGCAAAGCGGCGTAAAGTGAACATGAACACTTATACGACAATGATTTCCTCGCACCGGGCATCTTCGTTAGTTATACATTTATAATAATGATTCTTTGTAGCTTGTATTTTGTAAAATTTCTCTTTTCACGGAATATTTTAATCGCCGACAAGACGAGGAAAAACGTCATCAAATGCAAAACATCTTCAAAGCAATGCTCAAAGCATGTCTTTATTAAAAAAAATAAAATATCAAATGAAAATCAGTGTTTAAGAAAGCTTTGTGTTACAATAATTGCAGTTTCGTTTGGAAAATACTCGAATAGGGACTCTTCAAAAAGAAAACTGATTGCACTAAGTTTACGTTATACGAATTGCTCTAAGCGAAGCAAGTTTACATGTGCGAATAATAGGAAAGTGACTATTGGCACCTCGTGCTTAGAGAACATTGGTTTGGTGCGAATGTTAATTTTTCTTTATCAGCCAAGTTGAATGTTCCTTATTACGAAAGTGCAAGTGTGTCAATACTTACTATTCGCACCTGGTGCCAATGGTACAATCCAAATATGAAAATAGTGCGGTCTCCACACCACATCTTTTGGGCATCGTGACTATTCAATGCAGTAGTTACCGGCCCTGTAGTATTCTCCGGTCAGTACCAGCAACCGGACATATTTCAATGCAAATCGTGGCCGTTTACAATTGAACTGGAGATTACTACCAGTTTGTTGCTACAAGTTTGACAGTGCCTACAATAAACTCTTTTTTATAGCTCTCATCAAGTTACACCTAGTTCGTTTCAATCTATTCGTTGCACGATTTACGCAATAGGCTGGGAAACCAATAATTCACAAAAAAAAGCAATTTAAATCGAATGTTAACCGAATTCACAAAAACATGAGTGCAATGAATGTGAAAGAATATGAATAGAAAAAGCCATATTGAGTCGCATTATATGCTAAAAGCATTATTTCAACTATACCTACATATAACAACTATGTAACGTATTGTAGATGATTTTGGTAAATTTTCTTTGTAATGTTTTTAAGTTCCTAAGAAAACATATATGAACATTTAAAAATAAACGTAAAGACAAGAATGAGTCCACGAATAATGCTTTACATGTGTCATACCATTTGATGACATGCCATTATATTTCACTGTACAACACACAATTTAATTAACTCCCAGGGACTACAATCAGGAAAAAGAAAATGGAATACGAAACAAAGAGAAGTTTGTCTTTGAACTTTAATTGGAAATTATAAAAGAAAATACGATTTTGTTTACATGTCAGAGTTTCTAGAAAGCTTTTGATATGTAAGATAATTGAATTTTCTCCCAAAAACAGACTTACAATCATCTATACGATTTTGGGAGCATATTGATTTATTTTTTTCGGTGCTTCTCTTTGCTTTTTCGATTTCTCTGGTAAGATCATAACTGCAGTCTTGCTTGATTACTAACGTAATACTTTGGTGATAAC
The DNA here is from genome assembly GCA_029228625.1 of Pseudolycoriella hygida. NCBI lineage: Eukaryota > Metazoa > Arthropoda > Insecta > Diptera > Sciaridae > Pseudolycoriella > Pseudolycoriella hygida. The sequence goes on along the minus strand of CM055406.1, from coordinate 31,667,873 downwards.
GAAATCAACTGTTATAGTTTCAAAGCAAAGTGAAGGCCATTGGTGGCAATAATTATTCAAATTTAAACAAAAATTTGCAATCAAGAACGTAATGTTATTCGTTCTTTGTCACGAGGCAGCAATAAAAATGATGAAAAATAACAGAATCAAATAAGAGTGGGCTCGAAGAAGTAAGGATGATCTAATTGTTATTATACCGAGCACATTGGCGTAGCTTTAGACCCATCTTCTATCGATTTTTTTCAAAACTTCACTTCGGTAATTGTTCATATATATCACGAAGTTCAATCTGAAAGTACACATCTGCAGAAAATTTAGGTCTAAGTGAATGTGCTAAGAGCGACCGACGCTATCCCACGAATGCGTAACTACAAAAATGTTAATGCTTCAATCTTCACCGCCACACTCGGGGCGGTAAAGTCCACTTTACCTCATGCTATCTTGTAAAATTATAACTACACAAATTTAAAAATAAATGCTTTCTGAATGAATTTGATTGACGGCCTTACTTTCTGAGTAACTTTTACTTTATGAGGTGTTTATTTTATAGCTTTGATATAGGGAGCGCAATTCTGACAAAACATTTGGAATATGCGACAAACACTGCATTGTTGAAATTGTTTGCATTGACTATCATTGTAGTCACCCATAACCAGGCTAACTAATAATTTATCAGGAAATGCAATAGGTTTGACTAAGACTTTAAGCGTAGTTTAATAGTTATTTATGCAACTAGTTGCGAAATGAAGTTGTTTTTGTCATTACGAGGGCGGGTTGAATTCAATAGATGGCGCTATGTTTGAGATGTTTTTGCTGTATATTAAATATTGTCAACATTTTTTAGCCATGCAAAAAAAAATCGAATTGATCGAGTAAGCCGTTACTATTTTTGAATTAGAAACGATCAACTCTGCACTAATTTTCTGTTAAGATGGAAAAATCTGTGGTAATTTCAGAGCAGTGTTTGGCCCTATACCTGCGTAATCCAAAAGACTTTTTACAACGTTTTGTGACCGTCGATGAAACATGGATCCACCAGAGACCAAAGAACAGTCCAAACAGTGGACTGCTCCCGGAGAACGTGAGCCGAAGAAGGCAAAGACCGTACCATCGGCAGGAAAGGTGATGGCGATTATTTTCTGGGATTCCCAAGGAGTGACTTTTAATGATTATTCGGATAAGGGCAGAATAATAACAGGGCTCTATTACGAGGGTTGCCTTTTATGTTTCTGGCCTAGGGTACTTCTATTGTTCTTTGATGCTAGTAATTATGCTAGCCTACAACTTTGGACCTTTTCCGGATAATTCACCACAACAAGGACAAAAAAAAATTGTTTAGTCTGGTCACTGGACTCTTTTTCCCAGCGGCTTTAGCAAATTTTTTTGAATTTCCATACAAAATCACGTTTTATATTTTAGCCATTCCCAGCCAAGTTGGATTGACTCGTGGAGTCAAATATAATTCAACGAGAAGACCCCAAAAACACGACTCCAGACACCAAAAATGGAGGACCTACTACGATCTTCGTTGAACAAAGCAGCAATATAAAAATTTGGCTAAAATTCCGACAGAGGAAGACCTCTGGAAGAAAGACTCCTCTGACAAGACCAGAAATTTTGTTTTGTTCTTATTGTGTTAAATTAATCGGAAAAGGTTCTGCTATCATCATAAAACGCTAGAAGTACCGGAAGTACCAGAAATATAAAACGAAATTCTGCCAAAAACCTCGATATGCGTAGACCTATGGGAAGAGGACTCCAGTGACCAGCCTAAACTTTTTTTTTTGTTCTTGTTGAGGTGAATTATCCGGAAAATGCCCAAAGTTGTAGGCTAGCATAGTTACTAGCATCAGAGAACAATAGAAGTACCCTAGGCCAGAAACATAAAAGGCAACCCTCGTACTTGCCCTCGTACTCTGAGTTATTGAACCGACTACATGAAGAATTGCAGAAAAAACGTCCTCGTTTGGCAAAGAAAAAGGTGCTGCTTCACCACGACAACGCACCAGTACACACAGCCGGAGTAGCCATGGCCAAACTGGACCAATTGCGATACGAATTACTACCGCATCCACCGTATTCTCCAGACTTAGCCCCTTCCGACTTCTTTCTTTTTCCAAACCTAAAAAAATTGCTCGCTGGAACGAGATTCGGCTCGAATGAGGAGGTGATCGCCTATTTTGTAGAGCTCGACCGATCTTACTTTTTGGACGGGATCAAAAAGTTGGAGCACCGCTGGAAGAAGTGTATGGAAAAATAAATTAACGCTTTTTTCAAATGAAGTTTCATTCAAAAAGTACCACCTTTTTCAACCCACCCTCGTATCACCCAAATGAGTGATAAAAAGTTACTTTAGTTACAAAAAGTAACTTTTTATCATTCATTTGGGCGATAAAAAATTACTTTTTGTCACAAGTGATAAAAAGTAAAGCCAGTTGAACAGACTTACGCTATAATGTAGTAAGCCACATAATATTGCTGTCACGTTTTTTCGCACAAATGTCAAATTTAAAACTGAGATAGCAAATGTATGTGGCTTACAACCTTACAGCGTTATAAAACGACCTCTCTAACGTCACCGAAACGATGCATGAAAAAGTTCACTTTTCACAACGGAGTTGCATAATCGTAATTATGCAACTCCACTGCGAAAAGTGAACTTGTTTTCGCGACAAACTGGTTACGTAATAAGGATCTCTGGTATCTCTTAAATGTTCTGATTTTTTTATTCAAAAGTTCGCATTTAGAAGTTCGTTGCATATGCAACACGTTGCGAAGGTCAAAAGGAACCACTTAGCACAACTTGTGACATAATAGTCTATTATTTTTAGGATTTTTCAACTGAATGAAATCAAATTAAAAATCAATTGTCGAAACTATTAGAAAAATTTCATCTAAATTAAATATTTATTGCAACTGACAATTGAAATAATTAGGTGAAACATTTACACCTTAGTTTGAGTCAAATCAATGCGCTCTTTGCGTTTCATGCTAAAATATTTTCAACATTTTTTTAGAATAACGATTTACCATCAATAGAAAAAAAGAAAAACAATTTGCAAAATTAAATTTATGCAAAATATGCTATAAATTTAAATAATTTGTATATTGAAAGTTGTACATACAATATAATTGGGTGAGTAATGAAAATGCGCTGAAACGGAGACATTGGCTGGTTGCATATAAACAACCGTAAACAACACACTAGCGCAGAGATTTTATAAAATTTAACATCTGCCAAATGTGAAAGATTGATATTTTAAGAAATCTACCCTGATCTGTAGAAGAACGAATTGACTTTTTGGTTGAATGTTATAGTACTCCTCTTTGTTTACATGAGAACATTAACCAAACAACAAATAAATTATAATAAATTATATTTATCATACCGAATGTTTGTGCAATATATTTTGTTACACGAGCGACATATATATAACGACACTATTTGCATTGAAGTCTGCATGACGATGAATAAACATCATTTTACATATTTTACATATGTGTACACCTGAAAAACGTTTTTGTCAAGACAACTTTCCATTGTCTTTAATCAAAAATGTTTTATCCCATTCATCTCATTATACCTATTTAATGCGGATCATTTGAAACATAATTCGAGTTTATGATTAATCGAAACACATGACTTACCTATTTTCGAGAAAACTGGATCAGATACGTTCAATAGGATGCCACCAAAAAATGGTGGAGGAGTTCCAACCCCAACGATTTTGTGTCGTCCTTTTTTTGTACAAGATACTTTTTCTTTTAACTTGTTTACCACAATATTTCGTTTTCGTTTACGAACTGCAAAAATAATTTACAGCATCTAAATGATGTACTCTTCCGAAACGAACAGAATGTATTTTGACTTCTTTTCAATTCTATCATAAAACACACATTAAACTGATTTATCTAAAAAAATGCTTTCAATCACATAACAAATTTCTGATTGCTTATTTGAACACAAAACGTAGTTTTACATTATTTGAGAATTGGTTATGGTAAAAATTCAATTTTGTTCACTTTTATCAAATAATTTTTAATAATTTATAAAAATAAAGAACGCCGCACCGTATCTCCAAAAAAACTACAAACGCCCAATTGGTTAACCAATGCGCTCCTCGAAACTTTGTGTGGAAAATCGAAAGTGCTTGCCAGATGAAAATTATATTTATATGACATTGCAATGAAACGAAGTTATGTCAGTAACGGAATGACATCTGTTGGAATAATCTACATTGTTTATACGCGGCTATTATTTGAAATTTTACTGTTTTATTTGTTATTGCTCATTGCTTATTCATGTCCACACAAATTGTATTCCCATTGTAAAGACTTTCCCTAAAATATGTTACAAATTGCAAATGTTATGTGCCAAATGACAATGTCATCGCACAAATGTTAAAAGTCAACGCGTTATTGCGATAATGGGAGTTTTCATCTGTTATGAACTTCATAAAGAAAGTAGGTGTCAAACAGAGAACAAAACGGCTGATTGAATCGTGGTTGTGCAACTTTGTCAGCCGGTCAAATAGATGAATACTACTATTTTGTTGTGTTCCTTTATAACTTCGAAAATTACAAGAATACAATACACGCAAAATTCGTCTTACGTATAAGGCGAATGCCACACGAATACTTCCATAATAGTTCGTAGAAAAAAGTAGGATGAATAATTCGTCTCGTACAGAAGAGTCAGAAGAGTACACTCCACATGCGGTTATATTCATGGATTTGACCAGCTGGTATTGTTGCACAATTTTATTACTTTCGTATTATAATCTTTGCCGGATTTCGAATGATTAAAGGATTTTTTTTTTGTTCTGAAGATTTTCTTACGAAACTTTTTTTTTTGGTTGACAGACTATTTTCTTGTTTATCCGCTCCCTGGACAACTAACCAACAAAATTAGAAAGGCTCGTTCTAACAATTGGAATTAATTTGTACACAAGATCTCAATTTCCAATACAATTTTTGAACTTTGAATAACTAAAATCAATGAAAGTTTTTAATGGAAGTCAATCGATTCTAGATTTCTGGTTTTGGGACGACCTAGGAGCTCAGATCTTTTTGACCCTTCCTCGGCGGGATGGTGCCGAAAAATGTTTTTAGGAGAAAAGAAGCAAAAGTTAATCTAAAAGAAGGGAAAAAAACTAGCGCTCAGATGACAACGTAGCTGGGTTGGCCCAAATAGGAGACGCATAGCAGATAATTGATCTATTGCCTTATAAAACATCGTCTTTAATTAACATGATGCACTACGCACCAGATGACGCAATTTGTTTAGCGATTTGTCGACGTGTACCAGAGCTAACGTGTAACGAGTTAACTTTTTCTACTTTCCTGCCGTTGATAACGACTTCCACATTCTTGGCTTGGAACCTAGATTTGTGTCGGAGCAACGACCAACATTTAGCAGTTGACTCTTTTTCTCGCATAGTTTCAGTCTCCAGCGTCGAAAATATTCGGCGATGCGAGTTAGGTCTTTTCCGCGAGTTTCACGTTTTTGTGCGTTCGGTAGAATAGTGAGTCTTCGGCGAAACTTTGGAAGACTTTACATAGAACCACGCCTTATTGTAGCTACATATGGGATTTTTATTTGATGTTAATTATATCTAGCTACGTCTTAAGCAGGGTTATCGAATCTTTATTTTCGTTATTCTCTAATCGCTAAAATGTTAGTATTTTATCGATTTAGGGACTAATTTTCCGCTCCTTAAATCGTCACCCGAAAGCATTAGACTACATTTTCTTAAATCAACATGGTTTGAGATTTCGGGAAGTTATACCGTTTCAAAGTGCATTATGGGGGTCGTTACTCATTAATGGAACAGACATAGCATATTGATAAGCTTTTACTGCAGTCTTTTGTTCGGCAAATCAAAATTCGTGTTTCTAGGTGTGTGCAAATAAAATGTTCGTTGTTCCACCGCCTTTTTTAAAAGCTCCAGATTTTTTAATTTTGAACGTAGGGTCAAATGAAGAAAAAACAAGTAGAATAGGGAATGTGGGCTGGTTATGTAGGAGCGAACAATTGACCTAAAAATATATGTTATACGTGATACGTATCTCTCATACGTTATAAGCCCACATTTCCTAATAACGAATCAATAAGTCCATAATTTCGTTCACGTAAGATTTTTTACTTACATTTTCACTTTAAGAGTTTAGCGAAGATTAGCGGTCGCTAATAGCGATCGTTATTAGCGCGCTAATTTGTTTCCGTTCAGTGAATTGCGTTAGCGCCTCTTACTTTAGTGTTAGTGTCGCTAAACAAATCGGTTAGCGAATACAACCCTGGTCTTAAGATAGGCTCAGATACACAGAATTCATCGTATACATGGATGACGTCATATTTGTGATTCTTCTTTGTACGATTCGTTGCGGCACCAAATTCACAACTACCCATATTATGAAGCCTGGGTGTGCCTAGGAACGTTACTTTCATGCTAGACATTGAAGAAAAATTCTATACAGAGTTTGTCCCCACCAGGATTGAACCCGGATATTCTTAGTGGAAAGCCAATACGTTACCATTGAGCAAGCCCGCTTCCAATTCGGTTCTCCCACCTTCACACAAAAATCTTTCATTTGCTATAGATCAATAATCAAAATGCTAGGATAGTTGAAGGCGAAGAAGGCAGAGAAACTTGTGGAGAACTATGAACGCACAAAAGAATTGATCGACGGTGACGCACTCTGAAGAAGTTGTTGTTTTTTTCGCCCCTGATAATCTGTCTTGTAAGGAAACACATTTGTTATTTAAAGAAACTTTCTTTTTTTTCCCTCTTTTATAAAAGCAGGCCTTGGCCCATTGCTAAGAAAGTTTCTACTCATTAAGTTTGACTGGAACTGACTCCCATGTCACGTTGCATCAAGTTTGACTTACACCCGCTAAAATATGACTTCACATGCACTTTACATTTGAAGCAGACTTATTTGAGAATTTTGACATTTGTAGCAGACTACTTTTAGTGCATATATCGACGTTACGAGGAAAATAGATGTCGCACTGTTCGTTGAAAATGTCCTCACTGAGACTCTGGAAAATGGCAGAGTCAATTATTTTTACTCAAAGTGAAAAAAATCAAGTACTTCAAACGTAAGTACCTAAGTAGTTCATATGGAAAAGGAGACAGAAGAAATAGTTTTACTCACCTGAACAAAAAAAAAACACTTACAAAATAGCATTGCAGAAACATATCGCTGCAGCCTTCAAGAAACAATGAAAATTCTATTGATGGTACGAAATTGATTTTTTTCTCTAAATTTTCTCTAAATATGGACGACTAAAATGGACATGAAGGTTCATATGACACAAATACATTTGTACGATTAATAATGAGGAACGTCATCAGGGCTCCACAAGCTGAACCAATTTGTGACACTGAACCTAACCACACCAGAGATTTTCCTCCTTGAAAACGAAATACCGACGTGATAGATAATTTGATATAACTTATCAATCCCATTACTAGCGTCCAGAACAAAACCTGTGTTAAAGAAATTTTGTTAACAAAACGAATTAAAAACGCTAAAAATTTTAATTACAATTAACGCTTCGCCACTTGTCTTTCCTATCAGCGGCAGAGAGTCGAAGCTTAACACTGCTGTTGACAGAATATACGCCGTTAAAATTGCAGCAATAGCGAAATACAGCGATATTAATTTAATTGACGTGTGCTTCAGAAACACTGCGAGAAAACATGCCGCAGGGTTTGCGATTGCGGTCAGCGTCGCTGTCAAATGGTAGCTTCGGTAGCCATACGGCAGGCAAGAGTAGGATTGCACACCTGGAAAGACTCCACTTCCAATCAACGAAACCAGTGCCATCACCACCAACAAATAATTGTAAGTCAGAGGTGAGATTTTCTTATCTTCTTCCAGGACAGTAGTCTTATCAGTCGAATCCAATGTTTTAGTGCGATCGTACGAGTAATCGTTACCATAGCCGATTATTGCCGCAGCATATTCTTTTTTACACATTCTCAATTTATTTAGCAAAATAAATGCAACACCTGTCGAAAAAAAGTAGATTGATAAGATATTGTTGCGATGGATGTTGGATAAGAAATTATTTTGGGTTACATTGATGATTTCTAGGAAGGTAATCTTTCATCACATAATTTGTCTGGATTATTGACTCAAGGTGACTTGATTTCGACAATCTTCATTCGGATCGCTGAAGTAAGATCAAAAGTCAGTCTATTCCAACTGTAAAAATGACGTTTGAAATGTCAAAGTACTTACTATTGCTGCTAGATTTTTTCTCCTTTTTTCGTAAATTTTTCTTGGATAACTGTTACCGAAACACATAATAATATATAGACATCAGCTGAAGCAAAAATGAAAAAACGTAATTTGTGTATAGTATGTACATCGCACGCCAACACATACATAATTCATGCTGAGTTGTTCTACTGAAAATACATAATCCACATAAATTTTACGTAATTTACCAACACTACTAAATATTCCGCATTTCACTTTTGCTTCAATTTAGATTAATTTTTTGTCAGAGAATGCCAGTCTATATTTATAGTATGTCAATGCATATACCTCTTATCTTTTCTCAACTCCTCGCTTGATTCAGAACTTTGACGTTTAAAACGTCATTTTGACATTTGGAATAGAATAACTTTTGATTCTTACAGAGGCTCAATCCAGAACCAATTCAGGTGATCAAAAATTATTTTTGGGTGATCGATTATAATAATACCCAATTCGAACTACCAGAGTTACAATAGTACCACTCTATTAGTTCACTTTACCTGCTTTAAAAAATAAGTGGAACTATCTTCACGCCGCATATATGCAACGTTACAATAGTTTCACTTTTTTAGTTCCACTTTCCTTCTACAAGTGGAACTATTGTAACGTTTACGTATTACATTTGGTTTTATGAGGTTAGTACTGTTAAATAAAGCCCCTAGCGAACTCAAAATCTTGAATGTGACGTCACACATGTATTATGTCATAAATGCCACGTCAGAGTTGTCACGGCGCCTTGAAATTTGCGATAGCATTAGAAAACAGTCAAAATAAATCAGAAAAAAATTAACTTTTAAAAATATGTAAATTATTTAGTGTCCTATACTACTTCGAGGGATCCCTTACTCAGTGATTTAATTGATTTAAATCTTTAAATCCCTTATGATTTAAAGATTGAAATCACATTAAATCCCATTAAATAACTGGGTGAGGGACCCCTCGGACTACTTTAACCCTAATTTGAATGAATTTGACCGACTTTGTTAATCTTTCATGATAAATTGTCGATTGAGCCATGTTGTGCGAAATTTCTTAGCGATAATAATTACAGTCCTCACACCTCCCTTTTAATTTCTGCAATGTTAAGATATCACGCACCGCATTACAAAACCATTAGACCAGTGATTCGTACGGGTCCCATACTGACAAAAATATTGTGTTCTCACTCACAAAACACTAACCTGAAACAATCATCACAGCAAAAACGAAAATAAAAAATTCTCGCGTCCCGAAACGTGGTGGCGATGTGTATTTTTCATATTCCATAGTATCAGGATCGAGCCGGCATTCAGGGGCACCACCAATTCCTTGAATCAGCGCCATAATGCTTGCCAAGAATCCGCTTAGACCTTCTCCAATCAAATAAGTTATTAAGTATATCTCACGAAAACGTCCCATATACGGCATAAATAGCACGGAACTTGTACAACCAACAATTGCAAAACAAAATCCGAGTGCCATCAAGGCAACACTTCTATTTTCTCCGGCTACAACAGCCGTTTTCTCGTAAAAAAATGCCATCAAAATCGAGGCCGCACATCCAATCGCATAAATTGCATATATCACATAACTATCTTTAAGTTTTCGTGGCGAATATCTTTGGAATAAAGTATAACATAATGGACCAATGTTAGCTATTTGAACGATTATAGATAGATACGACGGAAGGCCCCATCCTTCGGGTGCTTTTGATACAATTAACGGTAACTGGATGAACATTGAATTCACACAGGTCCATGATCCGATGCCAAACAGAATTGCCAAAAGATCCACTCTGACATTACGATTAGCTAATTTATCTTTGTATTCCTTTAGATCGAATCGCATTGCAGACCCGAGAAGATGGCAGTTTTCACTAGCTCTGTTGCTAGTTGTGCTAAAAAATTAAAATCGAAATTAAATTTCTAGTCAAACAAAAAACTGCTGATTGATCACAGTTGAGTTGATTAATACGACGGTTACACTTAAACAAATTTGACTGGAAAATACGCGACTTTATCAACTACTAATAAAGATAGACAATACACACACTCTTCGGTAACAATTATGAATCAATAAAAATTGTTTATTGCCATTCGTGAACGATTCTCTCAATCACACTCATTCAGTATACTTTATACAGTAGAAATTTATATCATGAATTTCAGACTTGCTATCTCAATTTTGTTTAAGTCGAACATCCAAGGCAAACATACCTGTTCAGTCAATACACTTGTATATTGTTCAATTAAATCTTTTGCAATGGAACGAGTGAAACAGTTAACACTTAATCGTCGAATGTAAATCATTTTATTTTGTTTCTTTTTTTTTTGGCTTTAGAAGACTGCTTTTCGTATAACTCGTATCACATGTGATCCAACAGAGTTGTAATCAAAATGTGTACTAGTTGTGATGATTTCTGAGTTAACAAACATTGTTTAAGAATTTCGGAATTCCAATTGGGTCATAAAAAATGTGATAAGATTTTGTTGAAAGAATTTTCAGTCCGCGGACAAGCAGTCACTAAAACATAGGGTTCATCGAACCGTGTCAAAATTGACTCTATTAATAAACCGATTCAGCCAAAAGTATCGACGGAAAATAGAAAGGGATATAAATACTTACTATCTCAAAATCCGTACACTGACAATCTTCCTCCTAATATTCTTCGTAACTACAATACCTTTAATGTTAGAAATAATGGAAGATGTCCCCACACAAAATACACCGAGTCCTTATCTTTATTTAACAACTTCATTCACAAAATGCAAATACAAATTATTGTGTACAGTGAGATCGTCTCTTTGCTGTGGGAAGGAATTATATAGAAGAAAGACGAGAGAAGAAGAGAGAAGATTTTTGTATGTTGTATGGATAATGTCTTTTCTGTCTTTCATCTACCTATCACTATTAACAACTATAAATACGCTAAGTTCAGATAATACTAAGTCGATAATTTTAAAAATTTAACCCAAATTGGATGCAGTATCAGAACGACGACGATACGACGAAAAAAAAGCATTTTCGCAATTCATCGACAAAACATTATGCAGGGGACCCGTACGTATCAGAATAGATGTGGCAAATAGAGTTGATGTTATGAAAAGACTCGAGCGTATTTAAGTAAATATTGCCTTAACTCTTAAGTATATGCAATTACGTCCACATTAAATTGGACTGGAAATTGCCGAACTGCAATATTGAAAAACCCGCTAAAAACCTCTATAAACGCTTAAAATAAGCCCAGAATTTAGAAAAGACCCAGAGCACTTTGGAGAGGCCTTTGCCCCATACTTCATGGACAAAAAAGTTCGCCTCTTTTTTCTCCACAACACTGCACGAAAACCCAATCATTAAAGGAATATTCACGGATTATCACCAAATATGCTGTATGATAGCGTAGCGTGAGTTTAGCCTACATTAAGGACACTACAGCCCGAACCACTCACCAGATTTGCACTAATTTAATTTTCGTGAATTTCTTATGTCTTTCATTCAAAACCTTGAAGAGCGATTTCCGTTCTAATTTCGCTGAGGTATAAGTGAAAAAGTTCCACCAAGTTTTCGACTGATTTTGTCTAAATTCGATCCCGTAATGAATTTGTTGATTATCTTTCAGTAAAAAAAAGTTTTTGAAAATCTGATTAGATTTACCCGATTTATTTAGAAAAAACACGTCGGGCCTTGGAAGATATTCAGTTTTAGGGCCCTGGCTGAGTCCAATAGCTCAAAATTAAAAAAATTTTCTTCCATAAATTGTCCGGCATCACCAAGACGGTGACGGGGCATTTCCCCCAGAATGAAAAATATTGGAAATATAACCCGAAGAATTATCACCCAGGGAATTATCGCCCAGACAAAAAGGAATTGTCATCTAAGGAATTATCGCCCAGTCAAAAAAAAATTATCACCTGGGGAATCATCGCCCAGACAAAAAGGAATTATCACCCGGAGAATTATCGGCCAGGAATTATATCCTGGTAGAAAGTTTATTGATTATATCAAAGCCACTATTGCTAAAGTTAAGGCGTTGCTAACACTCCCCTATCTAATCAAATGACGCTGGCAGCGGATGGGATTACCGAAGGCACTTGCCGATTGTGCGGGAGACCGCTCGCGGTCGGACAGAACGAAAATTTTTGAAAAAGTTTTACTTCTTTTCCGTACTGCTAAGAAGAACGCCTTCTTTGTTCTTTGCTAAAACTACCCTATCCATCCAACCAAATGTCGCTGCCAGCGGCCGCCGATAGTTTGGGACATTGCTTGCGGCCGGTCCGCACGAGGATTTTGTAAAAAAATTTATCAAAAAAATTAAAAAAAAACATCCACCCGGGGGATAATTCCCTGGGTGACAATTCCTATTTGTCTGGGCGATAATTACCTGGGTGATAATTCCCTGGGTTATAATTCCTTTTTGTCTGGGCGATAATTCCCCGGGTGAAAATTCCTGTCTGGGCGATAATTCCCTGGGTGATAATTCCCATTCATTTTAGTCTGGGGATAATTCCCTGGAGGATAATGCATGTCGCCGTTGAGCCCTGCTAGATATTAAATTTTAGCGCCCAGGCTGAGTCCGAAAGCTCAAAATTAAAAAAAGTTTCTTCCATAAATTATCCGGTATGACCAAGACCTTTCAAACAAAAAAAAATTACCCATGATACCCCGTGAACTATAAAGAAGGTTTCTTTTTCCGCTCCAGTTCGGAAAATAGATGAATATAGTAGTTTCTCTAACTAGTAAAATGATTTTCACCGCATCAATTATAACAAATGCGGTAAAAATCTACTCGTGTAACATGATGTTAATGCTTTAGGCAATGAATAAATAAACAAATTTTCAACAAAAACATGCAAATATTTTGTGTAACTCAGAGGTCGAAAAATATGCTTTAATAAAGTTTCGTTCAACTTTTTGGCGCTGTTTTTCCGAAAAGCGAGCGTAAATGTAGAAAATTGTCTCCTTACACATACGTATTATATTATGCAGCTCGTGTTCGTGCTCAAAAAGAATGTGTTTTTGCCACGAATTGTTGCCGAACTCGTTGGCGCCACTTTGGCAATCCTTTGGAGCACTTGAGTCGCTAAGTTTGGACAAGTCTACGACTAATACTGAAAAATTCCACTTCTCAAAAGTTCATTCATTCATTCATTTATTATAATAATCACATTATGCCAAGGTTCAACACAGTTGGACATAATTTTGAACTATACATTAGGTTATACAAACAATGACTTATAAGACAAGCAGCGAGAGAAACATAGAAATAAAAGAAATAAAAATATCAATAAAATATTAAAGAGAAAGAAAAAATAAAGAGTTAAGTGAGTAAATAAATAAAAACAATTTCATCCCATCATCACTTCTCATAGGCCCATTAGCAACTGATCCAACATCCAACCGAAAAAAAAATGATTCACACAATGAAAACTCATGTACTACCGATTCACAAAGTGCTTCCGTCGTAAAGTATAAAGTCGTAACAAAATGTACTATTATGGCGCTATGAACTGTCATTTCATACCTGTGAAATATACGGCACCAGCTCATTTTTGGACCCGTACGAAGTAAAAAGGTCCTATACGTTAACTACAATGCATTTTGTTGCAACATGGGGTAGATCGAGGCGGAAGTGAGGGTGATTCATTTAATACCGTCTAAAGATGACGAAACAGCGAAAAAAAATGTTCATCGATCCGTCCCGTCATTTTTTTTAAACGGTTCACCGATCGCCCTAAACTGAAACACCTGAAAGGTACATATTAGGGGTGTCCAAAATACAAAAGTGTCGAAAAGTTTGGGGCACCAACCGAAAAACAAAAGGTTTTTGATCCCTGATCAAGATTGTATATGGGAGTAATGATCCGAGACGATTTAGGGGTAGTTCAAAAGCGTTAAAGTAAAAAATTCAACGACTTTCAAAGGCAGAGAGAGAGAATCCATCGATTTTGTTGGTGCGGTCGAAAGGTCTTAGGACACCCTTAAAATCGGCAGAAAGAAGGTAGACCAGAGAGTGTTTTCGTCCATATGTCCCACACGATTAAAGTGGTGCAATTTTTTCATGAATTTCAATCATGTGGGACATATGGACGAAAACACCGCCTGGTCTAATTTTTCTATGTCAATTTTAAGGGTGTCCTGAGACCTTCAAAATACACCACAGCAACCGATAGATTCACTCATTACTCGAGAGAATGTATTCCTTTGAAAGTCGTTGAATTTTTTACTTTCACGCTTTTGAGCTATCCCTAAATCGTCTCGGATCAAGTAACGCCCATATACAATCTTGATCAGGGATAAAAAACCTTTTGTTTTTCGGTTGGTACCCCAAACTTTTCGATACCTATATTTCCCCATACATTTTTGGCATTCAAAGGCAAAGTTGTAGAGAAAAAAATTTTAGAGAACACGTGTTTCAGGGTTGTAGGTAAAAATGGTTCCATCCCGGGATACAACCATTTCTAGAATTGGGAGGGATGTCGCATATCTCTAGAACTATGGAAGTTAGAAAGTTGCTTCCAAAGGCAAAGTTGTAGAGAATAAAATTTTAGAGCATACGTGCTTCAGGGTTTTAAGGAAAAATGGCCCAGTCGTGGAATGTGTATGTATGTATGTATCTTTATTATTATTAACTCACAGAAGGCTAATGCCTTATAACTACCTGTGATTTCCATCTTAAATAAACGTTATAAAAATTAACTAAAAATAAAACCTTATACTAATCTTCACGGAGAGAGAGAGAGAGTGATAAGGACGAAAAATAAGAAAAAATAAAATAAAATTACTAACTTAATGCAATTAATGCTGCGAAAAATAATCCAAACACATTTCGGGGAAAGAGTTAGATGACATTTTTCTCTTTAAATCTAAGGGGAGTGAGTTCCACACAGAGGCAGCTTGAACAAAGAA
>CM055406.1:31578130-31652217 GCA_029228625.1 Pseudolycoriella hygida | reverse complement strand
TGTAGAGAAGAAATAGATCTGATGATAATTTGGATCCTTGTGGAACTCCGAATCTGGTTTCGATATCTATGTATGTATGTATCTTTATTATTATTAACTCACAGAAGGCTAATGCCTTATAACTACCTGTGATTTCCATCTTAAATAAACGTTATAAAAATTAACTAAAAATAAAACCTTATACTAATCTTCACGGAGAGAGAGAGAGAGTGATAAGGACGAAAAATAAGAAAAAATAAAATAAAATTACTAACTTAATGCAATTAATGCTGCGAAAAATAATCCAAACACATTTCGGGGAAAGAGTTAGATGACATTTTTCTCTTTAAATCTAAGGGGAGTGAGTTCCACACAGAGGCAGCTTGAACAAAGAACAAAGAATGTGACCACTTCTAGAATTGGACGGAATGACCAATATCTCTATGAGAGTTAGAAAGTTGCTTCCTAAGGCAAAGTTGTAGAGAATAGTAGTTTGTGCTGTTCTATTCATAACAACGACTTACTGCATCAAGCCTGTATCACATAAAAATAAAAGCGGGCGCGGCACAATAAATAGAAGCTGGAAATTTTGTTCGAAAAATGTTTAATACTTAAAAAAGTGACCTTGGAATGATATTCTTCAAACATGTATGTGCAACTACTAATTTGCCACTTGTCTATAAATAGTAAATTGGTATCTCATAAAATAAAATCTAATCTAAATGGGTTGAAAATTGGCCAACGTCAATATTCTTCCAAAGAATAAGAAAAATTCATGATTGACCAATCCAATATTTGAAGGAAATACGCTATAATTTAGTTGGGTACAACAAAAACAAGAAAGTATCATTGATCTAGAAAGTGTGACTTTGACAATAAGATGCCTATATTAAACATTGAATAGCTTAAAACTTACAAAAAATAAAAATTTATTTATAAATTTACCTGTTATACACGCAGCTGTTTCCATTTTTTACTGATTTGTCTTCCATCACATGTGTATAGCTTTGTCTTCCTATATTCTGATTTAGGCAATTTTGGCAAAAGTTAGATTAAGAAATTAGAACTTAAAAAAAAAATAGTTACTATCATTTTTCACGAAGATCTATTCGGTTTTTCTCAAGATGTTAAAAGAAAACGTTCTTTATTTGTTTAGATGAAGCACGAATAATTTATTTTTGTCACGAAGGAATTGGATCTTTTCTGTTACAAATACGACTCAATTTAGAAATAAATATAAACAAAGTTTCACGGAAAATGAAAAACACAAAAACTTTACACAACAATATGAAACTAATTAAATATTCAAACAGATAAGATGACAAGATAACGAAATGTCACTAATACTCTACTAAACGTTACGCGCATTTTTTCGTTTTATTTTTTTTAAATTACAAGTGCTGAAATATCGTGATTGTGTAAAGTGTTGCGGATATAATCGTCGTGTTCTCTTCACTTATCACTAAATGCATTTTCATATGTTTTTTCTTCACTAAATGCGAGAATGAAAATGATAGGAATGCTTCATCACGAAAATAGTATATTGTACACCATGTTGCACAAAGAGGATTTTTGTAGCATCAAACTCAAGTTTTAAGTGCTACAAAATCCACTTGTACACTATACACTATGCTTTTTGCAAAGATGTATCGAAATAGACAAACTACAAAATAAATCGAAGAATCGTCTTTAAAAACGCTTGTTTGTTCTATAATGATCAATTTAGCTCACCACCACTCAGTGCGGAAAAATATACAGGACCTATTCACATGAAACTGGACAATTGAGAAGACCATCATGTAAGGTGTCACAGTCTACAATGTTTGTCACTTTCACACTTTCATTGAATGATTGAGAGGATCGTATAAGGTGTGCACTTTCTTCTATTGCGGAAAAACGACATGAAATTTCTAGACCCAAAAAAATCCACATTTCAATGCTATCTGCGATTAAGAAATTGTCGTATTTCGATACATCTTTGCAAAAATTTTATTGTGTTGTCACGTTCACATTTTGAGCTAACAATAATATATAACACAGTGTTTAGGAAAATAGAAGTATTTCAGCCATTGTGCTACAGGTAACCTTCGAGTCGTAGTGGAGAATACTAAAATCGAAGAAGTAATATCCACTCTGAACACCCTTGTGCTTCTGCAATGTATTTTACTCTATGTGCGAGAGTGTATTTGTGTCAGATAACAAACAATATACCGTGACTTTCATAAGAAACACAGTCATTTAATGTTAGTGTGAAAGTGACAAACATAGTAGGCTGTCTATCAGTTTCATATGTATAGGTCATGTTTTAATTGAGAAAGAATGTTACTTAAACCATACGTCTAGTTTGCACCAACGCGCTCTCGCGTATATAGTAAAACATTATACAATTCCATGAAATATATAACGAGATGCGTAACGCACAGTAGGGCTTGCACATATTTTTGTATCACTGGCTCACACATATCTTTGTAGATATGTAGCAGATAATACCCAGAGGGGGTTCACTTGCTATAATAGTATTTTATGTTACATGAAATGTGAAATGAAATGAAGACTTTGGAAATCGGATAAGATTTACCTATTTTATGTAGAAAAAACACGTTGTGCCCTAGTAGAGATTCAGTTTTAGGGCCCTGTCTGAGTGAAAAAGCTCAAAGTTAAAAACGTTTCTTCCATAAAGTGTCAGGCATGCCCAAGCCTTTCAAACAAAAGAAATTTATGAAAATCGGAAACGATTTACTCGAGTTATGTACAAAAGACCATAAACCTTTTAAACGGTCCTAACTCGGCGACCCTTGGGCCGACAGCGCCCAGATTCAATCACATGAAAGATTTTTCAATTACCTTTCAGGGAAAAAGTTTTTGAAAATCGGTTGAGTTTCACTCGGTGACGGACGGACGGACATTTTCTTTATTGTTGATTCGACGCTCCCCCCTACTCCCGGGTCGAAATTGGGGTGGTTACAAACGTCGTGGTAAACGCATAAGACCCCTTTTCGAAGAACTTCGTTCTTCGTACGGGTCTAAAAATGTCCGTCCGTCACCGCGATAACTTGAGTAAAACTCAACCGATTTTCAAAAACTTTTATTCCCTGAAAGGTAATCGAAATATATTTTATGGGATTGAATCTGGGCACTGTCGGCCCAAGGGCCGCCGAGGTAGGGCCGTTTAAGTGGTTTTTGGTCTTTTGTGTACATAACTCGAAAAAATCTTTTCAGATTTTCAAAAAAATTTTTTCTTTAGAAGATCTGGGCATGGCCGACAATTTATGGAAGAAACTTTTTTAAATTTGAGTCCATACGTGTTGTTTGTACATAACTCGAGTAAATCTCTTCCGATTTTCAAATTTTTTTTGATCGAAAGGTCTGACTGTCTCCCGTTTTATGGAAGAAAATTTTTTGATTAGAAACCCTTGGAATCAGTCAGGACCCTAAAACTGAGTTTCTACTAGGGTCCAACGTGTTTGCTTGCATAAGTTGGATAAATCCTCTAACTGATTTTGTTGATTCTTTTTCTATTTGAGAGGTTATCGAGCACCGAATTATATTCAAAAACAAATTTGGACCCGGTGCATGTGCTTGGGGCTGAAGTGAACCTCAGGTCTGTCCTAAGATCGGCAGTAGCCAAAAAAAATTTTTTTTGCTATCTTGCAGACCAAATTGAGAGAAACGTTTTTGACTACGGAAGTGCATATTCGAGGCGTTTCCTTATGGCCCTAGGTCTGTCCTAAGGTCTGTTGTTGTATGTTGTAAAGAAAATAGAGGGAAATATTTTTGCCCTCTCGGCAATTTCCAATACAATTGAATGTGGACGTTATTTCGTACACTTAAGAGTTAAGGCAATATTTACTTAAATACGTTCGAGTCTTTTCGTAACATCAACTCTGTTTGCCACATCTATTCTGATACGTACGGGTCAATTGCATATGTTTTTTATATTGAAGTGAATACCTTTGAATATTTTTCGAATATGAGACAAACTGGAATGTTGTTTACCTGCTAAACAAAGGAATTTGCAAATTCATTTTGTAGCATCTTTTAACTTTGTTGCATTGTTGCTGATATTTGTCGAAATATAATTGAAATCAAATTGAAGTAAAAATGAAATTATAAATCACATTGTTTTGTGGAGAGCACCTCAGGGAATGTGTAGCACAAACAACTGGTGCTGCAAAAATTTGCTTTGTTCCTAGGTATATAAAAATTAACATTGTAGGTTTGAAGGGTCTAAAAAGAACACGTTGGTATAATTTCGTTGGTCATTTCACATTACGAAAATATTTCAACTGCTACATCAATTTAAATAAAAATTCCAAAATATTTCTTCTAAGTTAAAATTGAGAAAGCAAATAACCTGAAAGGTTTTGTAACAAGGTTTAACACACACGAGAATTATAAATGAACACACGAATATTAAATGGTTTTCTTTAAACAAATCGAAAATTTAAAAACTGTGCGCCAAATAAGTTCATTCATACACTTCGATAGCTTCGATAACAAAAAGTCGACAAAACAAATGGAACGTTTTTATGTGTCATACGAGTAAAAATTGAAGCGATTTTTTGAAACATTTGTGAACTTGTGAAAACTGCTAAATACATAAAAATTTTTGTGATTACGGCTTCTTCATAAGCGAGCTTTTTTCGAGCAAATACCTTTGTAATAAATTCAGTGAATTCACCAAATCCGAGTTGATTTTATTCAGCTGTTCCGATCGGCAGAAAAAAAAAAAAATAAAAAAAGTTAATCTTTCCTCTAGTCCTTCTGATCGGTCGATTATTATGTAAACTGTGATGTAAACAATCTCTCAGTGATTTCTAAACAGTTAACAATAGACAAGCAAATCCCGCTACACAATTGATTTCCAAATTCAGTGGGCAAATTAATTGTAATGTGACAGAATTTTTTCTTGTCCGAGAATGACGTTCAAGGGACACGTATTAGTATTAGGCATCGTCAGATAATGAAAATTTTTATGAATTTCAATGCTGAAAATGAAAAATTAAGTATACCTGGCTGATTGTGATACGAACTTACATTTACTTTAAATTAAAGAAAAAAAAATTATAATAAAAGTCCACCATGAAATTAACATTTTTCGAATTGTTTTTGCTTGTGTTTTGTTTGATCCACGTAGTGTTTAGTGAACTACAAGGTCCGCCAACCGAAAACACAAATCGAGAAAAAGGAGACAAGGAGCAAGATTCAAAGACTGTACACAATGATCGTAAGGCCGATGAAATGGCACAAGATGACTCGTCTGGTTCAACACACCGTACCTTAACAGCGGAAGATTTGATGAATATAATGCAAACGGCGAATATAATAAAAGATGTAGACATAAAAAACATGGAGAATCTTTTGTCCGAATTGGTTGGTAGTTATGCACAACTACATGATGATAAGTACATAAACGACGAAACAAATGTGGTAGATGAACCTCCCAAAGAACTGTCCGCCGAAGAGAAGGAACGAGAAAGTCTATACGAGACGGCGATGAAAATTTTAAATAAAACTCGAGGCGACAAAACAGCTGGTTATGCTGTCTTAACACAAGCGGCGGTCAAGGGCCATGAGAAAGCACAAGCGCATATCGCATGGGCCCAACTACTCGGAAACCATATGGAACGTAACATTAATTTGGCTAAAGAAACTTTCATAAAACTAGCTGAAAACGGATTACCCGAAGCCAATTTGGTAAGCTCATTGATTGATGAAACATTTCATTTTTGTCTAAGCTATCGATCATTTAGGGTCTCGGTTTTATGCATGCCAGTGGAATTGGTTTCAACGTCAGCCAAGCTCGAGCAATCGTTTACTATACGATGGCAGCATTAGGTGATAATTCGTTCGCGCAAATGGCACTTGCCTATCGCTACTGGGCTGGAATTTCAGTACCAATAAGCTGTGAAAAGGCATTAGAATTCTATCGGAAAGTTGCGACGAAAGTTGCTTCAAAAATAACGTTTTCTGGTGGGGCGGCTGTACACAGAATTCGTTTATTGGACGAAGTGGAAAATGCTGGAGTTAGTCCAGGCATTCTTGACAATGATTTGATCGAGTACTATCAATTGTTGGCTGATAAGGGAGACGTACAGGCTCAAGTTGGCTTGGGTCAATTACACTATCAGGGAGGTCGTGGCATTCCATTGGACCATCAAAAAGCTGAACAATATTTCACTTTGGCTGCGAACGCTGGAAACGCTGTTGCGATGGCGTATCTTGGAAAGATTTATCTTGAAGGAAGTGAACATATCAAAGCAGATAATGAGACTGCGTTGAAATATTTCTTCAAAGCTGCAGAATTGGGAAATCCAGTTGGTCAAAGTGGACTAGGCATTATGTATTTGCAAGGAAAAGGTGTTTCAAAAGATACCAGTAAGGCGTACAATTATTTCACACAAGCGGCTGAGCAAGGATGGGTAGATGGACAGCTGCAGCTTGGAAACATGTATTTCAGTAAGTAAACCGAATTAATTCCAAAGTTTCACGTTTTCAATTGGTCCTCCCCTCGGACAAAATGAAGCAAACCCTTCTGGAATAATCTTTTCAAAAATCGAGAATTCTTTCATGCAAACTCTATTACTGAGTTTATTGAAAAATCGTATTTTTCTATCACAAAGCCATAAAAGTCAGTTATTTAGTCCGGTTGGTTAAACCCACGACGTGAACAAAAATATGTACCTACTGCTGGTTGTGGGGAGATAAATCAATTGCTTAAGTCTTCGCTTCAAAATATTGTTTGTGTTTTTGTCAATTTATGAAAAAAGATTATTTTCTTGACGGCCATAGATAACTATTTTCTCCTCAGCAATAAATACTTAAACAAATATTCGTTTCTCAGGTGGAATCGGAGTGAAAAGAGATTTCAAACTGGCGAATAAATACTTCAACTTAGCCTCACAGTCAGGACATGTACTCGCTTTTTACAATCTCGCTCAAATGCATGCTGTTGGCTTGGGAATGATGCGTTCATGTCCGACAGCTGTTGAGCTTTTCAAAAATGTTGCCGAACGAGGCAAATGGAGTGAACGCCTAATGCAAGCCCATCAAGACTACAAATCTTATCGCTTCGACGATGCATTTATGCAATATGCCTTTACAGCTGAATTGGGTTATGAAGTAGCTCAGAGCAACGCTGCGTTTATTTTAGACCGTGGAGAAACAACACTTTTCAAAGATCGCTATGAGGACTTGGTTCGTGCTCTGCAATATTGGGGTAGAGCCGCTGCGCAAGGTTATTCAGCAGCCCAAGTAAAATTAGGAGACTATCATTACTATGGTCTCGGTACAAATGTTGACTACGAATCGGCTGCGTCTCACTACAGGTTGCTTCTTTCTTTTAACTTAATATTTCCGTTGTCTCATAACTTTTCTCGAACTAGAATGGCGTCCGATCAACATCACAATGCACAGGCTATGTTCAATTTAGGTTACATGCACGAACAAGGCCTGGGAATGCAAAAAGATTGGCATTTAGCGAAGCGATGCTACGATTTGGCTGCTGAAACTAGTGTCGATGCCAAAGTTCCAGTTGCCTTAGCGCTTCTGAAGTTGTCTTTAATGTTCAAAATGGAGTCTATTAGAGACGTATGTACCGTCTTTTACATTCATTCGGAACGTTTAAATACAATTACATTTTCCATCAAACAGAGTCCGTTTAGAATCCTTTTGCAGTTGGACGAAAATATTGCATCCAACTGGGACTTGTATCTCATTACAATTCTAACGCTAATGCTCGGAATGGTAATTTATCTAAGACGACCACCTGCTCCGGGACCATTACCGAATCAACCACGTGCTGAACAGCAACCACGCGCTGAACAGCAACCACGCGCTGAACAACAACCACGATTCCAACCTCAAGCGCAACCAGCGGCACCATCCCAAGCACCAGCCCAAGCAATATCGTCTGAAACACCGCAAACCGGCCGACCATCACAACAACCTCAACCGGGACTAAATGATAATGTTGCTCCAGCAGGTCAATAACTTGTTTTTAGCCAATTTTTTGAAATGCGCTAAGCAAAAATCGAAAAAATTTACGTAATTTTTCGAGTGTACATAATAAAAATGTTGTTTCTTACAAATAAAATAATTTCGAGTATTTTTCACGATGCACTATTGCTAAAGCCAACTATCAAAGGATTCTTATAGTGAAGTTCTATTATAAATTTTTTGAATTATGTTTTAAATTAACGTTACTGAAGTGAACGAAAATTCGAGAATTTTTGAAAGCGAAATTTATATTATTGAAATTGACTTCAGTTGTTAAAACATTAATTCAAATTACTTGATCGGTTGCGACATTTGTCATTGTCCTATGCCATCAGTACATTCAGGTGTTGATAGCGGTATAACTGTTTATTCGACATTCAGTACACATACGAATTAATGGACTAGACATGTGGTTATGAGAAGAAAACAGACACAGGTATTTGTAAGTGGCAAAAAAGCGCGCGTAGTTCGTAGGACAGAAACGCTACAAATACATGTGTTAGTATGTATGCCACGGTAACTCAATTGGTAGAGCATCACCCCGGAAAGATTAAGATTCTGGGTTCGGGTTCCAGTCGTGGTACTAATTTTTCATTAAGATTTAATTTCAATAATATAATCAATAGTATAAAATCCAAAATGTCACTGCACCTAACTACACTCCACTGGACTTGCACCTCACTGCACCTTACTGTACCAAAGTGCACCTTACTGCACTGCACCTCACCACACCTCACTGCCTTCAATTGTATCTTGGTGTATCTTACTGTACCTTGGTGAACCTTAGTGCACCTTTGTGCATCTTACTGCACCTCGATGCACTTCGGTGCACCTTAATGCACTTCACTGCACCTTAATGCATCTCAATTGTCATTTCATTTTATTTTATTTCAATAAAATTTACAATAAAAAATACATCATTTAGTCCCACTGTGCCTCGCACTTTGAAGGGACTTAAATTTAAACTAATTTTAACAAGAAATTTCACGAGATATTAAAGTTGTTTGTCCTAAAGACATTGAAATTGTCTCTACATAAATATTTCCAAGAAAAGTGAACTGTAGTTAATTGTACTACCAAGAAATTGATTCGTTTCTGTGTAAAAACCGTAAAAACACAGAAACAAACACTAGAAATTATCAAAAAAATGATTTTAGAAAAGATTAACCATGAAATCAATATCTATGATTTGATTGCAGCCAAAATTTATAACTAAATGAATAGATTTGCAAACCAAATTTAACTACACATACAGCACTGAAGTTCTTTTTAGATAATGCAAGTTATTATATCTCCACAATAGAATCCATGCGGCGGGCTGCATTGTTGTAAATGGATTGAAAAACTGTTTAACATAATGCCATAGAATTATGAGATGGCGAGTTCCGTGAGTAATTTAGTGATCCAAAGTTTATGCTGAATGAGTCCATGTGGGTCCAGAAATGTAACAAACCAATTGCAGTAAAGCTTAGGCCGAATAATTAATTTGATTGAAATTTCCATGTGATCACGTCAGCTTCATTGTTTTATGCTTGAAGATCACAACTTCATTGCATTATGAAGAATGTTGCTATTTTGCACAAAAACTATTATTCAATCGAAAACGAGAAATTACGAATTAATTAGATTGTTGTTAGTGGATTCCGAGTAAAATCAATCACTTCGAACAATCACAAAATTAGTCTGAGACAAAACACGTCCTCTCTCTGTGACTGCTCACTAAACACCGCACCTTAATGCATCTCACTGCACCTTATTGCACTTGACTACACTTTGATGCACCTAACTACACCTTAGTGCACCTTGGTGCACCTCACTTCAATATAAGCACCAGAGCTCCAACAAGGGCCACAGTTTGGTGCTACTGTCATCCAATGGCCAATGAATGTCTTCCTTCTATCTAGACGAAAAAACTTTTGCCCATCAAACTGTGTCCAAGACTTCATGTCATGTCATGCCTCCAAGTCAATTAGGTTCAGCCGGGGACCCAAAAATTAATTTTTTAAAGACTTCTAAGTTCTAGTTTTTTTCTTACGGCTAATTAGATGATTTGATGCACGATTAGTCGTATGAAAAAAACTAGAAGTCTTAGAGATATACCGTACAACAATTTTTTGCTTAGAATTATGTAATTTGTCGATAAAAACGTCAATACGCAAAATATTTTTAAAATCATTTTTGAGAAAATGTATGAAGAAAAGTCGTTTTAAGACATTTTTCCAAATTTTTCCCATTCAGATCTTCTATGAATGCTGGTAAAAGTCTAAAACATAGCTTCTGAGTCGAAATTGACCTAAAAAGCGTTTGGGTTTTGGATTTTAAACAAGTGATGGTAAGACTCCTAGACTGGTCCCATCAATTTGCCACATTGACTGACTCTCAGCGCACTCCAAACGTTCAGATGCACCAATAAACCTCTGAATCCTTTTATTTGGAATATTCTGAAGAGGAATCAACGATTTTACCTTAACAAAAATATTTATCATTTATCAATTTTTCTAAAGTCTACATTTTCACCGATTTTCGTGTTTTTTCACACATTTCGTCAATAATTAGCAACCCCTAGATCCACTCGGATCTCATCGCTCCCATATTAACTTTTTCTCAGGACACCATAAAGGTCTGTTTTCAGCTAGGTCCCCCAACTTTGTCGACGCGTTTTTTTCTCCATCCGATTTTGGACCCCCTTATTGTTACACTCGATATGTCGATTAAGTCATGATTTTTCAAAGATGGGCAAAATATGGCCGATCGATCAGTCCGCAAAGTGGTTTTTTGTGTGTCGGAACCACACCACGCAAATTGTTAAACAAGATGTCAACTTTCGGTAACGCAGCTCTAGCGACAGGCATGCACTTGATATTTCGTTAACGACGTGATGTTGATACAAACTTGAAGGAGGAAGATTTTTTTCTTAACTCTTTTGCAAGTATATCGGCTAAGAAGACCGTTCATAATCCGAACGAATAATAAAATAATGAAAAGCCCAAGGATATTTTAAGGGATTCTGAAAGTGAAAGATCATATTGTTGTTCATAAAGAACAATTTATAAATCGTAAAAGAGAGAAGGGGAAATACCCACAAAAATTGTGATCGTGAAACAACGACAAAAATTGATTGACTTACAAATATAACGAAAAGGTGCCAATAGTCTCTTTATATACTGTGAGTAATGTCACCTGCTGCGAATAACTTAAGTATATTTAAACGACTATTAGCACCTGGTACCAAGGTATCTTTACACAACTAAGGAGGAAAATGTAGATTTCGTGCAGCTATTGATTGGGAGAAACCCATTACCTAAAATCATAGCATATAGCATGGCTGTGGTATGGAGCTTCACCATAATTTGCTCACGAAAGGGTTAAATAAGGACTACGTGTGTAAGTGTCTGTTCGAACGGAAACGCGTCGTCCTAGGAATATTAAATATTGAAACGCAACTCGTATAAAGTGAAAGAAAATCTTTAACAAAGTTAAAAGAAAATAAAAAAGATAACGTTAGGGTGGGTCCAGGATTGTGCGATTTGTGTCGTATTTTTTTTCATAATCAATATTATAATCATATACATTAGGGTAGGTTTTTTGCAAGTTGTCGAAAAGTTTTATTTAAAGTAGTCACAAAATATTGTATGGGTGAGAAAAGCTTAAATTACTTTTTTTGAAAATTTTTGGCCGCGTTTTTGCGGCCCAGAAAAATCACAGAAGTTTGTATGGCGTTATGCCCCTACATGATTGACCATCTGCAGTTTTTGATTCGAGAAAAAAATAAGCTCTGGAAGATATTTAAGGCTGATAGAGGGAACGCTGTATTGTGCAACAAAGTTGTGGCGAGTAATTACGTTTTACATAGTTTCATGGATCATTACAAATACCAGTACTTTGAGCGTCTCTTCAAGGAGTCTTCAAGCCCAAAAGAAACCTGGCGTGAGATAAATACTCTTTTGAGTAGGAATAATAAAAGTAAGGAGTTTTACTCTATCAGAGGCAATCATCAGCTCGTTGATGAGTCAGTGTGTTCGGATGTTTTTAATGTTTATTTCGCTAACGTTGGTTCAGATTTAGCCAAGCGTGTCCCCACTGTCGCTACGGGTCTATTAAAGCGTACTTTCTGTAACAACTCCATGTTTCTCACAGCAGTGACTGCTCGTGATGTTGAGGGTGTGAATTTGTCTCTCGACAGTAATAAGGGTCCTGGCCTTGATGGCGTCAGCTGCCCTTCTCTGAAGAGTTGTGCTTATTCTGTTGCACACTTTTTGAGTGACATCTATAATTGCTGCATATCTGTGGGATCGTACCCTGATCTCCTTAATATCGCCAGAGTTACCCCGGTTTACAAATCAGGGAATTCCTTCGTGTTGTCCAATTATAGACCAATGACACTATTCTGTCAGTAGTCAATAAAGTTTTTGAAAAATCGAAATGTGATGGAATTTCTGAATCTAAACGACTTTTTCTATGGCTTTCACCACAGGGCACGCATACAGCAGTGTATGAATTTATCAATGATGTTAGTGCCGAGGTTGATAAGGGTAGAATTGTATCGGGAATTTTCCTTGATTTGGCGAAGGCGTTTGACTCTGTGGACCATGAATTGTTGTTGGTAAGCTTGATTGTGCTGGGATTAGGGGAACCGCCAATGATCTATTCAAGAGTTATCTGATAGCAATATTAAACGAGATCCTTAGATTATCGTGGGATATTTTAATGAGAACAGGTTGACGTTGAACATCGCAAAGTGCAAGATGGTACATTTTAGATCATTCATGAATAAAAACACTCCACTGCCTGATTTCGTTTTTTACGGTATTGTGGTCCCAACTGTCAGCTCGATTAAATTTCTGGGTGTGATTTTGGACGAGTGCATTAATTGGAACGAACATATTACTAGCTTGTGTAACACTATTTCTAGCCAAATAGGTATTATCAGAAGAAGGCTTAAGGTTATGCTGCCCAAGGGAATCCTTAGGAAACTATACTTCTCTTTAGAACACAGTAGACTGATCTATTGTATTGGTACATGGCGGGAGGGGGGCTAATAAAACTCTTATGAACAATCTTAAAGTGCTACAACGGACATCTCTCAAAGTCGCCCATAGGGTTCCGTACAGGTATCCCACTAGCCTGTTATTTTCGAAATTGTGCCCAACGATACTTAGTGTTAGTGAATTGTACAAGTATCCTATATGCAAATTCGTACATCAATCGATCAACGACTTGAGTCACCACAATATAGAGTTTCCTTCCGCATCGCACTCTCATGATACCAGGAACTCTGGCTTGTTATTTAGGCCTAGGATGCTCACCTTGATTGGAAGTCGTATGCTGTCATATGTTGGTCCTACACTATTTAATAATTACCTATGAACATACGCAAGGCATCCTAACGGATTTAGCCGTTTGTTACGCGATTCGCTACTTAGCAGCGGTATTAGTCGTTAATATTGAGAATCATTACATAATTTTTTTGGCCTGCTACTTTAGCGCTTACACCTGCTTTCTAGCATCTGGTCCATTTTGAGTTAGTTTTTGCTACTTTTTTTTGCTTTAAGAATTAATTTTTAGGTTTTCTTTTTATTTTTGTTTGATGTTTTTCTGTGTTTTCATACTTGTTTAGCACCTTTGAATAGCTGCCGCTAAATGGTGTTCTTTTTATATTTGCTTCCTTATAAATTTGTTTAATGAGTTTTTCTTATAATTTTCTGATTTTTGTAACAAAAGGAATGTAAATCTATAGTTATTATAATTTCGTGAATGAATAAATTGAATTGAAAAAAAAAAATTTCGACAAAAAAACATTTCATTCAAAAAACCACTACATCACAGTTGAAAGAACTTTTCCAGTAATGTTTTCAATTGAATAATTTTGCAAAAATATAACCAAATCTGTACACACGTACTTACTTGTATGCGAAAAAAGGCGCGAAATTAAAGAAATTTGAAAAATTTGATGCGTTTTCAAAAGTGCATCGTAAATGGAGTTAAAAAACTCAAAGTGTCAACCCACCCAAAAAGTGCATTTAAATAGGAGTTATGTTACTATTGTGAACTGTCCATGTCGATGTTACGTCATTATTGCAAAATTTTATTCATAAATACAGCGAAAATAGGCGATGCAAGAGTTCGGCTCATCAATGTTGCACCATGAAGAAAGAAGGAACGGCAGCTCATCGTTGATGATTATTATAGTTGGTATAGTTGGTACACTTTTAGAAATGTCAATGAACAATGAACATTACATTAAGCTATTAAATAGCATATTAAAATTAAGTGAAAACTGAAAAAAAATACCAAAAAACATAGCTTGGTGAACATTTTTAAGTGAAATTATTCGTGTTAGTCCTCTAGTCTATCGTTAACCTCAGTATTTTTTTTATTTCATTGGCAAAATAGCTATTGGTCTGCGAGAGGCCATGATAGCAGCCCAGCTTTTATTTTTTTTATGCTCTTATATGGACTCCATGAACTATATATTACAATGTTACAAGTAAATACATTTTTATCAACAATCGCACGAACGGATAAAAACGCAAATGAGTGACAAAATAATTTCGCCAGTTACTTTAAATGTTTCGATTAAATGTTGACCGTTTCGTGTGTTATTTTTTTGTGTGTTTCATTTTACTACTGCTGAACTTTTAAACGTTTCGTTGCAAGTTAAAAGGTTAAAAATGTTTTCGTTCGTCGTATGGTCAAGTCAAGCGTTAGAACGATAGAAAATAGAATATTGTCATGTGTAATGTAATGAATGAATAAAAGCAGGAAGTGAATTATTTGTGATTGATTTTGTTGATGAACTGAGACAAAGACATAAGGACAACGACGACGAACCCTTTTATCAACACGCTGGGTGCTGACTGATATGAACACACACCAAAACAATTTATTTTATAATTTACTTCAGTTTTATGTCAAAAAATTAATGTCTAGCACTCGGTCCATATCGACAACAAATAACAGTCACACTAGCAACAGTAATGTTAGCTATCTTTTGAATGGAATGTACTCAAATGTTGATAGTCACATCGATCGTATTTCGTTGAGAGCATCAAACGATGGTCTGGATTTGTCGCCTCAGTCAACTTCGTTTCCATTGGCCCATTCAAAACCGTCAACACAATACATAACTACGTATCAGAAAACAAATTTATTTTGTTCCAATTGTTCAGTGGCAGAACGGCAATATCAACATAAATTGGTGAAGAGCAGCAGCAGTAGTAACATCAATCGAATAGACACAAATTCAGTTAATGGTTCTATCGGAGGACTGGAAAAGACACGCGTATCATTTCCAACAATTTGCGACTGCTTCTCCGTCCGCGTAAATTCCAATCTGATTCAAGTAAACACTAACGCAATGGTGGGTAGTTCGTCACTCCCACAACAAAAACCACAACCCCAACAAGTTGCAATCCCATACAAATTAGTACAGAACATAACACCAACCACACTAACAGCGACAACTACCTCATCATCCGCATCGTCAACGTCACAGAAAAGTCTACCGTCAGTTACAGGGAATAGTACCATTCCTGCACAACAGAGCACAAATCATCGTGCAATCGTCATGTCTAGCCAAGCAAAATGTTCACTAGAAGAAAAACCGAAGGCATTAGTTGCTACACCGCAACAAGTTATGGAATTATATATGAACAAACTAACACCTTACGAACACCATGAAATTTTCAAATATCCACAAATCTATTTCATTGGAGCAAATGCGAAAAAACGGCCCGGCCTAGTTGGACCTAACAATTCAGATTATGATAATGAACATGGCTCATACATTCATATACCCCATGATCATGTGGCTTATAGATATGAAGTGCTAAAGATTATTGGAAAAGGTAAGTTTTTTTCTACTTTCACTTTTTTTATTTAAAAAAAAAGTTTCAACAAATGTTCGCTTTTCTCGATATGTGCACTAGGCCAGGAGTGTTTCATATATCAGTTCCTAATCCGAAGAACTTATCTGTCAGGAGAATCTGTTCTTCACATGTTTAAGCGCTTGCATGTCAGTACATGACATCAGCTTTGAGCACAAATATTTCATAAGTCCATCATCAACATCGGCTTTTTTTGAAATTATTGAATGTGTTGTTCAGGCGTTAGATCATTCATTTATACGAACTTACCTTAGCACTGTTTTTAAGTATTAAACGTCAAACGAACGGATTGCCAAACTTTGAGTTCTTATCAAACACAAACTACCCCATAAAATTAACACCGCTAATCCTTCCCTCTTCTCATACTGGACGCGCCATTTACACACCTCCCCCTTACATTGTTTGAAACGCTCCTGAACAACAAAATCATTATTTTCCGTTACTTTATTCTCGTCTAGTCTTTTTCATTATAAAATAATACAAAAATACATTGAATTGATGCACAGAATATTAATTGAATGAATCAAGGACTTTAATTCAAATTCCATTGCGATTGAATTATGACGAGTAAAATTCTTCACTTGCTCTACGGTAACACGTGGTCACATCCTAAACAAAGCATTACTTTCTTATGAATACAAAGGAATAATGAAAGAAAAACAAAGAGTATTGTGGCTTGTGATAATAAATGTCTTGTTGTGCTAGTGAATATGGTAGATTTAATTTTAATTTTCATATACTCTGCTGTGTCCGGTATATTTTATGAACTGGATTTCTACTTTTTTTGCCTGGTTTTTTTTTTGCAATTTGACCAGATGTAGGTATAGGTATTTGCGAAGGAGATTTTAAACTCTTGCAAGCGATAATTCTTTGGGTAATCCTTTTACAACCTTTTTGCACATGAACATAAACCAATGCAGGTAGCAGTTGAGGTTCTGTTGATTTAGCTTTGGTGGTAAGATGCAAATTAACATAAACATTATTTATGGTTTGACCACCATAGGATTAGGAGTAGTTAAAATGTTGAACGTATACACAGAAATTTTGAATTGGCTTAGAAAAACCGAGTGTTTGTTTACACCAAGGCATTGT
This sequence comes from Pseudolycoriella hygida, assembly GCA_029228625.1. Taxonomy (NCBI): domain Eukaryota; kingdom Metazoa; phylum Arthropoda; class Insecta; order Diptera; family Sciaridae; genus Pseudolycoriella; species Pseudolycoriella hygida. The sequence goes on along the minus strand of CM055406.1, from coordinate 31,635,262 downwards.
ACCGTACGATTTTTTAAATATTTGTCATTTTGTTACATTGAAATATTGCAAAGTGCATTCTACAACAAGGGTAGTAAGGGGTATGTGAATAGATATGGATATTATATTTTGCATGATTCATGCTATTTGTTATACAAAAGACAATTATGCTCAAGGATCAAAGAAAAGAAAATTATGTTACTTTACATGAACAAATGTTTGAATAGTTAATTAAAGGGATCTAACAGATACTGGCATGCGCGTATTAGCTACAGGTGGTCCATTAAAATCTGTATCTACTCCACACAATGGGTGGGGTCATAATAATAACAAGCTCGCAGCAATGCTTCAGAGAATTGAATCGATGTGATTGAATTACTTTTGTGAATACGTCTTCCTGATATGTATCATTACATAATAAAGCTTTTCTAGATATATTTACGTCACTAGGAGGATTTTTTTTGGCAACTTTTACGAGGGCTTGCTCAACAATCAGCTTAGTTAGAGACAGAGTTATATGCTTTAAAGTAAGGCTTACGACAGGTCGAATTTAGATCAAAAACTATTTGTTTTCCCTAATTTTATTTAAATTTTGTAAAGATGAATTGAATTGAGTCGAAAAAAAAATCCGGTCGCCAAGTCAAACCTAATGAATTTTGTATGTGATTTTGACCTGATTCCTTTACCTTAAAGGGGCGACGTGAAGGGTACATGATGATCATTTTTACATCAATGTATAATAAATCATCTTTTGAATATAAAAAAAAACTTTGTCATTTTGAAGAGTATCGGTTTGACGCGCCAACGTTTATTACAGATTTTCAATGAAAGAAAACTTTGGTTTACATTCCTCGATCGCTAGTCCTTGTTGCTTGAGACTTCAGTAAAATTAGCAGGTCATAGTGTAAGGGTGCCTACAACAAAATCAGTGTTGGTTAGATCTGGTTAATATTCAATTAAGAATCATACGCTGTTCTACGTAGTTTATGTTTTTAATCGTTTTTCTTTTCCGTCGAAGGAAAAGATTATTGCACAATGATAGTAGGTGATAGTTCCGAAATAAGAACCCGACTATACTGGGCATTCAATCACATATATCAGCAGTGATTGTGAACACTTGATAATTTTGTATCTGTAGTTAACAGATCACAATATTTTATTTTTATAAAGACTGAATTTTTGATATTGATTGATTGAACGGCTGAATTTTTTATGGTTGATAGTCGGCACATCAAAGTCATAGTATATTTCAATGTACCCTAGTACACACAAAATGTGTACGTACGTGCGAAACACAAGCGAAAGTACACATCTGTTGTGTAATGGGGTTTTATTGAAAGATATTTTAATCGATGTCTCACGGAAAACTTGTCATTGCATGCATATATGCACCACACGGAAATTATTCATTACATGTATGTAAGGGCCCCCATCGGAAACTTCTCATTACATGTATATCTGCATGTAATAACGCGTTTTCGGATGGGACACCGATTAAAACAGCATACAGTGCTTAGTTTTCGGTTCGGCTCGGAATACAAACTCTACACTCGTCAAAAAACAGTTTTCAAAGCTTTTTGCTTAAAAACACCCTCTTGAGTTTGGCTCGTTTCACAAAATTCATCCCTCATGTAGTGACTTACTTCCGCACCCCTCATTGTAATCTACTATTTCTGTATATGCGAGAGTGGGTTGGTGCTCATACCGCGAAAGTAAATTTTCACTATGAGTGATGTAAAAATCAAACTCACGCATATAAATTGCGTACACAGATGCGCAAAAATACCTGCAAAAACGAGCTGCAAAAATGCTTGCAAAAATTTGACAAAACATGTATGAAGTAGTTGTCAAATATTTTCAACGTCTACTATAAATTTGATGTAAACTTAACGTGAAAAATATTTGACCACTACTCCATACATTTTACGTCAAATTTTTCAACTCGTTTTTGCAGGTATTTTTGCGCATCTGTGTACTCAACTCTACAGAAATAGTATATTATAACACAAGGGCTGTAATTTCAGATCTTGTATAGCCCGAGCTTCTTTAACCCTCCCAGATACGAGAGCATATGCATATTATAGCCCCGAATGTTATAATAGTATTTTATACTACAAGAACCGTAAAGTGTATTTTATGTTCGAGAAATGGTAATTGCCATTTCAAGAACATAAAATACTCGTACAGTTCTTGAGTGTAAATAGTTTTATATATTCACATTCTGTTTGCATATAAACGCGTCATGTATGTAACTTTACAGTTCTACTGTAAAGCTTATATACTTTTACAGTTCGAGTGTAAAGCTTATATATTGGTGTATGTATACTTTAGGCGGTGATGTTTATACACGAACTGCGTTTTATATGCGCGAAAATAGTATTTTATACTACATGAGCTGTAAAATGGCATCTCGGTTCGAGGTGGAGGAAACGTTTAAAACACCGAGAACTGAGATACCATTTTATATTTCGTGTGACATAAATAGTTTTATGTATCGAGCGGCTAAAAGTTCACTCGCTCTACTAGACTTTACAGTAGAGAGATAAATAAAAATCTTCACAAACCATTCGCTTCACATAACGCTGCTCAAGTTCCTTTTCCGAGTCCAGCCTGTGGGAGGTTAAGGACTTAGAACTAGAAATAGAATAGTTCTTTAGAAAAAAATATTGGGTCCTTAAAATCGTTAAAATTTACCAAGATTCTCTGAAATTCTTTATAAATTCCCTAAAAATTCCACCAAAAAAAGAAAATTCTTCGTTTCAGAGGTTGTTCTCGGTTCATAAGGAGAAGGTCACAACTGCTTCAAACTCCTTCCAATTACCTACCTTACATAATTTACAAACAATCTTTTACACATCAATCCGAATTAACACAAAGCCCTTTTCCCAAAAAAGGCATTCTAAGGTGCACACTTGAATACGAGTCTTACTAGTATTTTAAATAAGAAAAAAGTAATTTTATCTCTCAACGAATTTAGATAATGGTGGATCTGATTCAAAGTTAAATACAAGTTAGTTGTACCTGCTCGTAGTGCATTTCCGACACGTTAGTCATATGACACATTCCGTTCTTACTGTGAAGGAATCTCCAATGCTATAGACTGTTTTCTCACCTTACTCGTTTCCAAATCTTTTACTATTTTTCTTCAGTATTTGTTGTGTTGTTTGGCTGTCGATATCCAAGCTATAGCCAAGCAACAAAACAGGAACTGAAGTATAAAATAAAAATTCTTGTCAAGAGATGTGAATTTATCATACGAGCGTAGCGAGTTGCATAATGGAATTTTAAATATACTTTTTGTCACTCTCAAGTATGCGTTGCATAAAGTCTTGTATGAAACACGTTGCGAAATTGGTTATTTTTGTCAAACGATGCGGTTATCCAACTCGCTTCGCTCGTTTCATAACTTCACATCTAGTGACAAAAACAACTCCATTTCGCAACTAGTTGCATAAATAACCATTGTCGCACTAGTACGAAAAGTGATCTCATGCGACACTGAAATTACACAGGAAAAAGCGAGTTGTTGTGAATTGCAAATATTTTATTATTTATCGATTAAACGCAGCGTTGAAGGGAGAGCGATTGAACACAGCCCGAAAATCTATTGTTTAAACATAAAAGCATTTTAAGTAGTTGCGTTTTATTCTGAAGATTTTTGGACCAAATAAATGCCACATGCAATGAAAAAAAAACAGCGTTTCGGTAAGAGTATCGAAAACAACAATTTCTTAATTCCGATTATCGCTAAAATTAATTCTCTGTTAGTAAACAACGACGGAAAACGGCATACGACAATAAAATTAAAAATTCAAGTTTCAGGTGGTCTCATGTGTTTCGGAAATGAATTTATTTAATGAAACAGTTAGAAAAATATGCAAAAGTAAATCTTTTTAATTTCTTGTTTATTTTAGTTCGTTTCGGCGAAATGTTTACTTGTGTATTGTTATTGACCTCTATTTATTTATTCTGTACATCAGATAAATATTGTTATCTTGAATGTCGTTGTCCACAGAAAAACTTATAAGAAAATGCTACAAAATGAATTTAATGAAATAAATTTATTTGATTTGTGAACTGGAGAAACAAAACGTTCTTTATTAAGTAGTCCACTCGAGGAGTATCCTTCAAATTACGAATGATTTCTTCAACACTATATTTCTTTCAAACCCATAAAAATTATGACGTAGTCGCCTAATAGCAATAACAGAGACCCGTGCCATTTTATCAACATTCAAACCTTTTATATTTTTCAAATATTTCTAAAATATTGAAATATTCAAAGACAAAAATCTTCTCTTTTTTAGGGTCACCTCTAAAATTTGAGTTGAAAGTGTTCTCATTCCTCATAATACGTTCCTTACCATCACCTCCAAATCGTCTGTAAGCTTTTGGTCGACTCTAACGTAGTTCTGCGACCCTATCTTAAGCTCTGATATCCTCTCCAACATGTCAAAGATTAATTTTTAGATCGCTGAGAGATCTTTCAGTTCATCTAAGTTGTCTTTTGGACAATAATTATAATTTAAAATTCTATCGAACGTAACTGAAAGTGTAAAATTATTTGTTATCCACCGCAAGATCGTGACCTTGATCGTCCTCAACTTTTATTTGACTCATAGAGTCGAAAAATTGTACTGATCCACAAAAAAACGTCTTCTTACTTTTATATCGTACAGGAATGTACACTGTGTGACCGACGGTTTACTGACAGACAACATATTTTTAATATTATAAACATCTGGCACACTAAAAAATCTTGGTTCGAAGTGTTACATCATTGTGATGATTCTGCATTACCCTTCGTAGTTCTTACGGGTAGAGATATAGTTTTAAATCAACAGATGCTGAGTATTATTATCTTCCTTCTATTAAATTAGCCATGGCTGATAATAGTCAATTCATTACTAACTGTTTACATACTAGAGTTGAAATAAATTTCGCTTTTGTATATAAAGCAATAAAACGAAAATGAGGAAATTGTTATTCACAAAGGTTTGACGCAATTGGGAAACGAACATCGAAAACTTCCTATTTTCGGAATGGGTGTCGTGCTTAGTTTTAGATCTTCAAATTTTCTTTTGAGAAAATCGATAAAAATCCAAAAACAGAACTTTTATTTATCAAATGTATCCTAAAATGAATATTTATAAGCGAATATCTAAACCATTCGCTCAAACTTTGTTTTATTGCTGCTTTGTCTGTTTTGAAGCGAAAATTATTGCACAAAAACCACTCACAGTCTGGTTAGTGTGCTGCAAGTCTTTTTAAATCTGTACATTTATTTCCAATTCATTTTGAATGTGCATGTGTCTCCAAAGAAAATCACTGCAGTGAATAAATTTCATTCGTCGTAGCGCTTTTTTGAGTGCTGAGGTGATACTCAAACCTGTTACCATGTTGAATTGCCATGGAGATTCTTTGAATTAGCTATTTACGTCACAAGGAGAAGTACTTTCGAGGACCGAAGGTACTTTGCAGTGTGACGGTTTAAGTTTTACATGCTTCATGTTAAAGCTGAAGGTAAAAAAAATGTTAATTTTGAGTTAACTTTCGCGCTTCAAAATTGACATTTTTATTGTCGACTCTATTATGAAGCATGTAAAAATGGTTAACATTTTGGGAATTAGAGAAATAATTATTTTTGCACGATTGATTTTAGGCAATTTCGCGAGTTGTAGACCGAACGAAGCGTAAATGCCTAAAATCAATCGTCAAAAACCGGTGGACATACAACATTGCATGTAAAGGGGCGAGATCCAAAAAAAAAATCAACAAATGCCATCATTTTCGGCCCCGTCGTATGTAAATACAATTTGTAAAAATTTTATGAAATTCATTCCTCTAAAAAACCTAGAGAAAATCGAATTGTTTAGTGGAGCAAGCAACACACAAACACTATTTTGTGCAATAAACAGAACAATTTTATGCATTTTACTCTAAAAGTTTCCACTCGTGTTCCATCACTTACGTAACTTTAGATTATTTTAACTGCCATAATTTGTTCTCAGTGGATGGTATTTAAATCCAAATGATAAATACCTAAACAATGACACAAAGTATGTTTGAAAGTCCGTTATCTACGCATGCAGACAAAAGTCCACTTTATCTTGAGACAAAAATAAATAGACTAGACAAATCCGTTTTTAAATTACGCCAATTAAACTTGAACCGATTTCGAAAACTAAGTTTTCATTTTCAAATGTGTGGTTCAGACTGATTTGATTGATGAGAATAGAAAATCAAGGAATTGGTAGGTCGAGGAAGAGGTTCGATTAAATCTAGAGAATGTCGTACCAGTTATTTTTACTTGGAAGTTAGAGGATCAAATTATCTCTTTGTGGGGTACACGATCGGAAACATTTTCTGAATTGGAAAATTTCCTTGCATCTGCGTAGGATATTTTGACGTAGAAAAGTTTTCTTTCCACATTGACTTTACGGACTCCGGTCTGCTGGTTTTTTATTTCAAAAAGTTTATGAGAAGACGGTTGATAACTCAACGGTTCATCCATTGCATCTACCATTTTTCTAATGAAGAAAAAACTAGCCAAATTTTTAGACCCATACGAAGAACGAAGTTCTTCGAAAAGGGGTCTATTGCGTTTACCACGACGTTTGTAACCAATCGAATTTCGACCCAGGAGTAGGGCGGGAGCATCGATCATGGTCCTTAGATGACGAATCAGCAATAAAAAAAATGTCCGTCCGTCAGCACGATAACACGTGTAAAACTCAACCGTTTTAATCTTTTATGGGATTGAATCTGGGCACTGTCGGCCCAAGAACCGCCAAGCTGGGGCCTTTTAAGTGGTTTTTGGTCGTTTGTACATAAATCGAGTAAATTTTTTCCGACTTTCATAAATTTGTATGAAAAGTCTGTCAATTGTCGACAATTTATGGAAGAAACTTTTTTGATTTTTAGCCCTTGGACTTAGCTAGGGCACTAAAAACGAGTCGCCGATGTGCATTTCTTCCGATTTAAATTTTTTTTTAATCGAAAGATCTAGGAATGTCTCACATTTTATGGAACACAACTTTGTGTGTAGAAACCTTTGAACTCAGTCAAGACCCTAAAATTAAGTTTCTAGAAGGGCCCAATGTGTTTATTTACATAAATCGGTCAAATCCAAACCGATTTTGTTGATTCTTTTTCTATTTTAGAGGTAACTAAGTGCCGAATTATATTCAAAAACAAATTTGGACTCGGTGCCTGTGCTGAGGGCTCAAGTGGGCCTCAGGTCGGTCCTAAGATCGGTCCTAACCAAAAAAATTTGTTTTTGCTATGTTGCAGAGCAAATTGAGAGAAACATTTTTGTCTATGGAAGTATGTGTCCGAAGCATTTCCTTATGGCCCTAGGTCGGTCCTAAGGCCAGCCCTAGACAAAAAAATGTTTTTTTTCTACGTTTTAGAGAATATTGAGCGAATTTTTTTTTTTGTCTATGGAAGTATTTGTCCAAAAAATGATTTTTGTTATGTTGTAGAGAAAATTGAGGTGAGCAGTTTTGTCTACTTAGGGGTCAGTTTTGTGCTTTCGGGAGGGTTTTTTTTACACCGTTGCTTCGGACGAGTTTTTCGATATTGCCCTCTCGGCGATTTCCAATAGAATTTAATTTGGTTGGCGGCCATGGAAATTGTGTTTTCTTCCCGGGAACCGAGTCAAAATTTCCCGGCAACCAAACAGCTACCAACGATTTACCGGTGTCATTGGTAGGATTTACCGGTGTCGATGGCAGGATTTCCCGGTGACCGGTGGGGGGCTGGCTATAATAGAATTTTTTTTAGACTTGTGTTCCTTCCTGCGAAATTGTAGACTAAAAAGCTTCACTTCCCGGTGGCTTTTACTTCCCGGTAGCTTTGACTTCCAGGTGGCTTTGACTTCCCGCTTAACGGTGCTTTACTTTCCGGTGGCTTTGACTTCACGGTGCTTTTGACTTCCCGGTGGCTTTCACTTCCCGGTGGCTTTCACTTCCCGGTGGCTTTCACTTCCCGGTGGCTTTCACTTCCCGGTGGCTTTCACTTCCCAGTGGCTTTAACTTCCCGGTGGCTTTGACTTCCAGGTGGCTTTGACTTCCCGCTTAACGGTGCTTTACTTCCCGGTGGCATTGACTTCACGGTGCTTTTGACTTCCCGGTGGCTTTCACTTCCCGATTCCCGGTAGTTTTGACTTCCCTGTGGCTTTCTTTTCCCGGTGGTAATTGCTATATAGTAAAAAAATTTCGCGGTCGGGAACCAATTTTTTTTTTCCAAAAACTTCCCGGGATCCAAGATCCCGCGATCCCGCATAATTTCCATGCAGGTTGTTCGGACGTAATTTCATACACTTAAGAGTTAAGGCAATATTTACGTAAATGGGCCATTCCACGAAAACTCCGTTCCTACGCTCGAAATGTTCAGTAGTTACGTAAAGATATTCATAGAAGAAGGATTGATCCTTCAACTAGAGGTTAGTTATTTTTCTATGACTATCATTTTGTAACTACTGAGAATTTCATGCGTAGGAACGAAATGGTCCGTGGAATCGCCCAAATACCTTCGAGTCTTTTCGTAACATCAACTCATATGGATTAAGCGCCTATTTCGCATATTGGACACGAAACAGCTGGGGGCGTCCCGAGTTTCAAATGTTCCCTCGGTGACAAAACATTAAATTTGTATGGAAGAAATTCGTTTTTGTGAATTTTTCACTTTGTGTTTTGTATTAAGCAGACCAAGTGAGTTATTTTAAAGTAACATCAAATGAACTTCCATCGTCGTTCATTTGGCCCGCTAAATTAAATACAGAAACAATGTTTCCCCATAGAAATTTAATGTTTTGTCTCCGACGAAACAGTTGAAACTTATGTAGTATTGCCTGATCAGTCGTGAGGCAAGACTTGATCTATTACCACATCCGTTCTGATACGTACGGGTCCCTTGCATATGTTTATTATAAACATTACACTTTTAGATATAACACGTAACTTCGGTTTCGGTTCTGACCCGAACGTAACCTACACTCGATTCATTAAGCAAGTAGAGGTCCTTTTGCGATTTACTCCGAGTCGTTAAAAGTCAACTTTCACTTAAGTAAAAAGATGTTCTAGATCAATTGGTGACGATCGACAAAATTCATTTGAAAACTGAGGAAATGACTCATCGTAATTATTTAATTTCTTTTGCAGGTAGTTTCGGTCAAGTGGTTAAAGCATACGATCATAAGACACACGAACATGTTGCACTGAAAATGGTTCGAAACGAAAAACGGTTTCATCGTCAAGCTCAAGAAGAGATTCGTATATTGCAACATCTTCGTAAACAAGACAAAGATAACACCATGAACATAATACACATGTACGATTACTTTACGTTTCGCAACCACATGTGCATTACTTTTGAGATTTTGTACATCAATTTGTATGAGCTGATTAAAAAGAATAAATTCCAAGGTTTTAGTTTACAATTGGTGCGTAAATTTGCGCATTCACTGTTACAATGTTTGGACGCACTCTCAAGGAATAAAATTATCCATTGTGATATGAAGCCTGAAAATGTAAGACAATAAGTGTCTGTGTTTGGTTGGTTAAGTAAACAAATTATTCGTATTTTCAGGTCTTGTTAAAGCAACAGGGACGATCAGGAATTAAGGTAAACGTTCAATGGAATTGATGATTTGTGATCAGACTACCAATATCCAATCGTTTTTGCAGGTTATTGACTTTGGTTCTTCGTGCTATGAAAATCAGAGAGTCTACACATACATCCAATCTCGATTTTATCGGGCACCTGAAGTTATACTAGGCGTTAAGTATGGAATGGCCATTGATATGTGGTCATTGGGATGTATATTAGCTGAATTATTAACGGGCTATGCGCTACTACCAGGCGAAGATGAAGCTGATCAATTAGCTTGCATTATTGAATTGCTGGGCATGCCACCGCAATCACTATTAGATCAATCAAAACGGGCTAAAAATTTTATATCGGCTAAGGGTTATCCAAGATATTGTTCAGCGGAAACCCTCGAAGATGGTACTATAATACTTGGTCCGGGTTTGTCCAGGCGTGGTAAAGAAAGACGACCACCAGGCGGAAAAGACCTTCGAACCGCTCTAAAAGGCTGTGATGATCAGTTATTCTTAAGCTTCCTACGTGGATGTCTTGAATTAGATCCCGAATTACGTATGACCCCGTCGCAAGCATTACGACATTCATGGTTTCGTCGTCGATTACCACGACCACCACATCCCAATTCAAATGCCAATTCATCAAATTCGTCAAATAACGTAAGTGTTATCGAAAATATCAAAGTCACCAATAGCTTAAAACTACCACCGTCAATAATGTATTGTTCCAATAAAAACAATCAGTCGAACAGTGGTACAACGAATAGTAATAGTGGCGGAGCGATCGGTGGCACTGTAGTCACAACAACTACAAATAGTGCCGTACCAACAACAAATAAACTTCGTGTTCATCTTTCATCATCTGATGAAAGTATGTTAAGCTTAAATCGATCAACATCATCGGTACATCGACATCATCATTTGCCAACGGGTGCACCAAAATTACCACAAATCCAAAATGGTAATACCGTCACATAACATCGCCATAGCTTTTTCATTGATGAGCATAATCATAATCTATCGCTAACTCAGTAGGATAACCAAAATGTGAATAAACTTTGATTGACTTGTTTTCTACTAAAAAAAAATATGAAGAAGAAAGAAAAACATTTCCATCCCTTTACTTTCCATGAAGCTGTGCAATTTTTTTTTTTTTTTTTGCTTTTCGAATCGAACAAACTTTTAGCGTATTTTTAGTCACTATAAATGCAAACAGCGACTCTCCCTTTATGTGTAAACTAAAAAACAAATATGTACGAAAAAAAAACTATTGAGATTCGGTCAATCGACTACTTGTAGTGTTGTATACATGGTCTTCATTGAAAGAAAAATTAGATGTTAAGTGAAGTCAAGTTAATAAAAAAAATTTTACTAAACAGCCAAGCATAAATTTAATAATTTTTATATCGGACCATCCCTACAAAAAATAATTCATTGGTATTTTTCAAAGAATTTTCCGATTTTTTCAAAATACAGATTTAACGAATTGTACGAAAGAGGCAAAAGAAAAAAATATATACAAAGTAGAGGCAAGTTGGCTATCAAACAAATGAAGCAGACGAGATTCCATTTGTTTCAAATTGGATCATTTTTATGATGAAATTCCCTAACAATACAATTTAGTACTTGCCACTGTTTGTCGTATTTCTTTACTTATTTTCCATGTATAGTGTTTTGTGAGGATGGATGTGTTATTACATTAACTTACGGGATATGACCAAACGAATAAAAAGTGATATCGTCATAATTTAAGACAATTTATAGAAAATTTCTGTTCCTCATTGATTCTGTAACGTTTATCAACGAAAGTTCATTTACAATTTAAAAATAGATTTGATCTCGATAGATAAATGAATGTTGTTAGGCTATGTAAGTGTAAGAAATAATATGGAGGCGTTTTTTGTATTTTTAATTTAAAAAAAGAACGAAACATAACTCTAAATAATTCCATTTGGTGATGAGTTCCAACGGATAGTTAAAAAAAAGTTCCTAACAAGTTTCTAAAAACTTTAGTAATGAACTAGTCACGAAGAGCAATGAGATTCTATTTTATCAACTGCCACCTTTTTTTACAGTTTATCCCAGTGCGACAACTTACAGTTCTTTGTTGGATTAAACGAAGCCACTTTTTAAAGTGAAGTATCTTACATTATGCCTTTTATGGAATGAGATGGGCTACTCCCACTGTGTATGTGTGCACCAACTGCTTTGACCATAGCTACTGAGAATTTAATAATTGTATTTTTCGATCGTAAAAAAATCATTTTTTATTGATATTAACTAAGCCTACATAAGACATATGCGTCGGGGACGAGAACGAATAGCCTGAACAGAATTATGAAATAACTGTCGTCCCTAAATTAAGTAACGCAAAAATATAATCGTATCAGATTTCGACGATTTGTCTCATTGCGTTACGCAGTAGAAAGTGGTTTACATCACTTTTCATCAGGTAATACTGTCGTGCAACGCATAAAAACCGTGCGATGAAAGGGAGAAAAGATTTCGTATGAAATTTATTAATAAATTATTTTTTCATACGGAATCTTTTCTCTCTTTCATCGCAAGGTTTTTATGCGTTGCATGGCCGAATAGCAGTTGCCTGTCGGTGGCGTCATCCGCTTATTTTCATAGCTGAATACGGTGGCGCCATCAATTTTTTTCGTAGCTGAATCGACTCGACAAACAGCTAAATCCTAACTATATATACCGTGTCTTGTCACGGAATTTCAAGTGGTGACATCTTTGTTTTTTCCATAGCTGAACTAACGTCTCAACATAGAACTTTCCCTTTCCCTTTTCTCAAGTGGCGTCATCAATGCTTTCATAGCTGAATATGGACAAACATAAAACTTATGACAATCTATTTAAGTACGAACCCAGAACGTTGGTGACACTTTCTTTTCGCCAATCATCTGCCCCTACTGATTAGTTTTATTAAAACTTTCCAAATTCTCTAGTGGTTAGAGGAGAGGATGAGGGGGAGAAGACTCTGTTTGATTTGACAGTTTTATCCAAAATACAATTTTCATGAATCCCTGATAAAAATATCTTTTCGGTTATACTGCGTAACAAATAATCGTTTGTAAGTCGATTTTTTAAATCAATAAATTAACATTTGTTTCGAATAAATTAAAAGCTAGCGTCATTTTTTGCGACGGAAGCTTGATTCATTCATCGGCTTTAGATTCTCCGGGTGATCTCAGTAGAAGTTGTCCAAAACATTCGAGATGCTTAAAGTGAAATTCTTGTTTATTACGGAAGGGGGCGTTCATAAAGTTTGTTTCGAAACAATTATTGGTTTCCTTTTGATCATTACATATTATAATTATCGTCGGTTGCACTTGTAATACGACACTGGAAAATTCTTTTCCGCGGCACATACTTTATGAACGGCCTCAAGCACGTGACTCGATTTGCAGCAGCATATACTATGATATGAACGGTCACAAGCGAAAGCGCCGGAAATTGCACAAACCAATAAAAATTAAATTTTCGATCGACTGATTAAATAGTACGCTTCGTTGCAATCGTCAAATGGAAACTATTTTAGAGTTAATTTTTCGTATAAGCTAAATCATTTGGTATGAACAGAAATTCGTTGGTAATATTGTTCTAGAAATGTTTAGAAATACAAATAAAAAATGTTTCATCCAAGCACACGACTTAGTGATAGAAAATCGAATAATGGCACTCAAAAAAACGTAATTTAGTAAATGTTGGTATGTGTATGTATCGATCAATGTAATGGAAAGTCGTTTCATATACATATAATTCTTTTCAAGTTAAATCTAAAAAAAAAAAAACATAGAAATAAAGTCTTGCTGTTGCTCAATCTAGAAGTAAATTCTCGGTTAGACAATTTCGTTAGCATGACATCTCATCATAACATTCGTTTCATAACGTCATCGTAATGCTCGGTAGAAACATCCATTTAAAATCATTCAAAATTCGTTTCGATCATTGGATCGATTCGAGTTAAAAATTGTGATCTCGGACAAATATGTTTTTTGCACATGATAATCACTACAATTTTTACATTGAAATGTCAATGCTCAAATAGGTGTACAAAGGATTTTTAAATGTGCACTTGAGAGATTGAAACTTTTGACTATAAATATTTTGTATTTAGTGCTAAATTGTTGCGACCATTTTCACAAATTAGTGCAATCAGGAAAATAGAGTCACTAGTAGAATGTTAAAAAATTGTCAATGACGCATTTTCTGTCCATTCGTTATCGGTAACTCAGAGAAACCCTTTACTAGAAACGGCCGAAAGAATTCCTTGTTTTCTTCTAAACAAAAAGTATATTTACAGCCTGAATCCTTTTTCGACCTGATCCAGGGCATATTTGGAGAAAATTTTGTTCCAAATAAGTCTGATAACGATCCCACATTTGCTGGGTGGCGTACAAAATAACCTCAGACGATTTAACTAAAGAAAATGGAGGACAAAACATTATTATTCATGAGACTTTGAGCATATTACCCTTAAACCAATTCAACTATCCTAACTTCTACGTCCTAATCTCTACCTAAACATTCAACTTTTGCTGGGTTATTCAGCTCACAGGCGCTAACAATTAAACATATTTTCCATGTTTTTTACGATCTAAATTCTATTAAGTGTTCAACAACATGCTGGCTGTAGAACACAAAGAAAAAGCGATTCGCTTGGGGATGTTGTACCTGTGAACTCCTCGTCCTGGATGAGTCATTCCATGTCAAATCACACAAAATTAAAATCGATTATTTCACATTTTGATAAAATGGTACTAAATCATTTCCTCTAAGTGCAAATAATGACGATTCATACGTTTTTGTGTTCGAAAATAAGTATCTACACAGAAAAATGACGACGGTCTGAAGATGCTAAAAATGGATTTTTCGAAATATTTAAAACTGAAAGTTTTCTGTACACTCCAACCGAACTTCAGAACGGCCGTAATTTGCATAAGAAACTTAGTGACGTCATTTTGAGAGAGAAAATATATGAGATTCTCTCTCAAAATGTCATCAGTAAGTTTCTTATGCAAATTACGGCAGAGAAGATATATGCTGCTGGAAAGCTTGCCTGAAGAAAGACGTGAAATAAAATTTTTTTCATGTTGTAATATGAAGGGTCATCCGATGGTCTCTGAGAGAGTCTGTAGCATCATTTTCAAGGCAGCTTTTGTGGGGAAACAATTTTTTATTTTTGTGTGATTTGTTATGGAATGATTCTATGGCATTTTCTCTTATAATTTCGTTCCTTTTGTTCATAGAACCTATGCCATTTTCATTCTGACTATTTATTTCATTTCTCACATAAACTTAAAAAATCACAAGGCATTTCGTGCTGTGGCTCGAACAATTCCATTCCAAAACAGAAAAAATCGTTTTTTATTGTTTCTTTTTGCTTCTTGGAATGAAACGAAACGAAAAAACATTGTTCCAATCGTTTAAACAATTTTGCTGATGACACCATTACCATCGATTCTTCTACAATTTTGTTAGGAAGTGAAAATTCACAATTATCTTGAGTTTGTTCGTAACTAAAGTGCTATGTTTTCGTTCTGGAGCAATTTTTTTTTAAACAAAACGATCGTTTTTTGGATCAAAACAAAATAATCGGAACGGTCCGATCCCTTGTAGTCCGAATGCAATGAATCGAAAGATTTTATTACCACCGAAGTCATGGAGACCGTGTTATGGTTTCCAGGAATATTTTAACCTAACCCTCAGCGACTTCATGGTGTTAGTTTTTTTTTCATGCTGTGAAACAATTTAAATAAAAACAATTTTTTCATTACAGGTCATTTCCCATAAAATCCCTCTTCTATCTCTTTTCTTTTCCACTAAATGTTTTATAAACCTTAGCTAATCAACCGACTTGTAGCCAGAATTTTACTGTCGATGTCGTCACATTTAGCGTAATTTTTTTAACTGCAACAATTACAATTAAATGTGATTTGTAATTCTTCTATGCGTAAATGCATCAAATGATTCATTGAACAGTATAGGCAAATTCAAAGCACAGTGCGAAAACTTCATTACATTCTATTCACAATAATAATTACGCTAAAATGACCGTCCCAAACGATGTCGATATCGATGGGTAATTGCAATTATTTTCAATCATAAGATCTACATTTAGAAGTTGCACCGAAATTCCACACAAAATGTGCTTCCGTGTCCTAAAATCGTAAATGGATTTTCTTTCATTCATTTGCTAAAGTCTCCTTTGTTCGATAAAAGAAATCTTTCACAAAAAAAAAAAATAAGAAAATAATTTTAGTTCGTCTGTCATGGGCGGTTATCAATCTTCCTTCTCGCATAGAAGTTTTTTTTTATAGAGATTTAGTGACTAGGAGGTAATATTTTACAACTTTTTATAATAAAAAAATGTAAGAGACGCACAAACAATACAAATTTATCGAACAAGGTATAGTCAGTCCATAAACATTAAGAGCTACTGAAATCATAACATTTTGGCATTTGAAAGGGTTTCGTAATTTCGCATCTCACATTTAGCAATTTTAATTTTTCATCGGGAATAGGGAAAGAAGAATAAAAACTAGTAAGCATAAAGAATGATGTAACGATCGATTAGCAAAATACTCCAACACGCTACGGTCATTCTCAAATTTTCTTGATATCGTCACTTTGCGTGTAAACGACTTTTTTGGTCGATTGATTTGACACAATTCGACACAACAAACGAAGTTGTATCGTGCTACATCAAGCGAATGTGTTTAAAATCAAGAGTTCAGAAGAGACACGTAAAGAACTTCTGAGATTCAAGATGCTCTAGTTTGGATACTTCAGAGAGAGTACTTGATAAAAGAGAGGCTTCTAAAGAGTTTGTCTATAGAGGTTCCTAATGTGTTGAGCGTAAAGGGATTCAACAACAAAGTCTTTAAATTCAATTAAATCAGAGAATTAAATAAATTTGGACTTTGAGCTCCGTGTTACTTCATAAGGCCATATGTCAAAAAAAATTTTTTATTTTTTATTTTAAGCAATAGCTAAATCTCAGTACTTTCAGCTACATCAATAAAATTTCTCAATTTCAATCTTAATTATTGTAATTTAAATTAATTAAAATGAACATAAAACATTGGTTTTTCTTAAAAATGCCGTATGTTGCAACCAAATTCATTTTCTGTCACTCTCATCGAGAATAATGCTACACAGTAGAGATGAGTGGGCCACCCGCAAAAGTGGGGTGCCCGCAGAACATGCCTCATGGGCATGAACGTTATGGGCTTCAAAATTCGTGGGCGCCCACTCTAGGACTTTTCCGTACTTCCTTCAATTTAAAATTGTCAACAAATTGTCAACAACAACAGCGATTGCGATTCATCAAATTTTAACCATTGTGAATGTATCGTTTATAGTTCGTGTGAAATTTCATAGGGAGCAGGAGCACTGAGTGAAAGTGAGCGCGAAGCGTGATATGTACATTGTTCTTCCGACAACATCGCCACACTCATTGTTCATGTTCATATTTTTCAACGACAACGTGCGTGCAAGTGCTATGTGAAGAAGATTTTCAAATTCTGGAGTGAAATGAAGGACTTCCCAGTACTGAGTATTATTGCGAGAACTTATTTGGTGATACCGACGGCGGAAACAACGGAAACAACTTTGCAGACGCTGGAATCATTCGAAGTCCAAAAAGGATCTCTAGGAGACCTTCGCAAGTGTAGACTTACCTTCCTAATGAATTTTTACGGTAAAAAAATGAAATGAAATCAAACGTTTAAAACTTTACAATTCGGCTATTTTTGTACACATAGTTTGTGGGCTGGGCCAGTGCCCGTAGGCATTTTACTTGAGGACATTGGGCTTCTTTTCTCAAACGGTAGGCAAAGTTGGCATGTGGGCACAAAAATTTGCTATGCCCACTCATCTCTACTACATAGATAAAAATAATATACTCGCAATTTTGTTTCGCATAATTTCTCTCTCGATCTCTTTTCTTGTCCTTCTTTCAAACATCGCATGTGAAATGTTATGAAAATGTAAACATCTCGCTTTGACGAAAAGTGTCCATACGGCATTATGAAGTAACACGGCGGTATTTTAGACCTAGAATTATGCGCTACAACTCGCGTTTTTTGTGATGCCCGTTCCGCGTCATACTAACAGCAACAAAAAAACTCATATCCATTGAAAGCGGTTGGTTCTGTTAGGGATATGATACTTGTATTAGCTTTTTTCACATTTTCAATGGTAGATTTTCATGTACATATTTTATCTTAACGGTAGCGAGACGGTAAAGAAGTAAATTAATAGACAGACTCAAATTATACACTTAAAGAATTTTAAATATAGCGACAATAGCGACGAAACAACTGTTGTAAATGTGATGCCCACATTTCAAATTCTTCAAGTGTAACAATTTCAACAAATCACAGAGCGAATAGAATGTTTCGTTTGATGCTCGACTTGAGTCAATTTTTAAATTTAATTTAGACTTGAACAAAACAATATTTACGTTACTAAAATAATGAATACCAAGAAAATCCACTACAGTTGCAGAAAGGTGAAAGCCAGCATATCATAGTGTGGGGAAATTAACTTTTGACCTTGCGAAAATTAGGACAAAAGCAAACTAAGGGTGAATTGGTAGACCTTAGGTACCTGAATGACGCGACGTCCAAAAAATCCCCCTGGATATTTTGCGAGTGACTCGAGAAAATCGGAAAAAATATATTTTTCCCTTATTCTACATATCTCAACGTTTTCACCAATGTGTCAAAATAAAATTTTGGTTGTTTTTTACACGAGATATGAATTTTCAAACTCAAAATTTCATGTAAAATTTGACCCCTGCGAAAATTTGTTTTGATTTTAAACGGTCATTCCCAAAATAGGTATCTCTAAATTTTTCATGTTAGTGACTTAAAAACATCTTTGGACTATGCTGAATACTTCCCTAAGAAGTATGTTATAACTTTCCACCTCATAGGAAAATTTTCCTGGAATGTCGAGAATTTCCTTGCACGGTGAAAAATGTCAACGAGACCAAAATTTAATATTCGATATTTTTATTAAACAAATTCGTTTTAAATTAATTAACTATTCAGCAAAATTGTTTCTCGTTGTCTGATTGATGCCAGGGTGACCAAAAAGTTGGCTGAATTTGGCTATGGTGGCGCCACCATCACTTTTTCAGTGAAAATTTGAGTTTTTTTCAAGAAGTATCAAGAAGATCTGGTCGGTGTGAAGGACAAAGTTCTTTGTTGTTGTCTAGTGGTTGAGGTGATGCCCATAAATGCGGTCCCTATTGTCTGTTGTTGCATCACCAGCACTGCGAATGTTTCTTCATGGAAAATGATGTGACCTTCCGAACCAGGTAAAAGTGTCCGTTTCTGAAGTTTAAATTCCAACCCCTCTCTTCTATGGTTTTCAAGCCATCTTTAAATCTTACAAGGTTGTTCTTACTGGCTAGCCATCTAACTAGTCTAGCCTACTTGCGAGAATCGTCACAGAGCATCTGATGAAATCCAGCTTTTGTGAAAAAAGTGAAAAACTTAAAATTTCGTTGAACAACGAAAAAAACGTTACACTTAACCTTACTTTTTTCAGGTTTTTCCGATTTTCTCGAGTCACTGGCAAAATATACAGGGGGACTTTTTGGACGTCATTCAGGTACCTAAGGTCTACCGATTCCCGCTTAGTTAGCTTTTCTCCTAATTTTGGCAAGTTCTTCCATATAAACTTTTTTAATTTCCCTATACTATCAAGCTAAAATTATGCTTGATGTACTGGTTTTCATTTTTCTGCCTCCGTTAGAGGTGTGCGCCGATCGGTTTTTAGTAGATCGGTGTGACCCTCGGCGTTGGGTCTAAGTGACATCCTTGACCATTTGAGTCTTCAGAAGACTTTTAGATAATCAACTAGAAAAAAAAATTTTTTTGGTTCAAATAAATCGGCGCGGCGTGAGGTAAAGTTAAAAGTTACAGCGTTTACGCCGACAATTTTCGAAGATTTCTTCAAAAAGTCAAAAAAATGTCGGCGTAAACGGCATAACTTTTAACTTTGCCTCACGCCGATTTAGTTTAACCAAAAAAAAATAATTCCCTGATTTGTTATCTAAAATTCAGCTGAAGTGTGAAATGGTCAAGGATGTCATTTAAACCCAACGCCGAGGGTCACGCCATCCCTTGAAAACCGATCGGCGCACACCTCTACTGTATTAAAATTTTGAAAAAATTTAAGGAAATGAAGGCACGGTTCTAATTCCGAAATGCTGTCACCGACAATTCGGCGAAGTGTAGCACATAATTCCAGACGTTAAAACAATCTCTTTGGTGAAGGAGTGAGAAGCCACTTAATGGTCTATGCAAATATAACACTCTCCAATTTAGACTTGCTAAAGAATTCTTTTCCAATGGTTTCATTTACCGTTTTATTTTTGAATTCATTCGTTTTTAATCGAAAAATCATGTAAAGATCTTATGAGATCTCGTCCAGAATGAATTCGAACAAAGAAAAAATGCTGAAAATTATTTAAGAGAAAAATTAAACAATAAAAATAAATTGTAAAAGAAATTGTTCGTTTCAAAAAGTCAAAACAATAATCGTAATGGAAATAAATTAAAAATAAAATGTTAATAATTGTAGATTTAATAGCAAAACATTTCGAATTTGATGAAATTCAACAAAAACAAGCAAAATGTGACTAAATGAAACGGTCATATCCCAAAATACAAAAAAATAAAATTAAATAATAACCGTCAACATAAGAGAACGTTCTGTGGTTATTTTTTTTTTCTTTCTAATCGATCGACAATGTTCGATTGAAGGAAATTATATCGTGACTAAAATGACTTCGTCAAGAATATTGAAATCAATCACAGTACTTACTTAAAGTAAATGTATCATAGCCCAGTGTAATCGTGAACTAAATATTAAAATTTAATAAAATGTGCTCAACAAGACGATCTCAATTTAAATAATTAAAATTTACGAAAATTAATCACACCGACTGTTTGGTGATTATGAATTTAAATTCAAAAACATTTAAAGAAAAATTTAAAAATGAAGAATAAAAGCAAGAAGAAGCACACGAAAATATGAAAAATGATAAAAGAAATTTAAATTAATAAACATTGATAAATGCATAATTATTAAAGCAAAGTAAATGAATAAATAAATCAATTGAACATTATTTAAATAATGATAAATATCTGAATCTTAGAAATAAAAGTAAATGAAAAAGAAAAGAAAAGAAAATAACTTTAGTAAAATTTGATACATAAAATATCCTTTAATGAGTAAAAAAACACGAATCAAAAAGAAAAATGAAAAATTGTAAAAATGTGCCCAGCTACATTTATCGTGTTTAATTGATAATTTTACTCGTTTGTATAGTTAAATAAAAGTTAAGGTCAAAATGAAATTTATAAAAGAAAAAACAAAGGAAGTAAAGAATATTGTGAAACAAAATAAATGGATCAAAAAATGGGGGTACGTATCCAGTAAAAAAAGAATTTGAAACGTTTATTCATAATCAATCGTATTAAAAAAAAATTAAACATGCATACACCGTACACACATATTCATACAATTTAATAGGCAAAGAAATTAATAATTTTAGGAGAAATTTAACATTTTCTAATCTTTCATTTCCACATCTTATTTTTTATCATTAGTGTCACTTAATTTAATTAAAAAATTGCTAATTTCAATACCATTATTGAAATTATGTAGTTTTTCGGATTGAATGTGATTCGATAACGAAAATATTTCGATAAGTTTATCGAACAAGACTTTTTGTGAATTAGTTGCGAAATGTAATGGTGTGTCATTCTTATCGCTGAAACTCCAAAAATTAAGTACACCGGTTGCGAGCCCTGTGCAACTTATGAGCCGTACTTTTTTTGAGAGCAAAGGAAAAGACAATAGAGGCTCGTAACTAAAGCAATTTCTAAACAGGCTCGTAACCCTAGTAGAGGTTTATGCCTTTTGCGTCTGAGGTGAATAATTTACAGATCCCGATGCCCACTAATTACTTCAGCAATCATGCTAGTAATATCTCGTAGAAATATAACTCTCTGACTGTCAACATGCAATATGGTCAGATGGGCAGATAATCGTGTATTTTGAGTGCATAAGGATTTTTTTAATTTCCAATGATTTTCTACCGTTTTCTTTAATTTTCAAGGAATTTCTTAGTCTATTTCTGAGGAAGCATTTTTGCACGATTTTTAAAGATTTTCTTATGATTTTTAAGGATTTTCTTATGATCTCCAAGGATTTCCAAAGAATTTCTTGCAATTCAAGGGATTTTTTTAGGATTTGGAATGAATTGGATGGTTTCCTTTAGAATTGATTTTCTTTTGAATGCAAGAGGATCAGCCCCTCCATATAGACCGAATTATTGGTGACATGTTACAATATTTATTTACGAGCCTGTTTTAGGACGGTTGGTTTTAGACATTTTTGTGACTTCACAAGCGTAGTAATTTTATAACTGCCCTTATTTTCGTGTCAGTAATCATTTATGAAGGTCTTTCTAATTAAATTCAACTGAATGCAAAGTCCAATGACCGAATCACAAGTCAATGCTTTTATTATAGCCCTGGAGCTGTAAAGCAAATTTTATAGTCCAGTCTGAAGACTTGATATGGCGGCTGGGTTCCCCATAAAGACTTCAAATGTGAGCAAATGTCATTATCACTTGACATTTCGTACAAGGAAACATTTCTCCATATGGCTCATTCCACGTAAAAATCTATCGTTGCAAATAATGTAAATGCTGTACATGAGTGTACACAAACGTTCACTTTATTGAAAAAGATATCAGTTGTTGTGGAAATTCACCGAATTCACAAAGTTTACAAAGAAGATATCTTGCCACCTGGGGAACGAATTTGTTTTGTCTCATATTAATATAATTCACATTGTAAGAGTGAAAGAGATGAAATTCGTTACCCAGGTTACGGTACGGATGGAGTTAGCCATATAACAAACATCATTCATCAGATTTATAGTCTATGTGGAGAACCCAGCCGCCATATCAAGTCTCTGGTGCAGTGGTAACTTCTTTACATGACTATGATAGACGTAAAATACGTAAAATGAAATGAAACTTTTGATTTTATGTCCAGTTTCTAAAACAAAGTGAATGGTGTGAAATGGTTTGCTGGGGTTTTATGTTGTTAGACTACTTAAAGAAGCGCGCGATTAGGTGGGACAATGAACGTATCGAATACGAACAGTTTGATGTGGGATCTCTAATTTTTTGATCGATTTCCATCCTCCTCCTTCTCCCTTGTACGCTTTTCGAAAAGCTCGCTCTTTCGTTCGAGCTTGCTATTTGAATGGCATATTGATATCTGATACTAAACCTAATCTTGCTGTTTGGTCTCTTTACTCTGAAAGCAAACCTTCGTTTTCTCGACCATTGCAATGTGCTATGATCTTTGATCAGTTTAGAGAACATCGGAAAGACCCATCCCTGTTTTTATTATTTTCAAATTTTAACAATTTAGATCCTTTATGTGTAAATTGTTTCACGGTCGATTTAGGAAAATTTTCAAAATGCGCACTCGCTCTTCTTCTAAATTCTCTATCATCAAACGTTCAATGGAGGCCCGTAAACAGCTCCTGGTTCTAGGTCTTCTCTGAATGCGAGAAGAGAAAAAAGGAATTTAATTAAAAACCCAGCGGTACGTAAAAGTGTTACTTTTCGCAACTAAATCATGAAAAAGAAAAACATTATCCATAGTCCATAATGCATTAATTGTTGTGAATTGTTCGAATGCATCTTTTGATATTCATTAAGTCATGCTCAGAGAACCATTGTCTTTCGACACCGAATTTCAAAGTATTCAAAGTATTTCATAAATTTTTAGCTTTACGATTCTTTCAAAAATTCAAAAGAGAAAGCTCCAATCATAACCTTTCAATCCCCATCGGTTTTTATTATGATAAGATCGGTGTTCGATTGAACGCCCTGTTACGCAGTTCGGTGATCCAAATTCTTGACAGCCAGAAAAGATGGGTCTGTACTTTATGGATCTACTGAAGTCAGACGAGAGCTCAGTATTGGTACTGTCCAGTAAAAAAAGAACACTGCAGCTATGATATATTATTTTCATTATTACTGCACAATCGAATATTGGCTCTAAAAATATTGTATTTTATGAGGTATACAGGGAAAGTGCGAAGTTTCACAAGAATGTCTCGAATAGATGGAGTTTTTGAAGGAATTGGAAAAGGCAGTAAAAAATTTTGGTCGACGATTAAGGACATTAGGCGCTTTGGTGTGAAAGAGGGATATAGTAGCATTTTTGATAAAGATGGCGGGGTTAATTACGGGTAAAAGTGAGGTCTTGAAAACTTGCCGGGATTACTTTCAAGATTAATTTACATCTGTCAATGAGGTAGAAGAAAATGATAGGGAGGCAGGTCCTAGTTCGGGTGTGGCGGAAGAAATTACACTGGATCAGATGTCCCGTAAGGTCAGCAGATTGAAGGCAGGCACATCCGCAGGTGTGGTTGAAATCAAGACAGAATTTATTAAGCATAGTGGATCAGGTGGGATCCAATGGATTTGTGGGATTTTCAATTTGCAGTACTTGCTGACTGGAGCTTCAACGTTATTGCTCCAATTTATAAAAAAGGCAACCGTGATGGGTAAGGCGTACGCGTGTTTACTTGTTGATCTGCTTAAAAACATAGTGGAAGGAGTACTGGAAGAGATTCAGGGTGATTTCAGACATCTGAGAGGGTGTCAGGATCAGATTTTCTGCCTCGCGCAGACTATCGAAAAGCTTTATGAAAAGAACAGGGACTGATACCTACGCTTCATTGACTTGGAGAAGGTATTCTACCCGGCACCGAGGCTGTTCAGGGTTCTTAGCGAGTACGGTATCAATGGTACATAAGAGTATTAACTCAGGGAGCAGGGCCCCGATTAGATGGCGAAATTAATGACACTTTCAAGGTTAATGAGAGCGTTCGTCAGGGCTGTTCTCTTTCCTCGCTTTTGTTCATAATTTTCATGGAATAAATCATCAAGCGGGCAAACTTGCAGGGAAATGTCGAGGTGGGTGAGTTAATAATAAAAATTCTGGCCTATGCGGATGATTTGATTCTGTTAGCAGATAATACCAGTGATTTACAGGGGGGATTGACTGCCTGATTGCTGCATGTATGATGAACATAAGTGTAGGGAAAACTAAGGTTATGAATGTCGGCAAATCTCGGAAGGAGATTCCTTCCAGTTTGAATGGGGAAGCGCTGGAGCAGATTCTAAATTCAAGTACCTAGGAATCATTTCTTCGGGGGATGGCAAGTTTCTTAGGAGAGGGGGAAAATGGGAAATACGGTTGCCAGTCAGTTGAGGTCGCACGAGTTCAACAAAAAGGAATTAAGTAGCGAAACAAAGTTAGCTATCCACAGGTCAATATTCAGGCCGACGATTCTTTACGGTAGTGAGAATTGGGTGAACTACGGATATCTCGTGGAGGTTTCTGATATGAAAGTTCTTAGGAACATAGCGAAAGTTAATCGGAAGGAGCAATGGGATAATCATATTAGGAACGATGACATTGGGTAAAATTTAGGGATTTCGTCAGCAGAAGAGGCGGAAAGGGCCAGTCGTCTGCGCTGGTTCGGGCATGTTCAAAGGATGGGTAATAACAGGCTATCTACTCGGCATGCGATAAAACTGCATGGACGACGATAGTTCTGGGGTTGCGGTATAAAGACCTCACACCGAGAGGTACTAATAAAGTCTATAAAGTTTGATGATGATGATAGTGTCTCGAATATGTCCTCATTGACGTCTGCAGAAAACTGAAAAGTCAGTGCAGTGCTTCCCAAAAAACTTTTTAGGGTACATATTCTTGCACATTATGCTATTTAAGGGTAGAGATACAGCTTACAGGAGGAGAATCGTAAGATTGTGCAACGTTTCGTTTTATGTGGTTTCACCAAAAAACCGAATTTTACATGCACAAAATACAAGTGAATACGTGAAAGAGAGAGATAGAGAGAGATAGATAGCTTATGATCCTATTTCTCTGTGTTCTTCAGTACAATTTCATAATATTTTTTTCTCTAAAAGACTCAACAAGTATCATAAACCTTCCCTTTCCTTCTCCTCTTCGAAATTCGGATTATCGTTTCAAAAAATAGAACATGTGGCTTCCAAACTCTGACAAAAGCGTTAAAATGTCAATGTGTAAAGCAAAAGATTCGGAGAGAAAACTTTTATCTCCAAATGTCAATTGCAATCTCTTGAAAATTCTCAAATTCTCGGTAGTTAAAACCCTCAAAGATCTTTTAAAAATGAATAAAATTACAATTTTTGAATTCACCCTTCACTTGTGTCTTGTGTAGATACAATTATATAGAAGAGGAGGAAGAGACGAAGAGTGTCGGGAATTATAAAAGTGTTCCCTTTACACAAACCTTCAGCAAAATTTATGTGAAATACTTTGACCATTCTTTATTCGCGATTCGTTCATCATTTTTTAAGTTAATGTCGGGTTTAATTTCCACTGCCATTTTATTGTTACATTTAATTTCGTATTTATGAAATCGAATAAACATTTTGAATCGTTAGTTTAGCATTTATTTAAACCAAATGTTTCTTTAAATTAAAATATTTAAATGAAACGCATTTTTTTGCGACAAGAACTAAAATCGTGCAACAACGCAAATGGTAAAGCAATCAACAAGCAAGATAGCAAAAAAAAAGAAAGAAAATCGCTTAATGTTCCAAATATAAACGTCGCATTTTCATTCGCATTTTTCTTCGCGATTTATTTAAATTGAATTTATCTACACGCCGCGCATTTTATGTATTTAAAAATATTGTACTTACATTTTAACGTTTGAATTTATTCTTCCCACCACCTTTCGAGGCAAAAGCACAACGTATCGTTACCCTTAAAAATTAACAAAATTCAAAAAGTGCATAAAAAGTTAAATTATTTCGCTAGTAAGTACAGAATTTGCAAAACATTAAACATACAAAAAAACTTTTCTCCGTTCTATTGATGAAACTAATCGTGCAAATAAATTTATCACTAAACTGTGCAACGTTATTAGAGATGACTGATTTAGTAAATGGACAATGAATAGAATTTACAAAAAAAAAAATGATTTAGGTCGATTTATTTATATCAACAAAAGAAAAATTATGTAGGAAAATTTCTCTTCTGTTTAAAAATCTTTATAGTTTTAATTTTTAAACAAATGAAACTGAAATCATTTTATTGTGGTATTATTTTAAGAGATTTTTTCACTTTTCGTTTGTAGTTTAATTCTATTAGTTTTTAAATTGTGTGATTTTCATTTATAAAATTGAATAAGAAACTCCCAGGGAGAAGCAAGGAGTTTTTTCTATAATGTTAATATTTCCCAGAAAGTTAAAAAAACAGACAAAAAATTACCAGTGGCAAAACAGTTAACGTATACTTTGAAATGAAAAATTGATTTTTTTTATAACAACAAAAAAATGGAAAAGAAAATTCAGTTATAGTCTTTTGTGTATTCTACGCATGATAATAATGATTAATTGAAAATTGTAGCATTATTAAGCCTTACATTTTGAATTTTAAATGTTTATAAAAAAAGAAAAATAATTTAAAATAACCCAAGACTAGATTGTTTTTAATTTTTTAATTAAAAAAATGCTTAAAAAGTTTACAATTGTTTCTTGTGCTCGACATTCATCCAACGACACCAACAGAGATTTTACTCCGGTAATGAAAGTCTTACGCAAAATATATGAAAATTGTCAACCCAATGCGAAGCCGAGGCACAAGTTGGGAACAAGATTTTATACATAGCAGTGACATATTTATTTTTTACAAATGTCAATTGTCTCACCAGACAGCGACGAAAATCCATTGCACTACTGCGATCGCACTGAAGTATTAGAACTTGAAACGCCTCTGTTGTATAAAACTTTCATCCAACTCGATGCAAAGTAAATGACAGATGTGTGTAAAATAGTTTGCCTTCGGTTACCACTCTTGAAAATACGTCAACTCATTCAGCCCATTCCCTTATTTCACCCCCAGTCGTCCTACACTACATAAGTCGAAAAGTTTATTTTGATCTCTCCGAATTAAGTCAGCAAGACTAAGATGGACAGGTCATGTGATCAGGATGGAATAGAGTTGATGAAATAAGACCGAGGGGAAGACCGAAGAAGAGATGGATTGACTGTGTGGAAAGCGACCTGAAAGAACTGGGAGTCCGTAATTGGAAAGCTGTGGCCGACAATCGCACAAGTTGGCGAAAGGAAGCTGTGCAATCAGCCAAAATCCGCATGGGTTTAAAATGGCTGCATTGTCTCTTTGAACTGCCTTGCTGATTTGCTGTAAGACTTTGACGACTCTTTCGCTCTGAAAGTATTTGACACCACAGTTGGTTTAAGAATTTTTCCATCGATCCTCCAGATGGCAGTAACTAGAATATCGATCTTATTAGAATACCAATTGGCATTCGTCATTGTGAATTCACATTTTAGGAATAGGAGCAATGTGAGCTGCAGGCTGTGAGTAGGTCGGACGTAAATGCCGACAACATAATTTTGGAGATGCGTCGCTATGAGAAGGTGTGGAAAGTGGCGGATAATGTAACTTCAAAGATAATGGGCAAGCTGCAAAGCGCATGGAGAGATGATCAGCGAAGAGAAGCAGTTGGCCGGAGGATGAGAGCAAATGTGCGAAAGAGCAGCTCCTCCCCGGGGAGACGAGAGCATAGTGAACAATGAAGGAGGTGGATCATCGAAAGATGGAATCCAACACTGAGTAGGTCCAGGAAGAGGACTTCACCTTTGAAAAAAAAATATATTAACTAAACTGTGTCGGTCAGCCATACATCGCACTAAGCCCCGCTTACGATCTCATATTCATAGATCTTCTAATACAGTCAGTAAATTATTGGAACTCAGTTTCTTAAATTTGTATTTAAATCAAAATTCATACATGTTGACAAAAAAAAATCTTAATTCGATAAAGTCGCGAGAATCGTGAAACAAAACTTAAAATTTAATTTAATAAAGTATAGTGGTTGAAGTTTCTACATGACTGCCATAAAAAATATATTTTCACTTCATTGAAATACGCATAATGTGTTCGTCCAAGAATTGCCAACAGGTCCCTCAATCGCTGTCCGAGTCGTCGCCGAAATTATTTCTATAATTTCGTCTCACTCGCGCCACTTTTTGTTGGAACAATTTCATTGATGAATCGCTATTATTCGGGTTACCATTTGCGTTATTGTTACCGTCATGTCGACTGGTCGATGGCGGCGCACTACTTGATGTACTACTGTGTCCTACAACTGATATACCACTATCCGGCGTAAAATTTATCCACGACTGAGTAGTCGTTGTGGGTTTCGTCATTCCATTTTCCTCCACCACAATGCACCGTTCTTCAGCGTTACCGTTTTCGGTCATTTTTCTTCTTTTATTGTCGAAAAATGGTAGCAAATTGTCGTTGCTTGACACATCGTCATCCTCTGAACAACTACTCGAAAGCCGCGAATTCGAATGACTTGAATAATGGCCGTAATTGTTTTGATTACGATTCAACGATATATTAGTCTTACGGCGACGCGAATTGCTATAACGATTAGGACGTTCATCGTCTATGCCAGAAGAATAATTATTTACATTCAAACTATGATGACTACCATTTATTGGTATTGGTATTGCACGAGGACTGTTTTCCGGCGGGCTTGGATCATCATCAGAATCGGCAGGGGATTGAGCTCTTCGAAAGAGTTGACCATTTGACGTGATGCCAGTGCTTGTGCTTGCTACCGGTGCTGCAGAATTATTCACGTCATAATTCACTTCACCATCATCGCTTGAACTGTTAGAATACAGGTCGTTTGAGGTCATTTTTGATTTCATTGTTTGAACACTTGTTGAACTGTTTGTTGTTTTAGGAATTGAGTTGGACGTCGAGGGAAGATTTCGTAAATGATCCGTCGAGGAAGAAAGTACATCGTCTGATGAGCAAGGGGATTCTATAACCACAAAAAAATGTAAAAAACTGGAATCCTGAATTCATGAGAAAAACCTACCAACTCGTGGAGCTTTGCTCTTCCGTCTAAGCAGTCGAAAATTGGAGGTATTTATATGTTGCAGTATTCGTCGAGACGGGACTTTTTTATGGGTTACGTCATTATCACTTTGGTTTTCGTGAGATCGCTTACGGTAATTCTATAAAAGAAAGCGTGAACATTATGTCGATTCCAAATTTTCCAATATTCTGAACTTACAATTCCGAGCCGACCAGGTCGTTTACCATTTCCTTTTCGCGTTATTCGTGCAGAAAGTTTCCTACTGCCAAATTTATTCGATTTTACACGACGTTCGGTTTGTGCTGCTCCTCTCAATGCCAGTCTTTTTAATGTATTTCGTTTGGTGGCAATTAAATAGGCGATGCGGTTTGCATATTTTGTTTGAGGTTTCATTGTAAGTCGGGGGCGACGACACGGCTCTCCTAAATAAATCAAATAAATGCGAGAGGCTAAGTTAACAACTTGGAGAAAAAAAAAATTTTTTTTACCATTTCCATTTGTTAAGAAACTGCTCGGAGTATCACTATCTGACGTTTCTGGGGACGTTGGCCGTGAGCTGCCATCAGAACTGTGTTGGCTACTTTTGTCAGATCCCGTTTCTTCCGAACTGTTCCATCCTTCTATTTCACGCTGAACCAACGAATCGAAAAATGCCATCATTCGCGGATCTTCGGTTGTATTTTGATGAGTGTAGTCGTGAGCCATATTGTGGTCACTGCCATAAAGTAACGAAGCATATTCGTCGTGACTGAAGACATCGCGTGGATTGTCACAGCTATTAGCATCTTCCACAAGGGAACCATTCCAATCTTTCGTTTCAAATGGGCGCCACAATTTAACGAGCTTCTCAACACCAGATGACGCAATTATACACTTTTGTGAATTGTAACGAACTTGATTTACAATTGATCGATGGCCGTGAAGAACCATATGATGAGTGTCAATCCATTGATTTGATTTTTTGCCTAGTTAGAAAGTAAAAATCAATTGCCGCATTCACTAGCATTACAAAGGTGAACTCACTATCCGAAAGAGAAACTTTCCAAACATACAAATTAAAATCATCCGACCCTGATAGAACGTAGTCATCATTTTCACCAGCGAATGAACAACTCTTCATAGTACACGAGTTGTAATAGTCGGAATGGTAGAATTGACAAACTGAAATTGTAATAAATTGTCAGCTCCTGAACTGAATATGAGTGGCTTTTTGTTCGCCAGATGCAACGAAGAAGAATTTTCACAGAAAAAGCCGTTACTGACACGTAATTCTTTCTTCATATATAAATTATTCGATAAATCAAATTAAGTTTCTTGTTTTATCGAGAGTATTCAATTATACTTTACCTGGAATCGGTGAGCAGGAATTGTAGAGTATTGGCGGTAAACGTCTTCTTAGGGCCAGAACTTGTGTACCTAACGTATTGAAACGAACGCTCATGCAATTTTCAGTAGCATCATCAGCGCCATAGCGAAAAACCGGTATTTTCGGTTGTCGTATATCCCAAAAGGCAGCTCCCTCTTTTCCATTAGCTGTTATCACGAAATTGCCATCCATCGGATGAAATTGTACAGCATGTGAAGGAGCACGGTATTTTGCAAGTGACATAGCCTCAGCTCCCTGACGCATATCAAAAATCAACACACGACCATCTTCACCGGCACTCGCAAATATTTGATTATTCGTTCTATCTATAGACAGTCCATAAACCGGTTTGGAGTGCAGAAACACGTCGACAGCAGCACCACTGAAATTGTTTTTTTTTAATTACATTGGAAAACTAAAATTTACATTTCGTCACTCACGTTTTGACGTCATGTACGATAACCATGTCATCATTTCCACCTGAGAATATTTTTGTATTGTTGCTGTTGAAACCGAGACAGAAAATATTGCTTTCATGTTGCTTATCCATGGCTCGGGGTTCAGATTTTCCAGCAATTGCTTCTTCCAGATGCCAAAGTAAGACACGGCGATCATCTCCACCTGTAGAACAATTCATTTTGTTGTATAAGTTTTTTATCCAAGAATAAAATAATGGCTACGTGAAATCCAACTGCGAATTTGTGTAGCGTTCCATCGTTTTTTTTTTTGTTTACTATCAAGGAAAATATTGCTTTTCAATACACATCCTGAAACCCAACGAAAAATGTTTAAAGAAATTCATCGGCCGAAACGGAAATCGCATGAGGAAAGTCATACATATCAAGAAAAACCGATCAAACAATCATCTGAAGAAAATGTGACGCAGGATTTAGAATTTTATTTGAGTTGGATCTGGGATTCATTGGAGAGTTCAACCTCGAGTCGAGGTAGTGGATGAATTCATCTATCTTAGAGCGCTGATACGGTCAGATGGTGACAACACACCTGAAATTCACAAATGGCGACAAGCAGATGCTACTATTGTGTAATTAAACATTTACAATCTAAGTTAATATCAAAGAAAACGAGGTGCCATATTTACAAAACACTTATTCGAACCAGAATTGATCTACGGATGCGAATCTTGGACGATGAAGAAAAGTGATGAACAGTTGCTACTAACGTTTGAGCGCAAAGTGCTCCGGACCATATTTGGATCGATATGCGAGCCGGATATAGTGGCGGCGGTGAAAGTCCAAAGGTTGACGTGGACGGGGCATTTAGCACGCATGGATGAAAACAGAGCCCCTCAAAATATTCCGTAACGAGCCACGGGCGAAGAGAAGCTGCTCGCCCAAAAATTAGATGAACTTACGCTCGGAGTAAGGAATCAGGAAAACAAGGCAAGGGATAGGCAGCGTTGAATCAGAATACAAGTATTTGTAGCGCCGAAAAAGTAAGTAAGTGGATCTGGGACCGAATATTTGACTGATTATATGGGTATATGGGTACTTCCACGGTGTACTTGGTTAAAATGTAACGTAAGAACGCTCATATCTTTGTTTCCTGAATGAGATACAGCCTTACATTCTTCTACAAAGTTGTTAGCCATATGCGATTTGGTGAGAAAAAATGTTAATAAAAATCGCGGTGTGTACTTAATGAGGTCCGAGTGTTTCCTACGTTACATTTCCCAATGGAACTATCCATATTTTGTCCACAAATACATTTATTTATATGCCTTGCTTGTTCGTGCTACAAAAACCGAAATTGTCAAAAATTGTTAAGATTTCCTCGTTATCGTCTACATATGTAATACAACGAAGGAATTTATATTTTAGACATTCTACACATTCACTTGTAATATCGTTTTTAGATTTTTCTCTATTGTTATAACAATGGCAAAACAGCTGAAAACGACAAAACGAGTGAATGTGTAGAATGTCGCTAGGGAGGAAATGTTACAAAGTCAGTGAGATGTTCCGAGACGAGACCGAAGTCAATTACCTCGCCCCGTCAGGAATAAGTGAACACATTCCTTAAAAGAATCTTATGTCATGCAAAGCGTTCACATATACCGTTCTGGACGAAAACTTAATTTTTCAATTTCCCTCGATTGAAAATTGATATCTCTGTTTTCATAAACGAAACGTCAAAAATTGTTTTTGTAAGACCACAAAAATGTAGTAAATCACTTTCTTTACGTCGTTGTGTTGTGGTTTATTTGTTTGTTCTGAGACCTCACTAAAGACTCTTTACAACCAATAACAAGTTCAGTCTGGACCACCGACGTAACATGACTTCCGAGCCACGCTTCGAAGGTGCAAATACTCTCTAAGAAAGTAAGGAGCGTAACTAGTATCTCGCCTAAATGTAGGATATGCACACAAATTCATCGTATTTGGTTTACGTCATACGATTCATTCAATGTGCACATAGTTGCAGCCACCAAACACCAGGGACTACTTTCGCGAATTTTTCGAAACTCCCTGCCAAACACACTGCAACCACCGAAATTATTAAGCTTGGGTGAACTCGAGGACGTTACTTGCTATATTCAATGAAAAATTGTCTGTTACGGGGATCGAACTCGGATCATTTTGGTGGAAGGCTGGTACGTAACCACTCCTGTACATAAATACAAATATGTTACGTTTTTCGACAAAGTTAAAGAAGGCTTGCTTAGAGAACCGAAGTCTCTAAGCATGAAAAACTCAACACATCACGCGAAGACGAGCAAGCCTTGTGGTGTAAATGACTATTTGACTTTTCAAAATATCAATTTTTTTCATGCAGCCTACGCGTGACGAAAAGAAAAATAATCCCACAGGGAGAAAAGGAAGCTTTTCGCCCCTTGGGATTACTTATATTTTACAGTTTTCATCCCGTGTCGAATTGTAATTTCCCGAAGTCAAAACATAAAAACAACAATTAGCGATCAAAGTACACTAATTGCCTTTAGCATCGTGTACGTCGCAATATCTAAGTTGATTTTCGTGTTATGCACGAAAGTTGACAGCACATAAGTTGAATTTTTTTAATTTTGGTTTTTAAGTGGGGCCCCAAAATTACAAAATGAAATAGTTATTTACGCAACAAGGGAGTAGGCCGAAAATTCTTTCCCCTCGGGCTCACATTTTTCAACTTTCGTCCCTGGTAGCAAGCATGAAATAGCTATTTACGTAACTAGAAAAAATATAATGTTTTTGACGAGTGTCAGGTTTGCAGCCCGCGGCGAAGGGCTTCAATCACACCAGTCAAAAACATATATTTTTCCGAGTTTTGTACAATATTTTTCATTCCGAGGGTTCAGAAAACTGCTTTTCTGTTTTAAAATAGGACGGAAAACAGCAGTTTTCCGTTCAAGGAATGAAAAACTTAATACGCAACATGGCAAAGCACTTTCGGCCTGCTCCCTTGTTGCGTAAATAACTGTTTCATTACGAGAACAACGAAAATTGTCATTTCCAGAAGTGTAAACATAAAAACAACCGATAAGCGATCAAAGTGCACTAATTTGACT
Source organism: Pseudolycoriella hygida (assembly GCA_029228625.1). Classification (NCBI taxonomy): domain Eukaryota; kingdom Metazoa; phylum Arthropoda; class Insecta; order Diptera; family Sciaridae; genus Pseudolycoriella; species Pseudolycoriella hygida. The sequence continues at coordinate 31,600,734 of CM055406.1, read as the reverse complement.
TAAGCATCGTGTACGTCGACTTTCGCATTGTTTAGATTGTCCATCATTGTATCTACATTGGTTTTATTCTAAATTTAAATAAAAATTCTTAGTAAGAATGCAAACAATACAAAATTGATTTTGAAATTTTTATCAATAATTTAAGGTCCATAATTTAAGCACACCTTCAGCGCACATTTGTCACGAGACAATTTGTATATTTGTTCACACCATTCTTTGACAACAACAGCTGTCTGTAACTTTACCCATTCTCTGTCTTCTGCTGATAGGGACATGATCTCGTGACAAGGGTGCACTGAAGAGGCGTAGACGTCCCAATCAGCCAAACTTTGTTTGTAGGTAAAGACAATCACTTGCATAATTTCTTTTTTTTTTCCTTGCTGCTTTGTCAACAAATGTGGTCTTTCCAAGCTATACAAAGTCTTAGCAAAATGAGCATAAGACCAAGTAATAAAACAATTTTATACGAAATATTTTGCCATTCCTAGCCTAATTTTGCTTCGTGCCTATTGGTTCGAGACATCTAAGATATATCACTCAACGTAAACATTTACAAAAAATAAACAAACTCGAAATATAAATAAAAAATAAATAAATAATAAACTTACCCGAAATCAACCATTCGCCTTCTTCCGAAAATTCGATTGCATTTACACACCCGAAATGGGATATCAAATCCTTTTTACATAAAGTTTTAGCAATATTTAACCGTTCTTTAAATATTGTTTTTCTAAAACTGTGAATATTTTGACCCATTTGACGATTGATTACATGTCCAACAGAATTTGGGCCTGCAAAAGGCCGTGCCATTTTGTTCAACTTTTAATTTTTGTGTCTATTTTAACAATGGATGATGTCAAACAAACGAAAAGGAACACACCGATTTTAACATTTATTTCTCCAATTTATTACTAAACTTTTCTCTCCATTTAGGTTATTGTTATGGCAAACAATTGGAAATAAAAACGTTTTTTTATCCGGTGAATAATATAAATTATGTTTATTAATAATTTATCTGCTCTAACGACTCACAGAAAATATTTTTTCATTGACGTTTTTGAGCTGGGTGAACAATGAAAATAAATCTGAACTTCAGTTGGCATTCGGTGGAATGACAGTGATCAGCTGTTATGTTTTACGATATTTGTTTACACTTTTGGGAAGGAGTGCAACGCCATATGCGTTGTTATTGTATTCTTCTTCTTACGTTTGTCAAATTGCTTTTAATTTAGTTGCTTTGACAACGGTATAACGAGTAATCCCTTGCAATTTTTCAGTTTTTGTTTGCTTGGGGTACGTCGAGTTCCTTTTGTAAAAATTTATTATTCCAAAAATTATTGATAACCAACCGTTGACAGTACCGTATTACTTTAATGAAAAATATCAAACGTTCTCTTTTTAAACCAACGCCATCTCGACGTAAATAAATAAATGAAAGTTTTTTCAGTATTCTGGAAAACACAATGTAATTAATTGCATTTTGTGTTCTCTTATCGAACGGCAATGGATGATTTTGGACAAATTCACGTCATTGGATTTCAGTACATACGGTACAAATAGAAAAGCACGTCATGCGATATGCCATTTTTTCATAAAATACTTATCTGCTTTAACAACCCATGAAGATAAAAGGTAAGAGGTTAGATCATTATTTGGACCATTCCATCGGTATTTCTATTTTGTAAATTATGTAAACGCAAAAGGCAGTTCTTAACGAAAATAGATGGCAACACATTCTATACAGTTCATGATTGAAGCAGACTCTTCTGTAACAATGGTGATCACTTTTTGATGACTTTTAAATGAATCAGTTTGATGCCCTTGAAAAATCGTATGAAAATGATCACACGGGATATTTGAGAATTCTGACATTTGGAGCAGATTATCATTAGTTCATGATATCGACGCTACGAGAATAATATATGTCGCGCTTTTCGTTGATAATGGCCTATAGGCCATAGTCTGCCTCTAGTCGAATATTTTCCTCAGTGTGGGCGAAAATTTTTTCGAAAAGGAAGTATAGCTTTTTTATTTTCATAAATTTACTAGACTTTTAAAGCTACCAGTAGAGGCATTGAGATGTCCAGCAGGGGCTTTGCAACTGCTGCACACTTCCCCCCAGCTACAGACCTGAATAGGGGTATTTTTGAACTGTTCGATCTTTCGGGTATAAAATCATTTTTGGACAGTTGTTTTGAAAACAAATTCGCATGTAGCACACTCTTTACAATCTATGGTCGAGAAGAGACTCACAGAAATATTTTTCCAAAATGAGTGCACCCATTGGTCTTATAAAAACAATTCCAAAGTGAATGAACTCATTCGTCTCATAGGAAATATTTTTCCAGAATTAGTGCACTCATTGGTCTCATAGAAGAGATTATTCGTCCAGTCTCATTCATTATAATTCATCCACATGAGACAAAATTCGCCTAAAAAAGTCATGAGACTGAAATAAGAACTTAGAGAGGTCGTTTTTGAAAGTTTCATGAGAACAGAATTTTTACTCGGACCTATGAAGCACGAAGCATGGGTTTGCCACTACGCTTGTAACCAGTCGAATTTCTACCCGCGAGTTGGTTAGATTGAATATAGGCAAAATCGGTCTAGAACTTTCGAAGTTACGGTGGAAAAGGTGATCGAAAGCCTGGATCTCTCTACGAAATTAGCACAAAAATCTATCTACAAGGTTTGAGTGAAAGATTTTGATCTCAGGATACGTAAAATCTGTTCAGTGGTTCGGACTGTAGGGTCCACAGTGTGGGCCTAACTCACGCTGCGCGAACCTACACTACAGTGGCTTTTGCTGCATGAATATTTGATCATAAAGTTTTTGTGTAGATTTGTAGAGAAAAAAGAGGGGAATTTTTTGTTCATGAAAGTATTGGTTCTACTTAGGGTCATAGGTTGGTCCAAATGCCGGCCCTAGCGAAAAAATTTTTTGTTACTATGTTCTATAGCTTCTATGACTATAGCTCAAAATTTTTAATGGTTTTTAATAAGAATTCTTTAAAGTTTGGGTGTTTTGTAGGGTTTTCCACACCGTCGGGTTTTTTAACATCGACCTTTCGACAATTTCCAATACAATATTTACTGTGGACGTTATTTCATATACTTAAGAGTTTGCAGCGTCACTTAACATCATGACAAAGTGTTACATGAGAAAATTTGGATTAATGCGACACTCTTACTCTATCTCCAGTTCTAAATTTGACATTTGCGCGAAAAACCGTAACAGCAAATTCCTTATCAGACAAATTCAGGTGGATCTGAACTCCCAACAAAAATTACTGTGCAGATCTGATTTCGCTCTGAACCATCTGATTTAAATCGGATTTATTTTGAAACCATTTGATTTAAATCGGATTTATTTTGACTGGTGTGGCTCATTCCGTCAAAATCTACCGTTGTGTAAATAATGTAAATGCTAAACTGAGTTTACACAAATATGTATTTTCGTTCACTTGTGAATAGTCCTGTTTCATCATCATCGAAACCCTACTCCGCGTGGGAGCATAGGGCGTCCACAAATCGTCGCCATCGTACTCGGTTCCGGGCGAGAAGTTTGACCTCCTTCCATTTTTTGTCAGCTACTCTCGCTTCATCGACGACGGTTCTTCTCCACGTTATCTTTGGTCGGCCACGTTTTCGGGTTCCCTGTGGATTCCATTCTAACGCAGTTCTTGGAATATCATCAACAGGTCGCCTTAATGTATGTCCGATCCAATTCCACTTTCGACGCTTGATTGTGACATTCATTTTTTCAACACCGGTTTGTTTCCACAGCTCTTCATTGCTTATCGTTTTTGGCCAGTAAATTCTCAGAATGCGCCTGAGGCATCTGTTGACGAAGACTTGGATTTGGTTTTCGATGGTCGAAGTCATTTTCCAAGTTTCACAACCATACACCAATACTGAGATGCAGTTCGACTTGAATAATCGTATTTTCAGGTTTCTTGTCAGCTGCGTTGAATTCCAAATGTTGTTTAGCGAAATGAAGGCTTGGCGCGCTTTCTGTATGCGGCTTCTTACGTCAATGTCGGCACCTCCATCCTTTGCCAAGATACTTCCTAGATAGCAGAAGCTCTCCGTTTCTTCTATTTTTTCACCAGCGATTGTCAGCATGCAAGGCGTTGTTGTGTTGATGCGCACCAGTTTTGTCTTCGCTACGTTTACCTCAAGTCCAACTTGTCCGGCATACTTGACGAGTCGGCGTAACGATTCTTGCATGTCGCTTGCTTTCTGTGCCATGAGGGCTAAATCATCGGCGAAATCAATATCCTCCAACCGTTCTGTCAGCGTCCACTGAATACCTCTGCCACCAGCATTCACTTTCCGCATCACCCAGTCCAGGACTATGATGAATAGAAGAGGCGACAACACACATCCTTGTTTGACACCAGATTCAACAATAAATCGCCGACCCAGCTTGCCACGATGTACCACACGACATTTTCCTTGATGGTAAAGTCCTTTAATCAAGTTCAGGAGCTTTACAGGGATGCCGTAACTTGACAAGATTTTCCACATCACTTCTCGGTCCAAACTGTCGAATGCCTGCTTGAAATCGATGAAAAGCAAGTACAGCGGGGTGTTGAATTCCACTGACTGTTCTATGATAATTCGCAAGGTGTTGATGTTGTCCACACATGATCGATGAGGTCTAAAACCAGCTTGCTGCTTGCGAAGAATTGGTTCTAGGACCTTTGATATTCGGTCGTGGATAATGATGCTAATAATCTTGTTTATCGTGTTAAGAAGTGTGATGCCACGCCAATTGCCACAAATTGTAAGATCGCCTTTCTTTGCCACTTTTACAATCAAAGCGTCGATAAACTCATCTGGAACGTTTCCTGATTCCCACACTTCACAGACTATTGGGTGGATTAGCTCGTTTATTAACTCCACATCAGCTTTCAGCATTTCGGCAGCAATGTTGTCAGCACCAGGTGCTTTTCCGTTCTTTAGCTGCTTGATCGCATTCTTGACATCCAGTGAAGTTGGTGATGACGAGTTGAAATTACATGTTCGAATTCGAATTGGTTCGGTCGGACTCTGTGGTGCAGTTACGGGCGGTTTATTGAGAAGTTCCTCAAAATACGTGCTCCACCTTTCACATTGCGCCAAATCCGAAGTTATAAAACTCCCATCAGCAGCCCGTAATGGCTTGTTTGCATCCGCTCGTTTTCCTGATATGCGTCGAGCAAGACGATAAGTTTCACGCATGTTATTACTGTCAGCTGCACGTTGAGCTTGATCAGCTAAATCACTCATCCATTTACGTTTATCTGCTCTTGCACTCCGCTTTATTTGCTTTTCCAACTCGTTGTAATTTTGGCTCGCGCCAGGCATTAATTTCAACTTTTTCCGTTCCTCAATTAGTCTCCATGTGGTATCAGAGATCCATTCCTTCCATTGTTCCGAAAACCCAGAATTTGCTCTCCCGATTTCTGCATAGCATTTTGTACCGTGCTCCATTTGACCGCAGTGTCTTCTTCATATTGACGACTAGAAGTGACTTCCTCGCGTATGTTCTGTATGAAGCGTCTCGCTATTTGTTCGTCCTTAAGCTTCGATATATCTAACCTTCTTGGCGCAGTGGGCTCTCGTTTTCTATGGGTCGATAGTTTAATGCGAATGAGTCCGGTTAGTAAGTGGTGGTCACTGTAGACATCCGCCCCTCTTCGACTTCGGACATCTAGGAGAGAACTTTTCCACTTCCCACTGATTGCGATGTGGTCAATTTGATTTTTGGTACGACGATCGGGTGAGATCCATGTAGCTTTGTGAATGTCTCGGTGACAAAATAATGTTCCGCCTATGACCAAGTCAAAGTTTCCACACAATTCTGCGAATCGCTCACCATTATCATTCATTGTTCCTAAACCATGGGTTCCCATCACGTTTTCCCAGTTTACATTCAAACTCCCCACTTGTGCATTCAAATCACCCAATAATACCAACATATCGGATTTCTTCACATTGTTCAAAGTTTGAGCCAGTTGTTCGTAAAAAGCATCCTTCACGTCGTCAGGAGCTTGCTCAGTTGGTGCATATACTTGAACAAATGTTAGATGCCTCACTTTGGTTGCCAGTCGCAGTGAGATGATCCTATCCGATATCGGGTTCCAATCGGTTAGACATAGTTTTGCGTTCTTACTAAGAAGAAAACCGACGCCGCTGCTATGATCTTCTGTTTCAGGTTTGCCGGAATAAAAGAGAGTTTCTCCAGTAGACAGTCTACGTTCCCCGCTCCCTTTTAGCCTGATTTCGCTTAATCCAAGAATTTCAAATTGATAACGCCTGAATTCTCGAGCGGTCTGCGCTAACTTGTTGGTTTCATCATCGTTCGAACATTCCAGGTTCCAAATCGTGTCCGTTTTCGTGTGCCAAATGTCGTCAACGTTTGTTCCGGTCCAGTTTTATTCTTTGTAGACGTTTCGTTTGTTGTTTAAGTTTCAGTAGAGTGAGAAACAACCACACAGCTACCTAGTTCGGTGATTTTCTAGATCTTATGCGGCCGAACCCACGATGCCCTCTCCAATTAGCCGTGACCTAGCTTCCCCCGACGGGCTGGTTACCATCAACTTCGGCTAGGTTGCTCACGTTTCCAGGGATCACGAACGCGGACGTTGGAGTAGGACTTGAGAAGCAGAGGCTATGTGTTGTTAACAGGAAGCAACAACATGTATTGCGCATGCATTCCCCTTTGATTCCCCCATTCCCCTTTGATTCGTACGGGTCTAAATATAAAAGGCATATGTTTAACTGATCACCAAGAAATTTATTTTTGATCACCAGAAAATTCAATTTTCATCACCAGAAAAATAAAACACTCTTTTTTAGGGCCAGGGGTGTGTCCGACCGTTTCGTAAAAGGAATAATGTATCTTTAAAGCGGCTAACTCAGCCTAGGTGTAACTAATTTTGCCCCTAATTAAGTTTTATTTTGTATTGGTGATCAAAATTGTATTTTCAGGTGATCAAAAATTATTTTTGGGTGATCGATTATAATACTACCCAATATAAAACCGCCTGTATACAACATATTTTTCATCACTTTCCGGAAATTTTCAAAAATGTATGGTAAAACTTCATCAATTTCATCAAAAACAGCAACGCTATATTTTCAAGTATTTATGTATTTGACCTACCCTCGACCCAAGCTATACTTCTACGAAAAAAAAATCTGAAGTTATCTGTGATTCTTATTCAAGTTCTGCTCAGCGCCCCGTGTAACGTTGGTTTAGTTATGCAATTCTGTTGTGACCCTCATCGGAACTATGAAGTCGATTCTAAAAGTTCTTCTAGCAAAAGAATTTGTACTTAATATCCTCCAAAATGAGCCTAATTTATCAAATTAAAATTACATTTACATTACATTTACTATCGATAGTGAATCTAAGAAACCTACAAAAAATTGACAAAAGCTGAACTATTTGTACTTAGAAAAATCTGTTTGGAACGAAATTTCTTTTTCTAAGCTGTTTTCATTCACACCTAAGGTACTCATTAAAGCGAAGAGAGAAAAAATTCACACCTTAAATTAGCTATGTGGAACCTTCAGAGTTGTATGACTCACGAAAATTTTCAAAAAACCGCTTTGGGCAAGCAATAGTCGGACTTTTTAATTTTTTTTTACTCAAAATGCTACAAATGATCAAATACGTCGATCAGACTAGGTTCAGAGTAAAAAAAAACATTTTGCATTTTTCGGCCCACCCACATTGTACAGTCATGTGCTTTTGAATTTACTTGCTGTAAAATTTCAGGTGTTTTGCAGTTTCACCTATACAAATTGCAATGAAAAAAAGAGATAAAAGACATAATCTTGAAGAGAAAACAGCACGTTAATTTAAAAGCACACGACCGTAGATAAAATGAATGGCCCATTGAAATGATTTCTTGATTGTACACTTACAATTTAAATTTTTGCATAACATTTTAATGAACGAACTTTTTATGGCCAAATATCATGATAACTGTTATTTTATGTTACATTATTGAATTGACGGCAAAACATCCATTATCGATGATACACCTACGACAAACACTTTCTACATATTTATTCATATAATTTACACCATACCACACATACAAATCAGACATAAAAATTGAATGGCGCCACCAATAACATAAAAGCTGGACTAAATCTCACCGGATATATGGTGGAAAACCGGAACCGGATAGGATAGATGGCTCAATATTCATCCTATACTTTGTACACATTTTATAAAATGTTGAGATGGACTTTGTCAAACGTCTCATTCATTTTCTCATGTAACGTAAATACATACAACGAAAAATATGAAATGTAAAATTAAATTTAGACGTTTATTCAACATTTAATATCCGTCTCATGTTCAAGGATATGATTTTTTTTTCATATTAAATTGAAACATGACGGCTATGTCGATAGGTTTGAATAACAAAAAATTTATATGAAAATTGTAATTCGGTTTCAATTGTTTCAATGTACCAAATTTTCGGTATTTCCAAACATTAAAAATGCCTTTTCATACAAATGAAACCGCGAGTAACGCCATCAAGAAATAGGGTAAAAACCGTAAAAACGCATTTAAAAAAAGAAAACAATTATCTTCATTAATGCTCTCTAAAATTAAACCTTAATTTAAAAATTATGCAAACATCAAAATTTCCAATTAAAATGTACCCAAAATAGGAAAAAAATGTATTTAGAAAGGGGTGCCGCACGGATATTTTCTTCATTGCCATCATACATTGGGACTATGTTAAAAATGAAGGAAAAAAATGGGCTCCCGCTGTCGACAGGTCATTAAATTAACGCGTATTTTTGTCATTAAACATCTTAATGAAGACTAGTGGAGAGGACAGATATATATCTATACGTATTTGTGTATATACATTTACGTGCATATAACCACCCTTCAGTTCCGTTGAATTTTTAATTTTTTCTTTGGGAGCTTTCTCTTGGTTTGGGCGTTAAAAAGTAATATGAGGCTTCACTGAAGTAAATATTATAGGATATTGCGGGGGGTGTCCGGTGTTGAGTTCTTAAATTAATTGGGAAGGTTGTTATTGTATAATAACTGAATAAATGATAGCTGAGAGAACGCTCTAATGATAAACACAAACAAGATGCAGACGACACAAAGTACTTGACGATGTGTTTTGTTCTTAGTAATAAACTTTTATGACCTGATATCAAATTTGTTGTAACCATTCAACATTTATAACAGAATTACTTTTTATTGGTTAAGTACAATAATAGAGAAAATTTTCGAAATTGTCTTAAGAAAATTGGAGAAAGTTTACAGCTGAATTTTACTTTAGTCTGCGGCGTGTGAGAAGAATGGAAGAATTTAAAGATCTGGAATAGTTTTAAGATACACTCTTTCAAAAACATTGACCTTAAGGCTGATCCTATGACCTCTTGGTTATATTTCCATTAAAATTGCTCAAAAATTGTAATGAGTGATGTTTCATCCCTTTGACGCAACAGAATACAAATTTACATACGGCAAATTCATACATCTGAGGGATTGTTATAGTACATTACAGAGGAACACTGTTATGAGTAATATTACAGGTGTGCGATGTTTACGGTAACGCGCCCGGAGTGTTCCTATGTACTATGTTTTAACGTGTACCCACAAGGTAAGTGGAAATCTACAAAACATCTTATTTCATAAAAATCAATTCAAGTTTCAAATTTTGTTATGTTCATTCTACGAACGAATCAAAGTTGTCGCGTGCCAAATCATTCATGTTTCTATGAAATGACTTTAGCTGTCGGTTAAATTTTTGTTTAGTATCGAGATTTTATTCGAGTTTTTCATCTTTATTGAGAACTTATAGGCGGCTTTAGGGAACACATGTAATGTCATAGGTAGGACATTCGTTTCCGTAAAATACCTCAAATTTAACAAATTTGAGAATCACAAACTTTTACGGTATCAAAACAAACACGTCGCATAAGATTTACCGACTACTCTGACTACACGTACGTTATGAGCCATTTACCTATCACATCGCACACCGGTTATATCAACTTACCGAGTGGGTACACGTTAAACATCTTTGGAGCAGTGAAAAGGAGTTCGGTAGAATATTGTATCGGTAATTTATGCGTGGCTTTGAGCGCTTTTTTTGGAGCACTTGGAGCTCATCTATAAAGGATTTCTTTGCAGAACCCCATTTTCCTATATACAGTATAAAAAATGACAGTGAATCGGTGAATCGAAGCAAAATATATCAATCTGAGAATTTTCTTCGGCAAAAATCGTAGTCTTTTCATAACGCCTATTCGACGCGACACAACTGAACTCACATTAGTAATATGTTCATTCCAGTTCAAGCCATCATCTAATGTTAAACCCATGCATTTGATAAAAGAGCATGTCTTAATTTCGATTCCGTCAGAATTTAAAGTTAACGTATTTTGAATCTTAACATTGGGTTTCCGGAAGTGTAACAATCTTGTCTTATGTAAGTTCAATGTCAATTTATTAATACGGAAGAATTCTACTAATCTATGTAGGTCGTCGGAGAGGTTTCAGATGTTCTGAGAAACATCAGCTGAAGAAATAAACATGTTGATATCGTCAGCGAAGCCGTAAGTGGACGAATTGATGGGCAGATGGTAGAGGTCGTTTATAAAAATAATAAAAGTAGGGGTGAAAGTACTCCACCCTGTAGAATTCCAACTGATATGTCTTCAATTTGGCTGTTTATTCCGTTACAAACAGTGAACTGTTTCCTTCTTTTTGGATAACTACTAATTAAATCAAAGCCAACACCTCTATTTCCTGCACGCTCAAGTTTATCTAGAAGCAGTTTATGTATAACTGTATCAAATGCCTTTGGCAAGTCTATGAACAGACCAGATACCACTTTTTTATTGTCAATCTCCCTACCTACCTACCACTCCCATCCCTAAAACCATATTACATAGCATTAAAAAATGTATTGAGCTGTAGAAAGCCAGTAATTGCTCGAAAGATTATGGTCTAAAAAATTTTGTTGACAGCTGGCAAGATAGATATAGTATAGGCCTATAGTTATTAACATCGCTTTTCAAGCTTTTCTTGTAAATTGGAATGATCATAGCTACTTTCAAGTCGTCTGGGTATACTCCATAAAACAAAATAAGGTTGATTAAATCACACAGAAAAGCGGATATAGCTGACGAGCAACACTTTAAGGATCCAACTGAAATTCCATCATAGCCGGGACTTTTATCTACGTCCATTGCAGAAATCAGTTCGAATACTTCAATTTCCGTCACAGGCTCGAAAAAAATGGACAATGGATTAGTGGTAAGCGTATTATGTTTATTGAGGTTGTCTTGGCCTGTCCCTGGGATGTTGTCAGCCAAATCCTTTTACACACTTGCGAAAAACCTCTTAAAGTGGTCAGCAGTCTCATGTTTCCTAATCACTGAGCCTTTACTTTTCGGTGAAATCAACTGCTTTTTTCTCTTCGATTTACCTAACAGGTAATATTCTTTTTTCCATATTTGTTTTGAGCCATTACATTTGTATTTGTATTTTAGAGACTCCACTAAGAGCTTTTTACAGCCAATGACAAGTGTTGTCTGGACCACCGGCTTAACGTGACTTCCGAACCACGTCTCAGAGTAATACGAATGTAGCGTCTTTGTTATTATGCAATTACTCCAACAATTGTTAGGCGCTTGATTATTATCTCGCCTAAATGTAGGTTTAGATATTTCGCTAAACACGTCTTGGTAATAACTCATTTTATATTGCATAGAGTATTTTTCAAATTCAATTTTTAATACGTCAAGTTTGTGACTCAGATAAGATCGATCAAGGCCCTTTCTACGCTTCCATCTGATCTTTTTCTTCAATTTTTCCATCTTAAGGAGATTGTATTCAAGGTGTGTGTTCAATGTTCATATAGGTACATTTCAAATGCACAGTCTTAATTTTAAATTTTCTGATTGAGAAATATTCAGAGGTTGTTGATTTAAATGCAGATGTAAAAAACGAATAAAGCTCATTAACATTGTTCGTCTGAGGAACACTTGTAGGATCGAGGAGCTTAGTCAACTTTAAATTCACCTTTTCATAATCTATAACCGTTTCGGTAATGAGAGTGTACTTATCTCTGGCAGGGAGAGGTATAACAGTAATGATTAGGATGGGATCACTAAGTTTTTGTTGAATAGTTGATTTTTGTGCTATGATGTGTTTTTTACAATTCATGACAACATGATTAAGTTGGGACTTACTCTCTGGTCTGGTCACCTTGTTATTACCAATTTCATAATTACAGCTCGCAAGAATGTTTACGTAGCGTCTCCTGAGGGCAGACGAGTTACTGGCAATCATGTCTACGTTCATGTCTCCAACTATCATGCCAAATTCATTTTTATCAACAGCTAACGGAATGGCTATTTATGCATCAACGAAGCAAAGCCGAGGTGAACACCATAAGGGAGCGGGAACACTATGTGTGAAATTCCTAGTAACCCTTCATACGATGATCATCCAGACAGAAGACAAAAGTGACAAAATTTATATGATGAAAAATATACGATCGTATACCTGGAGATTGTTGCAAACGTCAAGACTTCTTTGTGCTTATTTGAAAGAAGAAAAAGTGAAAGAATACGAAAAGAGCAAGTACAACCAAATTCGTCTTAAAGTGAATCAAAAATTTTGAATCTACCTCTCCATATACTACACACAACGAGCAATGTAATTTCATTTTGCCATCTTTTGAGTAATGCGGAATAATTTTTCTAAATCTATCTGTCATCCATGTAACACCATATCGCGTAATGCATATGAATCAGAAATTTTGTTGAAGATTTGCTATTCAAGTACCGAATATCCATGCTAAATGATATTCACATATTCCATCTGTAGTTTCCATCTTACAAAGATATGGAAAAATGTAGAAATGAAGCTGAAGCGTACAGGCGAAAACGAAGAATATAAAGAATATTTGATATTCGTCTTGGGTTTTTCTGTGATTATTTTATTTTTCTCTAGAAGTCTCTAAAATGTTTCTACATTCATATGATTTTACATTATAGAACAGAAAGCGTATACATTTTATATATCAACGTGTGTGATATATTATTCTATCCGTAAAATAAAAATGTCAGTTGGAGTGAGATACGACACATTTGGGTGAATTCTTCAGTTACAATGAAGGGTATTTTATTTCACAGAAGGTATATCATTTTATTCCGTGTAATTCAAAATTAAATAAATTGCAACCAAACCTGATTGCAATATCATGGAAATCAAATCTACTTACGTGTGGGAGCTGTTCCTTTCGTTTGGTTGGTGGTCATATTTATAACACAAAACAACTGTGACATACTGTCTTGTAAATATCGATTATGGATCTCTCGATGCGATGATCTTAACATTATTTATGAAATATTATCAATCATGACATTAACATGGCCCACGTTTCTGACCGATTGCAAAGCAATGTTGTTGTAACACACTACGAACATGTGTACACATAAGACTGGTAAAGTTGTATTAGCAGAAGTTACAGCCAAGAAGTAAATGCACTAAATACATTACAAAAACACAAGCATAAATCATAATGTTTTCGTGTAGTTTCTTCACCGAGTTCGCTAAGTTCAGCCGCAGAAGCGAAAGTTAGGAACAAGTAAATGATTCCTTACACCTAGATTCGCAGGGAATGTGTTCACCTTTTCCATTCCGCAACGTAGATGATTTGTAACTTTAATTAAATCCTCAAAGGCTCAGTTTAGCTACTCACCTCAAGTTAAAGATCTGGGCGGAAAGTCTTGATTCTATTATAGACCCTGCCTCTTCCATAAAGTTAGTACTCTAAAAAAGACGATTTTTAGACTCCCCTCCCTCCCTGCACAAAAACGTGCCGAATTGTTTCAAAACCTGACCCGGACCGAACCCGACCCGATTAAAACTTTCGAAACCCGAACTGTTTCAAAACCCGACCCGGACCGAACCCGACCCGATAAAATTTTTCAAAAACCCGAAACCCAAACTGTTTCAAAACCCGGACTGAAACTCACAACACAAATTATTTCGAAGCAACAATTATTTCAAGGCCCGACGTCTGCATTCTTCACGGACCTTAGACTAAAACAAAATTCGTGTAATGTAAGATGATAAAATTTAGACGAGTTTTGTAAAATATAAAAAGTCAATAAAGGATCGGGACCCGAATAAAATGATACAACAACCCGACCCGACCCGATAAAATTTCTCGAAACCTGAAACCCGAACTGTTTCCAAACCCGGCCCGGACCGAGCCCGACCCGATTAAAATTTTCGAAACCCGAAACCCATGAACCAGAAAAAAACATTTCGGTTTTTTCGAAATTTCGGGTAACCCGCTCATCTCTAGTGTCAGCACCAGCAGCGACAAGTAAATGGATTTTTATTATATTTATATATTTACAAAGTGCCGGTCATTTGTTTATGTGCTACATTTAATATCACCCGAAGCACTATTTCAAAATATCCGATGCGCCATCTGGCGTATATTAAGATGTAGGAATTTACTGTAGGAAATGAATGTAAAACGGGAAATAACTGAAAAACGGGAAATGATTCAGAAATTGCAAATTCGCTCCTCCACACTATGCATGTTTGAGTTCGAAATCTCAAAAAATTTCGCCAGCGATTTCTTTCAAAAAGATTCATGAGTCCAAAATCTAAAATTTTTTCGCTCGCTATGACTGCGCTTTTTTACTTCTTCACACTGTGCTTGAAATGGAGATCTCAACAAATTTTGCTCACGGCTACTTTGATAATTTTATCACTCGTTACACGGTCGCGTTTTTTTGTCTCTAAAAACTGGCCTTACTTCGAAATCACAAAAATTTTCGCTCATTCCGCTGAAGTCTTATGTTTTAATGAATTTTTTGAATTTGCGCCTTTTCGTCTTGAAAGTTACGCACTTCCTGTGAGAATCCTCACCACTGGAAATTGCTTACTTTAGGCTCTGCGATTCCATGCAGTTTGGGTAAAATATCCCATCACGGAATCAAATCAAATGTTCACCCGTCACGGTATATTTGGGAATAGAAGAGGTCTACATAATATAACTGCTCAGGAGATAGAAATCTTTAGTCTTCAGGAAAATTGTTCAGGTTGAAATGAAGGAAATCTTTACTGAATTTAGACCGCTACTATTACCAAAAATTTGTACGTCGTCGATGTCAGCCTCTTCATTATAATTCTTGCTGAGGCTCCAAAGATATTTGGGGACAATTTAGCCTGCAAAAAGAGCTCTGGGAGGAAATCCAGACACAAATCCATCAACGAAAATACGTAAAAAACGTTAAAAAATCAAAATATCGTTCTGTCTGGAAGACAATTTTATTTTCTACCCGATTTTCATTGAAACGATGGGCCCGTGGGGCAAAGGTGGTAAGGACCTAATTGACCAAATAGGAAACATTCTTAAGGAGACAAAAGCAAAAAGTTTCTTCATCCAAAGAATTAGCATAGCCAACCAGGCAGGAAATGCCGCTTGGTTTCTGGGAACTATGGCGAACGACTTTGATAAGTTTGACGACGCTTATTATGTGATTTAGCAATTGAGCAAATTAACTGTAATTTTGTCTTGTGATTTTCTTATACTTTCTTGATTTTAATAATTTAATTAAATAAGGACCCTGAGAAGATGACGACGCTCTTCCCTTGAGCCTCCTCACTGATAGCCGGAATTCTCAA
Source organism: Pseudolycoriella hygida (assembly GCA_029228625.1). Classification (NCBI taxonomy): domain Eukaryota; kingdom Metazoa; phylum Arthropoda; class Insecta; order Diptera; family Sciaridae; genus Pseudolycoriella; species Pseudolycoriella hygida. The sequence continues at coordinate 31,585,034 of CM055406.1, read as the reverse complement.
TTTGAAGATTGTTGTTTCTGAATCTAGAGGAACTAGGACTTCCATGTCTATCCACTCGTTGAAATTGCTTCCGGGAAAATGACGATCTTCAAGCGACTGTAAGCGACTTTTCATTGTTGTTTTCCTTTCGATTTTTTCTCAAGGAATTTACTTGAAATATGAAAAATGTTAATAGTTCAGAGGCTCCCCAACCATTCTTTGTACCGCACCGTCTAGTTTTAACAGTACAAAATGCTTTTTACTTTAAGTAATTTTAAATATGAATGTGACGCGAGTTCTTCCTGTTAGAGGTGCGCGGGACGACCTTTTTTGGAAGCCAAACCCGGACCGAATCCGATTCGAAAATAAAACCCGAAACCTGAAACCGAAACCAATGAAAAGTAGTTCGGTTTCGGGCCGGGCCCGGATTGGGCGTTTTTTTCCGAATTTCGGGCAACACGCTCACCTCTACTTCCAGTTTACTTACGAATGAAATGATAGTACTAATATTGTACAAAAATGCATTAGAAAACTACATTTCCGAAAGGAATAGCATCACTTATTCACTTCAAATATCGCGTCTATTGAATGAAGACAAAAGATTGTGTCACATATTTAACAAATTACAAAGTTAAAAGTCGATTAAGCGAACTAAATGCGCAAATATATTGCATAATGAGCATCTTTGTGGAAACTATCGAACATAGAACTTACGTGATAGGCACATGAGCAACATTAACACACAATATAAGTTGAAGACCCATAAATCATCAAATGTTTAAGTTCCGGGCAATGTTTGTAAGTTATAACTGCCGCCGATTCATATTCTCGCATTTACTTAAGTTGAATTCGACTCTATGTATTTTAAGAAAACATTACAGCTAACAAGACCGCTAACGACAACTTATGCCAATATATCATAGTAGATGTTTGTAATAGTTGACCTGAGGATGAAATACATTGCTAAAAATGACCAATGCTCAAATAAATTATTTTATTTACGGACGGCCAAACGGTTACTACATCGCCTTAAGAGTTGTTATTTAACAAATATGTTAGACCTATATAGAAGAACCTATTCCGATCGTACGCGTCTGGTGGCAGCTGCGTCTTTAAAGTCTGGCGTTAGAATTTTCGAATACAAGGCTTCATGAACACGAACAGGGATGGCGGAAAGGTTTCAGCGCCGCCAAAAGTAAAGTCGTTCAACTACTGATACAGTTCATTGGAAGTCCCATTTCTAGACACTCCTCGACCCAGCTTCACTTATTTAATTTGAGTCTGACTTTATTCCCTGCATCAAGCTTTTGCTATCAATCGTTGTTGCATTTTATGACATAGTCCTTGTCGTTTTTGGCAACTTATTCCCTATCAACTATGAATTTACGATTGAGTGTCACTAGAGGTGTGCGGGTTGATTTTTTTTTAAATGAGACCCGAACCGAACCCGGACCAAAATAAAAAATCAAACCCGAACCGAACCCGAACCAAAACTTTTTTTAAAAAGATTCCATTCTTTATTCGTTCCAATTTTTTCAATGTTTTTTAAGCCCCATAACAGACTTTGGTTGCAAAGAGTTTCGTCTCCAGGTCAATCAAAATCATCAAATAATTTTTTATATCAGAACTTTTCAGCAAAAGAAAGGCCACTCTTAGGAAGCTACGGGAGAATCACACGAAAGACGAAGAAATTATGAAGCGACAAAATGTAAACTTAGAAAGATGTAGAAATAGTACGAGTTAAAAATCAGAGAGTTGGCGGATGATACGATTACAGATTAAGGACCTCACACCAAAAAGTACGAAATTCTATGAATATGATGATGTACAGATTTTTCATTTGGGAAGTTAGAGGCCGAATGTCTTGCAACGAAGTGATAAATATCGAAGTAACGTAACACTTCCTAAATTTGAAAATTTTGCATGCAATTCGAAATAAAGCCAAAACTATAAAAATCCTTGATATTTAAATTCGAATTCATTTTTCATTTCTTTTATTTTCGGTTGTTGAATGAATGTGACCATTGAATCGTGTCACTCGTTACAACACATACCTATAATATCATTCATACGAAAATAGGATGCTGAATTGTTTCATTTCATATCCAGAAAAAAAATCCCAGTGTTCTTTTACGTTATTCTATTATTCTGTGACGATAAATGTATTTTTTAGTATATGTGAATCAAATATAAAGTTGGGGGAGTGACAAATGACTGTCCTCGCGCATACGTTAGTTTTGTTCGAAAGCAACCCTTATGTAGGAATTGCGTGTTTCCAGGGAAATTTTACCGAGTTGATATATTGTGTTAATGTATATACATATTCACAAGTAGAATATAATTTACTGAAGAAGGATATTATGCATTAGGTTTACTGTAACAAACATAGATGGTATGCCGAACCGATTTACAAAATTCTTAGACGTTACTCAAAAGACATGGAACGTTGTTGTTGCACAGGCTTAACATTACGTATAAATTGAAATTAATTCATGCAACTGTTACAATTTTTGATGCTTGCATTCGTGTGATTTTGTCACTCCATTTATGATGGTGAAGTGGACGGTATTTTCTTACCTAGTTTCTTCTACCGTAAATTATCATTGCGTCCTTGTTCTAAGTAGAAAAAAGGCTATTCTATCAACGAAAACTCAAACAAGAGTAAAGTAAAGTGGCAAGAGTGAAGCGAAGAGTTGTAAACGCTTTCGAAAATAACGTTATAAACTCAACTTCACGCAATTTGTTAGGCTAAGAACATATTTCCTATAAAACGACGGTTTCAATCCCATCTCAGTAAATATAAGAAGTAGAAGAAGAAGAAGAAAAAAAAACTTTGGTTATCTCCATTACCAACCTATGCCATATCATAAATCCGTACTTTGTCTATGAAACACTGGGTTTGTTTTTGTTGTATGTGTCGACGTCGGCAAGTTGATAAATTTCATGTAATTTTTCTTGTTTTGATCTTCTTTTACTAATGCTGCATTGACAGTATCTTGTCGATTTATCTATAACTTTTAAACAAAAAGGGATTTATAGATAGCGTATATAATTGGCAAATGAAAAAAAGAAAAAGGTTTGTGCTATACAATACTCTTGGTATATCGCTCAGCGCTGCGATTTTTTACGATAATTTCATTCATAAATAACATATTAATCGAAGCTTACATGAAAAGTGGATGCCGTAGTTATCATTGGCTTTTTTGGTCTTATAGCCAACTTTAGAACACCCGATGTCAGGTCAGCCTCACATCTGGCTTGATCTGTGTCCGAACTAATTTTAAACCTGAACAATGTTGCCTTCTCACAAAAGTCTACAGCAAATTAATTAATCTTGTAAGTTTTTGTCAATATCGTGTCAAGAACAGATCACTTTTTTTAGATCTATCAGTTTTTGTCATACCTTGATAAGTCCATGAAACACTGATCTATCGATCCTTTGTTTTGTTACCCGTTCATCATGTAAATCTCAAAAACCTCCCAGTCCCGATTTGGAACCTATCCAGAGCGACAGGTCTGTTGGGAATTGGCTTGGGACCCACCGACCGTCCAGGAGAAGAAGGTGAGAAATTTTAGAGCTACCAATGGAAGTTGCCGTTGAATCAAAACGATGCACTTTAGCGAAATTCAACTGTTTATTCTTCTTGTAGAATTACTTCAAATTTATCTAAAATATTCAAATATTTTTCTTAATAAACTAATTTTCGATCTCTTACAAAATTCTTCTTACAATTAGTATCTTCTTCTCACTGCAGTATTCCGATACGTGAAACCCGTGATATCTTATAATCAACTGACGCGCAAACTGTAACTATCATAACCCCAACTTAGTTACCTCCTTGGAACTATTTTCTTCAACTAAAATCTCTGCGCACCCTCACTGTTACACTAGGTTTCACTTGAAATTTTTATATCTATTAATTTAATACTTTGGTCGATGATTTAACTAGATTCTTATAACAAATCGACTTCGAGTCTAAATCTGTAGTTGGAATCAACAATGTCTTCAATTTTCCGTCTGTCAAATCTATCGGTCAAAGTAGTAGATTTCTAGCAGTGTTGCTGAACAAGGGACCAGGTGCGGTCTGGATCATTAAAGAGTCCGATTTTAGCCAGATGCTTGCTCAATCCATAGTGCTTAGAGATCGCACCCACTACCCTCTTGATACGTCCTCTGTTCATGTTTAGCAATTCTTTTGACCATTTCCCATCGGACACCGCGCCGGGATGAAACGCTTCGTGTACATTCCTCCATCATAGGCTCTCAAATAGTTAGCGAATTCCGACCTGACCCAACTCTTAGATATGCCTTACCTTATAATAACAAAAGTATATTGAAAGTTCCATTGGGAAATATAATGTAGGGAATACACTGATCTCATTAAGTACCCACCGCGATTTTTATGACGGTTACATTTTCTCCCACTAAATCGCATATGGCCAACAACTTCCTAGAAGATTTTCATTCAGAAAATAGTAATATGAGCGTTCCTACGTTACATTTTATGCAACTACACCGTGGAACTAGCCATATATACTTATACTCTGGCGCGCAGCGTGGTGTTGCCGAGCCTTTTCTCGTCAGCTCATCCTCTCTCTCTCTCTCTCTCTCTCTCTCTCTCGTTATCCTCCGCGCCAGAGTGTCCACGATCCTAGACCAGCGTTACATGATTTCACAGTCCCATCCGGTTCAGGGTTTCCGTGCAGATCAGTGCGCCTGCTCCATGACTCTAAATGTTCTTTTGGTTCAGACTGTTATGTTCTGATCTCCGTCGACAGAGAACCCATTAAGAGCGTTAAATTGGACACATGCACCATCATCAATCAAGGGTTCAAGAGCAACTCAATTTTAGTGATCAAGTTCAGAAATGAGTGGAGAAGTCGCTCGCGATTGATTGTATTTTGGTGAAGGTCTAAGGGCTCTATTTTAACTATGGCAATGACGAGTGACTCAGCAAAAATGATCGACCTAATTATCAAAAAATAATCTGTGAACTCAAAACTATTTGAATTTTTTTTAAATGTTCCAAAATCGGGAAATTTAGAACAATATTGATGGCTGTTATTAGGACACGCTAGAGCTCTAAAGTAAGCTCTGGAAACTGTAACTCAATGGATGAAAATGTTCAGCTTCCTGACTTTCCTCTCTACTTTTCAAAGCAATAGAAAAGTTTTTTGCAATAAACAATGAATGAAAAAATATTCTTAGAAATTCAAAGGAAAATTGGGATTTCAATCCACATTCAGGAAAAAAATTTGATACGATCAATATGAGTATCGTCAATGTTTTTTTTGTCTTGTTCCGCTGTTGTTGTGACCACACGTTTACTTCGTACCATTTTTCATTTAAAGACGTAATTTTTTTTATTCATCAATATCAGCTTTCGTACATAAATAATTACAAATGCATTCAAATTATTCATTCAAAAATATTGTACTGGACCGACTGAAAGCTTTTATTTTATTTGTTGGCATTATATTTTGATATGGGTAGCGTCACCGTACTTACAATAGGTGAACTAACATATAGACACCACATTGTTTATGTTGGCGCAAAGCTTCAAACGAAAAGACAATGTGTTTATTTCAACTAAACTGGATTTGTTTCAATATTAATTTAAAACAAAAACCAATCACAGTGTTATAACAGTAAAGTTACTCCCTTTTAATGCAATTTCTTCTCCGGTTGGGTTCTATGAGTTTTACTTAATAAAATAATAGATTTTAAAACACATTCGCCTATTTTCTCACCTTCTTTACCTTCAAATGTATGTGTTTTCCGAATGCATTCATAACTTGCAGTGTCTTTATACGTAAGTTGCAAGGAAAGCTTGATGATTGTGTAAAAGTTTTTACTTAAAGCAATGGAAACTTTATAGTTAGGTAGTTCAAATTTTAACTCTTTATTTGCGCACGTAGAAGATTTAGGCCGACCATTTGAAGAGCTTAGAACAATATATTTAACTATTCCACTTGCAGGGCACTGTCACATTTTGTATGAAATTTTTTGAAATATTCAACAACCAAATTACTTCTATTTCTTTTACTTAGATACTCAAATAGCTTCTGGTCATGTGAATTTTTTTATTATTTAGTGAAAAAAAGCTGCTCGCTTTTAGAAAACAATGTGAAACCACGCAGTATAGAGTCAAGCCGGGCTTTCCAAACGTCCGTTGGAAAAGAAATTTAGACAAATGTCCTTTAAAATTTTGTAATCTTCATTGTAAAATTAGTAAGAATTTTTCAAAAAACTGTATTTAATTTTTTACACCAACTTCCAGTAAGCTCTTTATGACATCTGGACAAAAATAAAATGACTCTCGAGCTGAAGTTAAAATAAACAAATTAAGGTATGAAAAGAGTAGGGGAACATCTGAAAAAGTATTGGAAAATGGACGGTTTCGATGCCGAAAGTTAATTTATTAAAGAACTTCAAGTATATCATATGCTCGCTCAGAACCATAAATTCAATTAAATTCAACATCTGCGGTGTTAATAACCTGCGCATAAATAAAAAGTTCGTAAAAATGTTGAAAGCTAAATAAAATCATTGTTTTTTCATCTTGAAGTTGAGCTACTTTTTTAAGATTTCTTAGTTTTTTCGTTAGAAGATAGGTCTGTACTTTCAGCCAGCAGACTTGGTGCCGAAAACTTGAAAATGTCAAAATTCATGAAGAAACGAGTACATTACCTTGTATCAGTTTATAATTCGACACCTTTGGTTCCTTACCTGGGAATATAGAAAGCAGCCTGGTGCTAAGCATCTGTGTTAACTAAGCATCTACACTTTAGCGATATGTTTACGTCATATAAGTTTCAAGTCGGCACTAGGCTGCGTCCTCGAGTTAAGACTTTTTGAATGCAGAGGGCATCAGCAGCCTGGTGCCGAGTTGAAACTTATGCGACGTATACAACTCACTATTGC
>CM055406.1:31540490-31567382 GCA_029228625.1 Pseudolycoriella hygida | reverse complement strand
TGATGAAAATACGTGTGTGCTTTGACAGGAGAATCGCAATTAATTGACGCGAATCAGAAAATTTTCTAATTTTCCGAAATCGGTGTTGTTTTGTCAGTTTTCGATTCTGAATATTGATCGAAATACAACGAAATTGCTCATCCCAGCAATTCATAATATTATCGTTTGTTTTCTGCTTTAATTATTTTCCCGAATCTGAAACTTTGTGAATCGAATGTCAAAACGACAATTTCTTTGACTTCTCAAGCACAAGTTGGGGCCGTGTAAACTCTACCAAAAAATAGAATCTTTCTCAAGTTTCCTCATTTTGTCCATCCCACAAATATGTTTTCCAAAAATACAGAAATGTCCACCCCATTTACACAGTGTGTGTAAATAGCCTGCACTAATTTGTTATTCGCAGACGTGCTACCCACCAAGTCTTTCACCACACCTACCCTTAAAATACCCTAAAAATCATATGTAAATTTGTAAAAGTTTGGAAACACGCACAAATTCGTAACAAATAGCGGTAATGGTACAAATAAGTCAACTACAACGAATTATGCGCAAGAACATTTTTTGCTATGCATTTTTTTTAATTGTGCGAATAACAAATACATCAGCAAAGCGAAAATTTGTTTGCTGAACTTCTGCTTTCGATGCATGACTTCGACATAATTATGCTTAAAAGTGGGAAACACGCACAAATTCGTAACAAATAGCGGTACTGGTACAAATAAGTCAACTACAACGAATTATGCGCAAGAACATTTTTTGCTATGCATTTTTTTGAATTGTGCGAATAACAAATACATCAGCAAAGCGAAAATTTGTTTGCTGAACTTCTGCTTTCGATGCATGACTTCGACATAATTATGCTGTCGAAGCAGAACATATGAGAGGATGAAGATTAATAAATTTTTGCTCTTTCGGTTTGTGTATGCGATTTGTAGCGTGTGGACAATTGAGATATTTGGCAAAAATTTTACATTTGTATTGCGCCTCCGTTTGTTATCGACTCTTGCTGTTTGAAGATGTAAACATAAAATCAATTTAAACAAATTGAGCACTAAAATCGTCGATTAAATTGTATAATTGTAAAGAGTGAATTTCAAAAGTTTCTATTTTTAGCAAGAACTATAGACTTACAAATTGTAAGGTTTTGAACCGATAGTAAGCTTTCGGTATCGGGAGTGAAGTTGCAAGAATGTTATGGAAAAGGGTGAATGCCCAAACCCACAAGAAATAAAAAGGTTAGTAGTGTGAGGTTTTGTTGAAATCCAAATTAAATTTTTAAGCTCACGAACCCAGTTAAATTGAATGGTGTTTGGTTCGGACTTTTTTGTTAGGTATGAATAACTCGCTCACTTCTAAGCTCACACATGTCTTTCTAATTGAATTATTAGATCATTCCCTTGGCGTAAGTCAGGGTCTTACGGCAGAACAGAGGTCGAATTTTGTCTGGATGATTGGGTGTCCGGCTGAATTCTTTAAGTCTATCCACACGAATTACGATCTATTCCGAAATCTGTTGCCAAAATTGTTATCTTGACATGTGGGCATAACGAATCTCGCCTTCGGCTGGAACCGCAACGCTCACACGTCGCAATAACCATTTTGGCAAGAGGTGCATAGTCTTATATTAATCGAAAGTCCAGCAATTTAAAGAATTTTTTTTTGTTTGTGCCCTTGGACTTAGCTAGGGCCCTAAAAATGTATTTCTGCTAGGGCTTCATATGTTTTTTCTATGTAAATCGGGTAAATTCTGGCAGGTGTTCTTCATTCTTTAGAATAAAGTTAGTGCCAAAATTTTTTTTATGTGGTAGAGAAAATTGAGGGGATCGTTTTTTCCATTGAAGTATGAGTCCAGGGCCACAGGTCGGTCCTAAGGTCGACCGCACCACGAAAAATGTTTTCATTTATTTTTGGAGTAAATTGACGGGAACTTTTTGTCCGTGGAAATATGCATCAAATCAAATTTTTTAGATTTATCAGGGACAACCTAGTGTTGGTCTTGAAACACATATCCTAGAATCCTTTGTTTCTTTTCCCGTTCATCATTTAAATCGTTAAATGAGCCTTCCTGTTGCTTCCAAGGACCTGTCTAAAGTGGCAGGTCTAAGTTTGATAGCCTCAGATGGTCTCACAACGAAATCCTCAAGAATTCTGCGTCTAGTTTGGAGGAATTTGGGGCAATCACATATTACGTTTATGCCCGTTTCCTCTTCAGCAAGAGCAGCTTGGGGTTTCTGATAGTCGTAGGAAGACAGGCTGGCCACCCATGTAGCCACTTCTGTCTGCTGGGAAATATTCTTTGAAACCGCATAGTAAAGTCAGTTACTGGTGTCATTTTGTCCCTTAGCATGTCAAAAATCGGATCCGAAATAACGTCTCTAATTCTACCATCTACATCTAAGACGGGGCCCACAAGCCTGAGTTCCCTAGCCTATCCGCAGGGCCGAAAGCTCTGGCTTAAATTATCAAGTCCAAAGGCGGTATCGCTAGTCTCCAAGGCCGCAGTTGCCGTGGTCTTCATAGCTCCAGTAATTCTAATGCACACTAGCCTTTGTATCTCATTCAGTCTTTTTCTCGCCTTCTCCACGCCCATTCTTGGCCACCATACTACTGATCCATAACTCAACATAGATCGTATGTCAGCCTCGTACAACCACAGAAAGGCCTTAGACCTTAGTTTCTCCTGAAGGAGTTCTTGTAGATCCAAAACGCCGTCAATGCATTCTGTTCTTTGTCTTCAGTATGGTCAATCCAGTCCAGTGTGACCCCAAGGTATTTAACCCTAATTCCACAATCGAAGAGCCTGATCCTCCCCACCAACTATGAAATCATCAAATTAATGAAGGCAGAGTCCACATCTATAAGATGTGACCAAGTTGACTACAAACGAGAATCGTCTGCTGAAAAGTGTCTACCTACTTGTTTTCTTTCGTTTCTAATTACATTTCATCCTATTTCACAGTTTGACACATTAAAACTATTTTGCAAAGTTGAACTTTCAAACAAAAATCACGCGCTAATATAACTACTCCTTATCTCCGACTTTATTCAAATTGAGACACTCACATTAACTTCTTGTATATAATTTTTCGTAACTTCAGACGATAATAGGCTTTTTCGTGATATATTGTATGATACATGATATTTATAACGCTAAACACACAAAAGTTCTTATAGATAAAAAGTAAGAACGTTGAATGTGTTTTCGAACATTATAAACCTTAAGTGAAAATTAACTGCAAAAGAACTCTCTCGATTTGGCCGGTCTACAATGTTTTTGATATCGAGTCTGTTCGCATAGCATTTACAATTGTCTACACGACAAAGTAGAAGTGGAAAACGCAGATTAGATTCGGATTCGTTTGCGTGGTTATCGAGGATAACTTAAGTCTAGTTAACACCATGCTGCGGAATTGAAATCACTTTTTATAATTATTAGTACAATTTGTTATAAACGTAAACTTGTCCTAGCGAGGCAAAGCCGAACTCAGGTCAAAGTCGACAATGCATACAATTTTGACAAGCAGAGCTTGCGGAATCGCAATTAAAATAGACACCAACGTTATTATTGCAACTTTGTACTCTTTCTAACTCACTCGTATACCAGCGAATTGTTTCTGTTATTTTGAAGCACTTGTTTATATCTATTTTTTAACGATACAAACCCAACGAACATCAATCCGAAAAACAAACCAAAAACTTCATTTCAGTTCGTCAACACGAAGATTCTGAATTGGATTCAGAGATGGATGACAGAGATAGCATTTATTTAGATACAATATCTCTTGCATCAGAATATCCGAATCGGAAATCGATGAGTTTGTCCAGACAAACAATTTATCATTCCGCTGAAGATATTCAAGGTTCAGCAGCGACGGACGCAAACACTCTATTCAAACGAAATGAGCAGTTAGATGGACTTGCAGCTGGCCAAATGGCATTTGGAAAATATGGACAAAATGATGAGGTCTCTGCACGCCTGCTAATTTTAAATAATAAGAAAACAGTTACATATTCGCAGTGGAAGTCTCGGGTAACCATTTCTCTGTAACCTTTTGTTATTAACTTAAACCGGTTGCCTGTAATAACAAAAACAATGAATTGTTGGTGGTTGTAATGTTTCTCATTAACACAACTAATAATAATATCTATGGAAAACTGATCAAAGCTTTCAAATTCATGCAAAAATTGTGTCATTGAAAATTTTCATCTTCGATGGTAAATAGAAGTCATCTCTTTCTGATACTGTACTTAGCAGACTTTTTCTATTGAATAAATCACATTTCAGTTTCATCAAAAATTCTAAGATTTAAGAACTATTTTTTGAATACTTTACATATCTAGGGAGGAAAATTGCAGTTTTGCTCCAACTATTAAGTCGGAGAAAGGTTACTGTTGCCATACTCTTGGCATATAAAATTTTGTGTGCCAATTTTTTTGGCTTCACAATCGTCAAAATAGTAGATTATGCACCTCTCGCTAAATTATTATTTTGACGTGCGGGGCATTGTGACCCTAGCCGAAGGCGTGGGTCATAATAACACACGTCAAAATAACAATCTGGGCAAGAGGTGCATATGCTGTTTTATCTATCGAGAACGTATATATCGAGATAAGTAAATTTGCGCTAGAGGGATAAGTTCGAGATTATCGTTCTAGATAGATAAAAATATTTACTCCAATAAACTGTTTACTGCTTTATGCTGAGCTATATCGAACGCAGTCGAGAGGAAAATTTTAACACATCTGATTGGGATAGCCAGAAAGAAAATTGAATCTCAGAAATTCATTCCGCATCGTGACAGAATATATGAATCTGGGTACGGAGCTACGGGCGTTTAAGTGATTTTTGGTCTTTCGTACATAACTCGAGTAAATCTTTTCTAATTTTCAAACAAATTTTTTGTTTGAAAGACCTGGGCATAGCCGACAATTTATGGAAGAAACTTTTTTGAATTTGAGTCCTTGGACTTAGCTAGGGCACTAAAATCGAGTCTCTGCAAGAGCTCTATGTATTTTTTGTCCATAACTCGGGCAAATCTTTTCCGATTTTCAAAAATTTTCTTTTGTTTGAAAGATGTAGGCATGACCGACAGTTTATAAAAGAAACTTTTGCCTGTGCTTAGGGCTCAAGTGGGCCATGTCGGTCCTAAGGTCGGCCCTAGCCAAAAAATTTTTTTTTGCTATGTTGCAGAAATTAAGGAAAACATTTTTGGCTATGGAATTGTGTGTCCGAGGCCTCTACTTAGGGCCCTAGGTCGGTACTAAGATCGACCCTAGTCCAAAAAATGGTTTTTTCAATGTTTTAGAGAAAATTGAGTAGAATATTTGGGGGTCAATTTTTTGCTTTCGGAAAGGTTTTTTTACACCGTTTCTTCGGACGGGTTTTTCAAAATTGCCCTATCGGCAATTTCCAATACAACTTAATATGGATGCAATTTCATACACTTAAGAGTTAAGGCAATATTTACTTGAATACGTTCGAGTCTCTTCGTAACATCAACTCTGTTTGCCGCATCTATTCTGATACGTACGGGTCCCTTCATATGTTTATTTTTCTTCAGCTGATGGTTACGTAAAGCCAGTCTATATATTATGATGTCATTAGTAGACACCACACGACATGATTATATTTATTTGCACACATACGAATCTACGACAACAACGAGTATTTGTATAAATTGTAAAATAACATACGACACGAATGAAAGACAACAAGTTACTACGTCATAGAAATGATAGTCATGTCTATTCGATAAGAATGTTTAAAAGTTTCTAACACCAGCATAAGCAACGTAATGTGAGATGGAGTCATTAGTCGTACCTAAAGTATAAACTGGTGATTATATTGTAGAAAACTTCAGGGGGTGCTCTCTGAGGTTAAGTGCCAAAATATGCAAGCGTAATGTGCGAAATCAATATTCCATTGAACAAATACCATTGCGTCATTTTGTAACCAAGATTGATAGCTTATGCTTCAATATTTTCAACTGAAAATTAACTAGGCAGAGTTCATAAAAAAAGCAAATAGATTCGACAAGTTTAAGTTCTATTGATCCAATTCATACAAAACGATTACAAAGTATAAAATGTTTTAATAAAATTACATATTTCTTTTCTAGTGTATGTAATTCCTTTCGTTACTTTGCTCTATCGTGTATGCATATAATAAACATTTATAGATTCTGCCCTGTTAAAAGTCATTTGTATTAATGTAGTTTGTGACCCTTCCATTGTTATTCCTTGGTTTTATTCTAATTAACGTAAGGTGCGGTATGTGCTTTGAGTGTTCAAAGGAATTACAATTTGATGAGTGGATATGAACTCATACTGCTCCCTAATTTTATAGTCGCCCTCATTCGGCTAGCATACCATTCCAACTAGAAATGACCAAATACAAATATTTTGTTCGTTGAAAAAAAAACGCTTTCTTTACTTGATAAACAAACATTAAAAATTTACATTTAAAAGTTTAATCTTTACTGTTTTGCTGGGGTCTATTGCAAATTGATAAAAATTTACATTTTCTTAATTTGATTTTTTCGACAGAAAATTGTAATAATTTCATGACATCATTTAAACGTCTGATAAAGATGGCACTAAACTTACAAACTTGCTCTAATTTTCTGTTCTAATTTCGTTATAATTTTACTGACTGAAAGCTAATGTCTTCATTTATTTGTTTATATAAACGTGGTTTTCTTTCGTTGAAGTTAGGAAAATGGTTGTGTTTTTCACCAACATTTGTAATTTAAATCGACTGACTTCTTTTAAGTTACTTGAATTTGTGATTGGACGGCATTGATGTCCATGGGTTTGATAATACTCCACTGATGTATATTATACATTACAATACAAATTCCATACTTCGCGTATACTTCGTGCCATTTTATACACCGACTTCTACTGATTTTTTCGCAAATCCTTATATACGAACCGCACTGAAACGATCCAAGAAAATCTTTTGTAATCATACTTCCAGCATGTTTCCGGTAACGCGTGACATGCAGAGGCGCCGAGTTTGGTTTTAGAGCAGGGGGGCAAGATTTCAATTAAAATTTCACAATATCTTCCACAGGAATTTTTTTTAGAAATTCGAAACTTGCATTTGTTTTTCTTTGAAAGCGTACACTTCCTGATTTTATCTTTACAAAACGAAAATTTAGAATATCTCAGCACTATATGGCCGATAAGACGCCAAAGTCGCTAGTCGTCATAAATGTTTTTTTTTGTTTTCTGGCAATGCAGAACCGAATTTTTTTTCTTTCATTAACGAAATAAAAATATCGAAATTAGATTGCTGAAGAATGAAACTGTTGCGCCGCAGGCGAAAATTTTAAGATTTAAAACGCTCATGACAAAGAAATTTACACTTTTGCTTCAGAACTTTCATAAGATTTAAGTTAAAATTTGTGTAATAATGACTGATTGTTGTTTTTCAATCAGTAAATCACGGGGGGCTACGCACCCCTGCGTTTTCTCATAGTGCTGGGTCGCCAATTGGTATGCGTTAATTTTTTACTAACAACAACCACCGTCGCTCGACTGCATGGTCGGACTAAACTACTTTATGCATTTTAAAGTTGATGAAGAAATATCAATATGTTACCCTTCTTAATTACAATATTACCATAATGCCTTTGTACCATCAATGGATCATCCAATTTTTTTTTTTTAAAGTCTGGAAATGCCTGACAAATTGTTGGACTTCAGACTTCACATGACAGATTCAGTGCATCTCGCCATTCGGACAGCGCTGGGGCGCCACCTGTCATGCTGATACTTATATCTCACTGTGATACACAGCGAGAACTAACAACTGCCGCCTCTCGGTCGTCGGTCTCATAGTCGGACTAACTACTTAATTTGTTTGATATTTTTGTAAATCTTTTATTTAATTTAATTTAAAACTGGTACCTGGTGTGGCTTTATGCCATCTTATCTTACCATTTTTTAGCCTACGGCAGGTCCTTCCGTGTTTTTTCAACACTTTACATGTCCTTTTCCTATGTGTCCGTAAGCATTCAGTTGTAACAAAGTCGATCCTAATCATTTCAGCGCTTTTTCCAGCATATTTTCACATTCCTAAACGTCGCCATGAGCCTTTACGTGGTTACCTGTACCGATTTACTAATATTTTCGCTCTTGGGTCATTAAATTGCTTGTCGTTCCATCTTGTTAAAGTAATCAAGCTAAGCGGCCGGAAATAGGGCAACCACACGACAACAGTCACTTTCGTCTTCTTCAAAAACTTTATGTTTGGCCTACGCATCAAGTCAACTTGGACAATTGCCACACAAAAAAAATGCAAGCTATGCTATTTGGGCCCGATAACAGTTTGGTGGGGAACTATGAGGGAAATGAGCGCTCGCTCAAGGTCAACGAAAAATCATGGATAAAACAAAATGTGTGGGGCGTTGACTAGACATTTTCACATTTAGACAATGCACGTATCCGTTCAACATACTTTCGAGTCGCTTGAATTAGTATTTACAATGAATGCACTGATATTATTTCATTTTTCAAATAAATTTTACGGAGTAAAATATTTTCGCGACCATCCACATACATACTCGAAATATGATTACAAAAAATTCACCTAGGGCTCATTCAAGGAACAAAAGAGCGAGAAGAATATATACGGTCAAATGAAGAGAGAAAGAGATACCTATATTGTTTGTTCCTTACATCACATGGAATGAGCCCTAGGTCATTTTTGTACATGCCCGATGTACTATTTTTTCCAGTACGGTCGACATTTTTCAACAATTATTTGCGGTAATAAGTAATCCACTTTACACCTTATTGACTCATAAAGATCGTACTAAATCTCAAAGTTTGCGACTTAAGTCACACTTGAGCCTAGGGCTTGTTGGTGGACCAGCGAAAAGTTTACATTTTTGATAGATTAGAGTGTGATCTCCGCATTATCGAAGGAATCCAAGGCTCTTCGAAAAATGTAGATTGTACAACAACGTCTTGTCAAATTACCATATGCTTACAACGCTTATGAAAATATGCCTCAAAATCGGTACTATTACGCTCACACATTCCCAAAATGGATGGTAAACATAGGAAATATGTGAAGACAGAAAGACAAACAACACCAGAATCTAAGACAACAGACGGCAAAAACGCTAAGAATTTTTACTAAAACTTTTTTATTTTTGTCAAATTGTTGCCAAGTTGCCAAGTGTCTCAGAAGTTGAAAGCTCGCTGGCTGCTCTATAATATTTTCCTATCATGAAATAATGCTCTTACATACATGCAAATTTGGAAGTATTTCCCACACGTATGAATCAATATGTGTGTTAGCGTCAACATTCTACCATCTGATTAAATATACCTGCAATTATTATTTATTATTAGCGAACGAAAGCTCACTCTCGTAAAATTTATGAAACTTCGTACGGGTATAAAATATTCATGCATATTTCCAAAACATTCGCACACGAATTCATAAACAACGTGATACCGACTTTCGTACGGT
Source organism: Pseudolycoriella hygida (assembly GCA_029228625.1). Lineage (NCBI taxonomy): Eukaryota > Metazoa > Arthropoda > Insecta > Diptera > Sciaridae > Pseudolycoriella > Pseudolycoriella hygida. The sequence continues at coordinate 31,557,895 of CM055406.1, read as the reverse complement.
TCGGAAATTGTTACTGCTGTGAATTCATTTCAGTTCTATCGTCTCGAAGCAATCGAATACATCATCAATGGGATGAATGGTTCGTGTGATAATTGCCCGAATTATTTCTGGTTCTGTCAAAATTGTAAAGAAAACCAATCCGAGCAACAAGTGTTGATATGACAATTACTTTTAAAAAAAATATAGAGAAATGAATATCGATTTGTCAAATTTGTGTAGATATTGTGGCAGCTCAAAATGTACCGGTGGAGTAAGTGCTATTGATTGTTTTTTCTGTGCATTGTGTGTAATTACATTGTTGTACAAAAAAATTCACCTTGAACGTTAAAGGTAACCTAGACCGGAATTCTTTTGCTATGCGTAGAGTTCCACGATTCATTAACTAAAATTTTTTTATTTTAATATTTCTGTGAAATGTTACTCAAATGAAATGTAATATCGATGAGTGTGCAATATCATAAACTGTTGCTCTTTGTGACAACGATATTTTTAGACAAATTTTGAATCGACGCACTCAACTTAGACCATGTTGAAATTCTCGGAAAAAAATATATTTTTCCATGTTATTTTCGGAATTATTTATTGCTCCATTGAACGATGCTCCAATTCACCAATTCACTCTGAGCTGTATTGAGCTTTCAGTTTCTACAGAAAATCATTTATGTATTAAGAAAATTTGCAAACACTTTTATGCTTCGGCAATCGGAGGTCAATCTTCAGTATCTTTAGTCAGGTGGTTCCGCGTGGTTGAATTCTAACTAAGGAAAATCTAAAAGTATTTTTTATTCGGACGTATTTTCGTAGCTCGCCGCTTTTGGTTATCGGCTAAATGCGGCGCTAACATCTTTATTACACTGACAAAAATATATGGCTAATTCCACCAGTACCGTTACCGGTGTAACGAATTTCATCTCTTTGACTCTTTCAATGTGATTTATATTAACATGAGACAAAAAAATTTCGTTTCCCAAGTTACATGGTATCGACAATGTATGGGTTACCGATGGAATTAGCTATATACAATTTTACCTGTTACACTCTAAAATTCGCATTGCCCGTGGAAAATATACTCGCCAAAGGTAAAATTTTGCCTGTGATAGGTAATTTTATCTCAAGACAATCACATAATCCCAAAATCCAAATTCCACGCAGAAAAGTTGTAAATGGAACGTTTGCATAAAAACATTTTTTGTAGGAAATATTATTCTGAGCAAAAAATTGTTCCACGCTGTGGTAAAATTATGGCGCTTTGCATTTTGAATTAATTATTTTCTGATTGCAAAGATTTGTCACACACGAAAATGACTATACTCGACTATATCTCTCTCTTTTCTTCGCATGTAATTTTTAGGGATTCTCTCACGAAAAAGACTATTTTTGCTTGTCAAGTGCTGCTTAATAAAAAATCCAAAATTGGAAAATGTACTGAAAACGCAATTTTGAAACTAAAAGATAAAATCAACAAAGAATTTTCGATGCATGTCGTAGAACAATTTTTTGGTTTACTTGCATTTTTGCATCGTTTAAAAATAACTTTCGAAAATGCAAACGTTCCATTGACAATATGTTGGAACGACAATGATGATTAGAAAACTACAAAGAACAACGCGAGACATTTACGATACTATCCCTTTCGTAACGTTTTTCAATATCGATCATTTCTCTATGATGAAAGACTTTTACAAAAATTTAAAAGTTGAGTTCCTTCCATAGCAAATTTGAAACTCATAAGCTACCGACTCTGCATTGAATTTTTGCAAAGAATACTAAAAGTTGGTAGTAAGTTGTAATGGACTGTTCGTACATGATTTATTCTATATTTTGACCTCGACCCTCATAAGAAACACAGAACGTTTATCATGTTTGAAAATGTATTTTTAATTCAGAAAATTCTCTACAAAATATATAAGAAATTTTAATATATTAATCATTTATTGAATGAAAAATGGAATGTGAGATTATATCAATTAAATTCCTAGGAAACTGCCTGCCTCAATCAACCGTCGAATAACTTAGCTTGAAAATCTTAGAAAGCCGTTCAGCTCGTCCGATAAAAACGATATTTTTCCAGAGTAACTTTTGTTAAAAAAAATTGTAAATTTCAAAAAAGTGCCTCAATAGCTATATAAAATCATTGTTTTTTCATCTAGTAGTTGGGCTACTTTTCTGAGATTTCATAGTTTTTTAACAAACTTTTCGCTATTAGATAAGTCTGCACTTTCAGCCAGGACACTTGGTACCGAAAATTTGAAAATGCCAAAATTAAGGAAGTAGCGAGTACATTACATCGTATTAGTTTATAATTTGACACCTGGCTGCGTACTTGAGCCCATAATCTGCGAATAAAGAAGGCAGCCTGGTGTTGAGCATACACCTTTTTACCAAAGAGTAGAAGGTAGTTAGATCTATACGTCATATAAGTTTCAACTCGGCATCTGGCTGCGTCCTTGAGCTATGACACTTTGAATGCAGTGGGCAGCAGCAGCCTGGTGTCGTCGTATTGAAACTTATGTAATGTATAGAACTCACATATGCCTCCACTTTAGTAAGAACAGATGTTCAGCACCAGGCTGCCTTCTTTATTCCCAGTTTTAGGTCTCAAGAAGGCAGCCTGGTGCCGACTTCGATGGTGCTACTAACTAATAACCTCACTTCTTCTTCCAGTTAGGCGTAGTCAGAATTTCAGCACCAGGCTGCCTTGATTGGCAAGGTTTTACCTTTTTTCAGAGCCATTTGTATTTCGAAAACTGGGAATAACTTTCGGTTTATCGTTTACTAAACAATATCTCGTGTTTGCTTGAAATATTCTCGTGACGAGAGAATAATGAATGATCAGAAAACAGAAAGTTTCGTGACATGAAGCAAGCCAATCTCATCTTCAAACGATCACGTCTTGGCAGATTCTTTGTTACAAGTTGCAAGCATCTCTTTTACCAAAATTCGTTGTCCTTTTTATGAAACCTCGACTCATAAGATTTATCAGTTGAGATGAGCATATTAGTGATCTAGAAAACCCAGGTTCTTTGATCCTTTATTCCCTCGCATCAAACGCAAAAACGAATTGCAGACAAGTACGTAATGCATTATTTTCGGACACCCAACGCATACATTTCATTAACCGGGTTTCAATATTTGCGAATGTTATTATTATGACTGTACTTTTAAGGAACTTTATTCTGAAAAATCCATGACTAACGTAACAGAAGTCACAAATTATTTGAGATATTTCTTGAAAAATAAACAATTTTTGTAAACATTCAATACAACTGCATATTTGATCAAATCACTCATGCACAATCACAGAGGATGTCGTCGCGAGCGTTTCGTATAAGTGAAGCATTTGAGTAAGAAGGTTAACAGGAAAAAAATGGAATATTTATTAAAAATACAAAATTATTTGTTAGTAAAAATACGGTTAGTAACATGTTAAAGTTGATATTGACTCCATTTTATTTATCGCTTGAATACGTTGTGTTTTAATTATCACCTCAAAATGCTGGTGGTGAATTCATTGACTGTATGCAAATGATGAACCGATACTAAATCAATTTTCAATATAAATTGCTGTTATGGCATGTTTTACGCATTAAATACTTGTAGAATTGTGTGCCGGTCATATTTTGATCTGCATCCCAAAATTAAGTTTTGAGTAAAAAGCTTTCTCCAAAAGCCAGGGCCTGATGATAATTCTTCCATTTTTTCTTAATAAATAACATTTTTGATGACACAATGTGTCCTCTTTAATAATGTTCTGGTATAATTTTTGAACGGTCACACTTGTTCAATAAGAAAAAGATAGGAAGTGATACAAAGTCAGTCAGTCACAGGTCAATTTTTATGTCATATATATGGGCAAATCCACGGACTTTATCATTCCCACGCATCAAACTCTCAGTAGTTACAAAATGATAGTCACTTTCGTATGACTAATCTCTGTTAAAGGATCAACCTTTATGATGTACCTTTGTCTATGAATATCATTTTGTAACAACGGAGAATTTCGAGCTTGGAAATGTGGTTACGACATTGGAGGATTGTGATATGATGATTCTTAGGAGCATATCCAAAAAAGTTGTTGACTACATGAGATTTTCTTTTTCTAAAAGGGAGACAACATGAACATAACATAAACTAAACATTATTGATATAAATGTGATTTATGGGCTATTCCATTGAAAAGTTCAAAATAAAAAAGTAGATGACCTGGGAACCACGTTTTCCTGTTAAACCGTTCGTCTGTCAGTGTTTTCTTGTATGAGAGACTTATAGATAAGGTTTTTCCTGAAAAATGTTTCATACATCACAACTCTCGCATCTTTGTACGCTTCAGGAGATTGACACGGTTCCCAGGTCATATGCAAAATTCATTGCATGGAATTGCCCAGTTCCTATAGGAGAAATTTCTACCTCTAAGATAAATTCTTGCGGATTTTCATCCTATTTTTTATTTGACTTTTGAAAACCTATGTCAAGAACTATCCATTTATCTTGCTGCTTTCATTGTTTATTTTTCACCACGATGCTCAGCTCTAAATATTTAAGCTTTGACATATGCATACACCATTAATGCCAAATTGTTTACAATTGTCTGTTATCTTCTTTTGTAAATAATTCACGTTATTAATAATAGGTACACTCATGTGTAATCACTCATAAAATCATTAAAATGTCATAATATGAACATATTTTATCAATTTCCATTTTTCATCTATTTCTTATTTGTGTTTGAATGATGTGTGAGGACCCTTTTCGGGGAAATCTTGTGAGGTTCATTCATGTGTATCAGCTTAAGCTCAGAGTGTTCTCAGTTTGACTATTTCTTATGTTGCTACTCTTTTTATAGTGGAAAACGTTACAGAATGTCAATTTATCGTATTCTTTATTAAACTGACTTTGTTATTTTCGGCTGACACTTTCAAAGTTTTCACCCTTCGCCAAAATTATTAACTCGTAGATGTTGTAAGTCGAATTCTACCATATGTTAGTGTGGTGCTGAAGGTGTCAACATCTCGTTGTAACGTTCATAACTTTAGAACGGTGCACATTTCAGCTCTCTCATATTTGGAAGAAGTCAATCTACAATATCTGCTAATAATTTTGTAAATCTTGAAGATGTGGAGCGTCATCAATAGACAAATGGGCTCATCCTCATACTTTAATTCAATGATTTCGTGTTATTCTTTATTCAGTTGTTAACTGAAGATCTACAGTGTAACGTGCGTGTAAAACTTATAATGCTGGATTGCGACGACGTGAAACTGACAGTCTATGCATAAACAAATATTTTTAGTGTTTTATGATGTGGTTTTTCAATACATTTTCACGGATTAACATACAGCCTTCCTTGAACAATGAAAAAGTGAATATTTTTTAGATTTGATAAAAAATTTTCTAATTACACACTTAATTTTCATAAAAATTAAATCAATCACTACACATCACAAAAACATTAAAAATGTGTGTGACGTGCTGTGTTGTAGTGGAAAACCATTGGAAAAACACGTCGGCAATTTGGAATTGTTGAACATAGGATGCACCATTTACAGTCATTCAAAAAAGTTAGTTCAGAGGTCAAGAGGAAGGGGAGAGGGGAAAGTAGTTACCTATTCACCAACTTATTTTCTTCATTTTTTCTGGGGTAAAAAAAAAGAGAGCATATGTAAAGGATGTAGTGTACTTTTAGAGTCTGTTGGAATCAAAAGTCGGTCTATTTCAACTGTCAAAATGACGTCTTAAACATCAAAGGTATGAATAAAAGGTACGAACTTTGCTGCAAATTCGTAGCATAATTGATTATGGTTCTACCATTCACGGGAAAGCTACATAAAAAGACTTGAATAAAATTACTATTTTTACAATAAAGGTCTTCGAATCCTGTCTTAGGGCTTTGGAAACTACACCCGTAGCTTCACTTTATGTCTCATAACACAGAAAGAAATAGTTCGCGTTAAACTAATCCAATTACCAATGGCAGTATATTTAGAAAAACAATATTACTCTATCATTGACCCCAAGTCGGATCCATATATCTTGTCTCAGCGAAGCAATACCAACATGTGGAAAATACTGAAAGGTACAAAACTAAAGAATTTGATAGTGATGAAACATTTGGAGATTCTAGGAAGGGAAATAACTAATAAAGGAACACTGACCGATAAACAATGGAAAACCATAAATTTTTTCTACTTTGACTACAAAGCATACTATAGTGATGGATCCAAACAAGACAGGGGAGGGGGTATAGATATCACTGATTTGGAGAACTGCTACATCTCTTTGGGGATAGATGGCAGGATCCAAATCACGAACCTAGAACTCTACGCGATATGGAAGAGTATAGAAGAGGCTGAAAAAGTTTCTTTAGACAAAATACTTATTTATACAAATTTAATGAATAGCTGTAAAGTCATTGAACAAATTGACGGTAAAAATTATCTTTCCTCTAAAATATGGAATTCTGTGAGACATCGGTGTATATTCAATGGATTCCCGCACATTGTGGGATTCCGGGAAATGAAATGGCGGATGACTTGGCGGGTTTGGGTGTCGAGGATATAGTGGAGGAAGAAATCCCAATGACATATACCGATGCACTGTGTGACATTTCCTTCAAAATGGCGGCGTTTGTAAAAATCGGGCACTACACCAAATTTACCAAATAAGGCAAAATCGGATAAGGATGTTGAATCTATTATGAGCTACAAGCAACGCTACAGTAATGTTTTTAATTTGTACCGATTTTGCCTTATTTGGTAAATTTGGAGCAGTGCCCAATTTTGACAAACGCCTCGATTTTGAAAGAAATGTCACACTGTGCGATGCCATGAATTGCTTGAAGGTACAATTTTACATAGAATCGGAAGAACTATATAGAATAGAGATGAAAAATAAAGGACGGGTGTTTTATAGGATTCACCAGCACATTGCTCAAACCCCTTGGTTCTACAAGTTGCCTATTTCTGGCATGACAATTAAAATAGTAAATAGGTTCATGACTGGACATGGATTATTTGGCAAAAAACTATTCCTTTTTGGCAAAAAAGCCGACGCCTTTTGTAATGTTTGCAAAATTGATGGACCATAAAATTTTGAAATGCCATAAATTCCAAACTCAAAGAAAAAATTATGCAACCATTAGCACGCTTAATAGTTTCGAAGAAATTTTTGACTCATTACCAAACCAACAAAAATTAATTACATTTTACAGAGAAATAACACAGTAATACAGCCAAACAGGACAATCCTTCTAAGCATTGACAGGACTGGGACAGTACCAATTACGGCAGACTAAACCACGAGTAGTTTGGGCAATGGCCTGCTTAAGAAGGAGTTGGGAACACAGACAATCTGTGTTTCGTTAATAGTTATCATAGGTACCAAAGACGAAAATTCAGCTGCAATACCAAGAGCTTTGACGTGTGAAACGTCATTTTGATAGTTGAAATAGACCGACTTTTGATTTCAACAGACTCAATTTGGGTAAAAATGAATGCAATACTTGTTTAGCAGTAAATTCGCTAGTAAATTAGTAAATATGGAAATAATTGTCACAAGAATATCTAGCGTTGTTTCCCCCCCCCCTGGGGAGGGGTTTAAATCCTCAGAAATATTTCCCTTTAAAACAAACCTTCGAAAATGAGTGGATTACGTTTCATTACCCGATTTGTCGGAATTTCTCTATCTCGCATCATCCAAACAAATTCAGAGATCAAGTCATCCTTTTCGTTCGCTCAAAATGTGTTTAATTCACATAATTATTAGGTAGATAAACGCTTTTCGTCTCAAACTCTGTCACTTTTTTTTTGTCTATAGAATTGAGACTTCTGTTTTGTTAACAGAAACAGTTAGTTCCACCTCTGATGGCTTGGAATTTTGACCAAAAGAGTTCCACTACATACACAAAAAACGTTGTGTTACCATCGAGAAAAATAGGAAATTCGAACAAACAGAAGATTTGAATTTTTTGACCAGCAAATCAAATGTTCTTTTTTCAGCAAAATTATTTCCTTTTAGCAATTTTATAAAAAAAAAATAAATTGCTAGCCCAAAAATAATTAAATTGTTGAACAAAAAAAAATCCTGAACATAACAACATAATTTTGCTGGACGAAAAGCAATAAATTCGTTGATGAAAAGATTGCTGCCGAAGCAATAAATCTGCTGGCTCAAGGCAATCAATTCGCTGTGAAAAAAGAAAATTTTTGCTGGCGAAAAAGAATAAATTTGCTTGTTAAGGAATAAGGATTTTTCATCGATGATTTTTCACAGTTGATTTTTCATCGATGATATTTCCCAGATGATTTTTCATAGACGATTTTTCATCGATGATTTTTCGTCGATGATATTTCATCGCTGTCAATATTTTCGAGATTCCCCAGATCTAACTGCCGATTTAATGTTTACAACTCACCTTCTGTCTCAAATTTGATCAAAGATAGGAAATCTGAAGTTTTTAGGCCACTGTGCTTTCCAATAAATACGAAAGCTGCCCAGAGTTTTGAAGCCAACGTTTCCATTTCCTTATCTATACAAAGAAATAAATGTAGGCAGTATATAATCATTGGGCAGGAGTGCCAAGGCCGAAACCTTTTGAAGTGCGTCTTCAAATTTCTCATCATCAAGCATGCCGCGTTGTTTAAATGCCTTATGAATCGCCTGAACGTAGTGAAAAAAGCATCCAGAAATTCTGGCGTCTGGAAAATGCTTTTTCAATGCCTTGCGAGTAGCTTGTTCATTATCAAGCATACAGCCACTGATGTTCACTGATGGGAAGAGCTTTTTCAAACGATCAAAAATAAATTGAAATCTTTCGATTGCATAACAATGTACGTTAGCGGGTATGATCGGTCTTTATAAATATAGCAGATAACGTATAGTTGCCGAAAACGACGTCGAAAGTGTCGCGGAAGCATTTTAAACGTTATGTCCATCAAAAGGGTGACATTATCCAAGGAGTTCAAGGTGTCAAGTGCATTTTTCGAAATGAACACAATATTGGAGTTGCCGTTTGCTTCCCACAGACAAAAAAGATTTCGACGATCTTTTACACTATCTACTGTTTAGCATTTGGGAAAATCCCTATTAATTCCAGATTTTATCTTTCTTTCCCACATATTTTTTTCTTTAAACGTGTTATCGGCGAGTTCGTTGCAAGAGACTAAATTGTTTGCCATGAAGAACTGCGTTGAAAAGAAAATGTTGCAATATAGTTGTATTACACAACTTGCGACGCGTTTAGTTATTGTTGGGTTTTTGTGGTAAACTGGAAGATTTTGAAGTCCCTACCAATTAAGAAATTTTACTTGCGTCGACTTAGAATTGCTTGATAGCTCTTTGAATCATAACAATTGCGAGGATAATGCGAATGTTTAGATACTAATTAAAGTGGGCATATGATGGTCAATTAAGTAACTCGCTTGTATATTCAATAAAAAATGTTCTATTGTACAAAAATTTCTTCAAAATATAACTGTAATTAATCATCGCTTCCACTTACACTACACTAGAGAAATTAATATAAACATTTTTCACCCATAAAACAATGGAACCAAATGCTAATTTTGAAATCTTCTTAACCGAATGTGCAGACATGGCGTCGTTTTCAAGATGGCGAGAGAACTGTCGATTTTGTCCTAGCCTATGCTGCAGATGATCCACATCCGAGAAATGCTGACAAGCGAAAAGCATTTGAAAGTAATTTACAAAATGAAGGACTGGAATTGGAACGTGAAGAGACGCAAAAAATTCATTTTGTCAAAATTCATGCACCGACGAAAGTACTTTGCAGCTATTGCGAAATTTTAAAAATTAAGATGCCAATAAAACGAGTAAGAAATGTTTGGTGCGAAATGTTTCGCTTCGTTTAGTTACAGAACAAATTGTCTACAGGTACCGGAGCAAGACGATATAAATGTACCAGAATTTCAACTTATGCAAAGGATGAAATCGTTCTTCGGGCGGCCGTTTGATTTCGTGAAATTGGATCCAACTCTATTCCCCGAAAAGGAGTACAAATTAACACATTCGTATTCACGAAACTATAAATATTTGTAAGGAAGAACTCTTGATCTTTAGCATGCTATTTACGTTACATAGTGTAGTTTCCTGAGCAAACAAAAATTCTTTCAGATTCGACGTAGATAGTCCAGATTTTTTTAGTCAATCCACTAGCATAGCCGTAGTACAATTTATATTAGAACGGCAGCGTTTTAGCGATGACGATGATAGTCAAAACAATGTTGGAATCGAAAAATTACTTTCCGATGGAGTTTACCAAGCTTCGTATCCTCTGCACGATGTGAGCATTAACATTTAAAATAAAAATATAATTTCTAATGGAAAATTTCTTTCAGGGAGATTGCAGCATACCTGGAAGCCAACGATCTCTATTGTTTAATGAATGGGCAGCTGTAAATAAGTGGATCAAGTAAGTGAATAGGGGAGAGAGCTTTAAAATGAAATTCTAATCGTTAACGTCAACAGACATCAACCTCTCGATAACATCAAAGAATATTTTGGTGTGAAAATTGCTCTCTATTTCGCTTGGTTAGGTTTTTACACACACATGCTGATTCCTGCCTCAGTTGTTGGCCTGTTATGTTTTCTCTATGGTTTGATTACTTTATTTTCCAACAGGATAAGGTAAGTTCTGTTCCAGAACTAGTTGTACGACTAATAACCATGATCTTACTCAAACATTTCTCCATTCCACAGTAAAGACATTTGTTATAGCAAAAACGCAACTCTTATGTGTCCACAATGTGATGAGCAGTGCGATTACTGGTATCTAGGAAGTACTTGTGTTTACTCTTATATTACTTACCTGTTCGACAACAACATGACGGTGGTATTTGCTTCTTTTATGTCGTTTTGGGGTGCGCATTTTCTTTTATTTCCATGAGTTCTATCGATAATTTTGAACGTACTTTTAGCTGTGCTTTATTTGGAATTGTGGAAACGTTACTCAGCAAAATTGATTCATCGATGGGGTCTAGCTGATTTTTCACACCAGGTAATTATTTTATTCTCGGAGTATAACATCCGAATGTTTTTGTTTTGGATCCTTTACAAAGGTCCTATACGTTTACTACAAACAACTTTATTGTATTGCATGTACCTTTCAGGGAAAAAAAGTTTTTGGTGATCGGTCGAGCCGATTCGTGATTCGTCATCACTAGACGATAATAAATGCATGGGGTAGATCGAGTTGGGAGGTGGGGGAATACATTTATTATCGTCTAGTGATGACAAATCAGCAATAGAAAAATGTCCGTCCGTCCGTCTCCACTTTTTTCCAAACGGCTCGACCGATCACCAAAAACTTTTTTCCCTGAAAGGTACATGCCTCAAAAATATCTCGGCAAGTGGAGTACGGAAATCGTTCATTTTAGTTTCAAATTAAAGCACTTGATCTCAGAAAACTGGGAGAATTTTTTTGTGGAAATTGGGTCGGTGGGCTGGGCACTGGCACCAATGGAATGGACAAAATTGAGTTTCTTGGCCATATACGAAAGCAGATGGTTTTTAGTCTATATTTGATCAACTATGCAGTATGGAGATTCACTGTCAAAGGTAAAGTTGTAGAGAATAAAATTGTAGAGAACACGAGTTTGGAGGTTTTAGTGAAAAATGGCCCAATCCTGGAATTCGACAACTTCTAGAATTAGGAGGGATGAGACACATATCTCTACAACATATATCTACTTCTTTCCAAAGGCAAAGTTGTAGGCAATAAAATTTTAGAGAACACGTGTTTCAGGGCTTTAGGGAAAAATGGTCCAATCCAGGGATATGACCACTTCTAGAATTGGAAGGGACGACCCATATCTCTAGAACTATGAGAGTTCGAAAGTTCTTTCGAGTTGTAGAGAATAGAATTTCGGAGAACACGTGTTTCAGGGTTTTAGCGAAAAATGACCCATTCCTTGGATATGACCACTTTTACCGCTGGGAGAAATGACTCATATCTCTGGAACTATGAAGTTAGAAAGTTGCTTCCATTGAAAAAGTTGGAGAGAATAAAATTTTGGAGAATATGTGTTTCAGAGTTTTAAGGAAAAATGACCTAATCCTGGGATTTAGTCACTTCTAGAATTGGGAGGGATGACCCATATCTCTAGATCTACGGCAGTTAGGAAGTTGCTTCCAAAGGCATAGTTGTAGAGAATACAATTTTAGAGAACACGTGTTTTAGGTTTTTAGGGAAAAATGATCAAATCCCGGGATAAAGCAACTTCTAGAATTGTAAGGAATGACGCATATCTCTAGAACTATGGCAGTTAGAAATTTGCTTCTACACTTGGTGAGAATTACATTTTAGAGAAAAAAGTTTCAGGATTTCTTGAAGAAACTACGTTGGTCCTCTCTGTGATATGGTGCAGAGGAGAACATTTCGGTCATCATAATCAATGGTCTCAGACGTACTTCGGTAGAACCTTTGACATTACCTTGGGTAATTTCTATGGATCTTTGTCTTTGTTTATGTTTATTTCTCTTTTATCTCTTTTTTCACGTATTCGTTTATAGTTTATACTTTGTGCATGTAAAGCTCGCTTTTTCGGTAGAACGAGTTTAAACGAAACGCTGTACAATCTTATGATTCTTCTCCTGTAGTTTTTCTTTTTTATCAAATAAATCAACACTAATGACAAAAACATTTCGTACCTTTTCCGTAACTACTCATTTACTTTATGAGGCATGTTTAGAGAGCCATTCCATTTCTGCTGTAAAGCAAACAAACACTCACATACAAATACTACTACATTCATGTGACTTTATACTATCAATATACAAATGATGTACCTTACGGGAGAGAACCTGCACATATCTTATAGCTTTGACATTTTAAACGTCATTTTGTCAGCTAGAATGATCCCAACACACTCGACATTCTCATAAATGTCAAATACAACTTTCCACTAGACCTTTCCTCAACTCAAATTAGAGCATAGAGCGAGACGGACGAACTGACATTTATTTGTTATTCCCTTACCCTAATTCACGATGTTACAAACGTAAACGGTTAAGCCTCTCGTTGGATAGAGAATATAAAGTGGATGCGAAAGCATCTGAAGAAATCTTCAAGGAATTTTCTACGGTTTTTTCAAAAGACTTTACAAGAAGAATGTTAAGATGGAATTGTCATCCAGATGCATAACTAAATAGTAAATTTCAAAGTGCATGTCAGTTTCATAAAAGATTACCGTTGAAAATTACTCAAACTGCTCGGAAAAATGTAGTTTCCGAGTTCACAAAGTGGCATTTCTGCTACATACCATCAAATGACAAATTTGTTTTTGTTTTCAATTTCTTCCTTACAGGCCGAACATCCTCGACCCCAGTATTTGTCACGACTGAGAAATATAGAAAATAAAAAGTTTAACGTCGTTCATCGCGTATTGGAGCCGCATGTACCATTCTGGAAAGTGAAATTTCCGATGTATGTAATGAGTTTCTCGGTTATTTTCCTCTTTGTAAGTTGAACTTTTACCGAATTGTTTCGACAGTTACAAATTTCTTTATTCATTTTTAGATTTTCTTAGCTTTTGCAGTTGTTTTTGGCATTACAATTTATCGCATGTCACTGATTTACTCACGCAAATTTTATGGCCACTCTGACAACATTTCTTATCAGATCGTTTTCTTACCAGCGACGACAGCAGTGCTAAATTTAATAATTATCACAGCGTTGAATTACGTGTATGACTATTTAGCGGTTTATCTAACAAATTTGGAATATCGTCGCACTCAAACGGAATATGACGAAAGTTTGACGTTAAAAATTTATCTTTTCCAATTCGTCAACTACTACAGTTCCATCTTTTACATTGCCTATCTGAAGGGAAAGTTCGTTGGCTATCCAGCCAAATACAATCGAATTTTCGGATTTCGACAAGAGGAGTGCAGTCCAGGCGGTTGTTTATTGGAATTATGCATTCAATTGGTCATCATTATGGTTGGCAAACAAGCGTTGAATGCAATCGTGGAAATGTTGATTCCGTTTTTGATCAAATCATTTAACACGGTCCGCAATAAAATGTATAAGACTGACACTGGTGATGGAACAGTTCAGTTGATTTCTTGCAATCAATGGACAAACGATTACAAACTGCTGGCATGGAGTCCTAGGGGTCTATTCGACGATTACTTGGAAATGAGTAAGACAAGATTAAAAACTAATTCTTGTCATGAAAAATTGTAAAATTTGTTTATTTTTCTTGCAGTTATTCAATATGGTTTTGTGACGCTTTTTGTCGTTGCATTTCCACTGGCGCCACTGTTCGCTTTGCTGAATAACGTTTTCGAAATGAGATTAGATGCAAAAAAGTTCCTAAAATATTATAGACGTCCAGTTCCTACTCGAGTGAAAGATATTGGCGTTTGGTTTAACATTATGTCAATACTGGGACGAATAGCCGTTGTGTCAAGTGTAAGTTTCCATCGCCTAACCGAACTGACGTTATGTCTTTAACATTACATATTCCTTGCAGGCGTTCATTATTGCTTTTTCTTCTAATTTTATACCACGAATGGTGTATATGATGCGGGTGAATGAAAATCACACTGACGAAGGATACCTTGAACACTCCCTGGCATATTTCAGGACAATCGATTTTCAAGTAAAATTTTCTACATACAATTGGAATGACGAACATTGACGTACAATTTCTTACAGAACGGTACAGCTCCGTTGAAATCTGCCTTCTTCAACGTCACTGAATGTAGATATTCGGAATATCGCAACCATCCGGATTCAGACGCGCCATACAAACGTCCGGCTATTTATTGGCACATCTTAGCTGCCCGTTTAGCTTTCTTTGTTGTGTTTCAGGTAAATTAATTTTTACAAGAATTTATCACTTGATCTTATGGAAAATTTGAATCGAATGACAATAGCGACTATGGTAACAATAAGTGCGTGAGGACTGTTTTGAGGATTTCGAATTCTCAAACATTTTCAAAAAAATATCACAAAATTCTCAAAATTCTAAAAAAAATCTCAAAATTAGTCCCTGATATGGCCGTAGGTCGAGAACCTTTTGTAGTTTCTTTAGTAGTTTTCGATGGTCGACTTCCTCGAAAACATAAGTTTTCCATTCTTTGGTCCGGCCTTGAGTCACGTGAAGTAATGTTCCTCATTGTGTTTCTCGAAATAGAAAATCATAAATCAGAAACGTTTCCGTTGCGGTGGACACGGGTAAGCTATTTGACTATTCCTAGGAAAGACCACTGGCGAATAGTCTCACGACAGAGAAGTTCTCATCAGGGAGAGAAATCTGAATTTCTCAAAATTTCTCAATTTTTGGACCCGTACGAAGAACGAAATTTGTAGCCAGTCGAGTTTCGACCCGGGAGTAGGAGGGGAGCGTCGATTTTGGTATTTAGATGGCGAATCAGCAACAACAAAAAATGTCCGTCCGTCCGTCCATCACCGCGATAAATTTTTCCTGAAAAGTAATTGAAAAATCTGGGCAATGTCGTCCCAAGCACCAATGAGCTAGGGTCGTTTAAGTGGTTTTCGGTCTTTCGTACATGACTTGAGTAAATCTTCTCCGATTTTCATAAATTTTTTTGTTTGAAAAGTCTGGGCATGGCCGACAATTTAAAAAAGAAACTTTTTTGAAGTTTGAGCTTTTGGATTCAAACAGGGCCCTAAAACTGAAATCTCTCCTAGGGCCCGACGTGTTTTTTCTAGATAAATCGGGCAAATCTTACTCGATTTTCAGAAAAAAATTTTTCTGAAAGATAATCAGCAAATTCATTACGGGATTGAATTTTGGCAAAATCAATCGAAAAATTTCGAAGTTACGGTCGAAAAAGTGGTCAAAATGTGTTTTTTTTGAAGGTGGGCCAAACTTACGCTACGCGACCCTACACGATATTTGGTGGTTTTTCGTGAATATTCCTTTAATTATTAGGTTTTTTTGTGCAGTGTCGCAGAGAAAAAAGAGGCGAGCTTTTTTGTCCATTAGGGTGGTCCAAAAAACTAAGTTATTAAAAAGTCTAGGGCCCCACCCCTAAAAGGTTTCTAAATGTGTCCCTGATAAAAAGTGTATATGTAGCCATCTGAATCCAAAGCCGTCCTGAGGGTTCCCCGAAGCAAAATAGTCAAAAAAGCGTGAAAATCGTGTAAAACGTAGGTTTTAAGAAAAGTGCATGAAACTTGTGAAAAATGAGGAGCGGTTTTAGGGCAACTTTGGTTTATTCCGTTCAAAATAGTCCCGAGAAAATACTTTTTCATGTGCTGGACGCATCCGAAGTGTTTCGGTGTCAAGAGAGTCCGTCAAGTGGCTTTCTTAGTTCACAACTTCTTTGCTCCAGGCCTCGGTGAGTTTCACAGTTTTTGGAAAACGGTCTGATATGAAATTTTGAGTCTAGATAGGACTTCAAAATAACGCCTAAACAGTTTGACTTGGAAGTATAAAATTCATTAAGGCTGAACAAAAATTTATTTTTCGAGAACCTCCATGAAATTTCATGAACTTCCATGAGCCTGCCTAAGTGGCCGTCCGTGTGTTTCGTCATTATTTGGCTATTTTAGGAAGGACTAATACTATAAGAGTAGAAAAATGCCAAAAGTCACTTTGAATGACAGCTAAATGCTTGCTGGTGATGCCTTACACGTAGGCATGTCACTCTACTCGAACTCATACGGAGAATTTTGAACGAATTTTAATTATTTCTTGATTTTTGCCGATTATTGTGCGGTAGACACAAAAAATTGTTAGAAAAATACTTTTATTGAAATTTTGCGTACATCTGTGAAAATTCATATGAAGTTCGAGTAGAGTGACACGCCTACGTGTTAGGCATCCCCAGCATGCATTTACCTGTAAATCAAAGTGACTTTCGGCATTTTTCTACTCTTATAGTATTAGTCCTCCAAAAAAGCCAAATAATGACGAAACACACGGACGGCCAATTAGGCAGGCTCATGGAAGTTCATGAAATTTCATGGAGGTTCTCGAAAAATAAATTTTTGTTCAGCCTTAATGAATTTTATACTTCCAAGTCAAACTGTTTAGGCGTTATTTTGAAGTCCTATCTAGACTCAAAATTTCATAGAAGACCGTTTTTCAAAAACTGTGAAACTCACCGATGCCTGGAGCAAAGAAGTTGTGAACTAAGAAAGCCACTTGACGGACTCTCTTGACACCGAAACACTTCGGATGCGTCCAGCACATGAAAAAGTATTTTCTCGGGACTATTTTGAACGGATTAAACCAAATTTGCCCTAACACCACTCCTCATCTTTGACAAGTTTCATGCACTTTTCCTAAAACCCACGTTTTACGCGGTTTCCACGTTTTTTTGACTATTTTGCTCTGGGGAACCCTCAGGACGGCTTTGGATTCAGATGGCTCCATATACACTTTTTATCAGGGACACATTTAGAAACTTTTTAG
>CM055406.1:31497957-31539990 GCA_029228625.1 Pseudolycoriella hygida | reverse complement strand
CATATGAAGTTCGAGTAGAGTGACACGCCTACGTGTTAGGCATCCCCAGCATGCATTTACCCGTAAATCAAAGTGACTTTCGGCATTTTTCTACTCTTATAGTATTAGTCCTTCCCAAAAAAGCCAAATAATGACGAAACACACGGACGGCCACTTAGGCAGGCTCATGGAAGTTCATGAAATTTCATGGAGGGTCTCGAAAAATAAATTTTTGTTCAGCCTTAATGAATTTTATACTTCCAAGTCAAACTGTTTAGGCGTTATTTTGAAGTCCTATCTAGACTCAAAATTTCATAGAAGATCGTTTTCCAAAAACTGTGAAACTCACCGAGTCCTGGAGCAAAGAAGTTGTGAACTAAGAAAGCCACTTGACGGACTCTCTTGACACCGAAACACTTCGGATGCGTCCAGCACATGAAAAAGTATTTTCTCGGGACTATTTTGAACGGAATAAACCAAAGTTGCCCTAACACCACTCCTCATCTTTGACAAGTTTCATGCACTTTTCCTAAAACCCACGTTTTACGCGGTTTCCACGTTTTTTTGACTATTTTTCTCTGGGGAACCCTCAGGACGGCTTTGGATTCAGATGGCTCCATATACACTTTTTATCAGTGACACATTTAGAAACTTTTTTTCCCATACATTTTTGGACCACCCTACTGTGCATGGCCGACAATTTATGGAAGAACTTTTTTTTAGATTTGAGTCCTTGAACTTAGCTAGTAAACTCAAGTAAATCTTTTCCGATTTTTTTAATTGTTTTTTTAATTGACAGGTCTATGAAATCCCAACAATTTGTAGAAGAAACTTTTTGGAGATTGGGCCCTCGGACTTAGCTAGGGCTAAGGACATGTTTTTTGTACATAACTCGAGTAAATCTCTTCCGATTTTAAAATTTGTTTTTAATCGAAAGATCTAGGAATGTCTCACATGGAAGAAAATGTTTTTATTAGAAACCCTTGGACTCAGACAGGACCCTAAAACTGAGTTTCTACAAGGGCCCAACGTGTTTCTTTACATAAATCGCGTAAATCCTAAGCGATTTTGTTCATTCTTCTTCTATTTGAGAGGTAACCGAGTACCGAATTATATTCAAAAACAAACTTGGGCCCGATGCCTGTACTTAGGGCTCAAGTTGGCTTCAGGTCAGTCCTGTAGTCGGTCGGCCCTAAAAAACAAAACAAAAACTTTCTATGTTGCAGAGCAAATTGAGTGAAACATGGACTTATGTGTCCTCTACTTAGGGCTCTAGGTCGGTACTAAGGCCGGCCCTAGCCCAAAAAGCAGGGTTCGCCATGTTGTAGAGTTGAACATTTTTGTCTATTGTGCTTTCGGAAGTGTTTTTTTGCACCATTGCTTCGGAAGGGTTTTTCAATATTGCCCTATTGGCAATCCAATGCAATTTAATGTGGACGTAATTTCATACACTTAAGAGTTAAGGCAGTATTTACGTAAATACCTTCGAGTCCTTTCGTAGCACCAACTCTGTTTGCCATATCTATTCTGATACGTACGGATCCCTTGCACATGTTTTTTTTAAGATTTCTTGAAAATTTCTCAAAAAAATCCTCCGCAAATTTCTCAAAATTCCTGAATCTTTGTTTAAGTTTCCCAAAATTTCTCAAAAGTAGTCCGTGGGTCTAAATTGAACTGGTTCAGCCTACAAAATGTACATTTAATGTGCATTAAACGCTCATCAAAATGTGCATTCATTGTGATTGTGTTAACTGGATGGATTCGCTTCGCCCAGATAGGGATAGGGAGTTAATACCATGTATAAATACAGATGAATGGAAATTATTTTCGAATGAGAGAACTTTAGTAGAAATGAGGTATAGGTTTTACTCCCTAGCCTAAGATGAGTCTAACAAACCCACAAATCGGATACTTTACTCATGCACAAAGAACTGAGAATCTGAGTTTGTTAAAACCCACTAAACTACATTATTTCTTTACGCAGTAACAATGAAAATATGCCTTACAGTGTACACATAAACTAGAGTTTTAGTTAAAAGGGAAAAGGAAGATATGGAAATGTGATATATCTTTGTTACCAGAGTTGTGGTGTCGTTATAGTTATCAGTGATTTAACATTTTTTTCAATTTTCACAGAACGTCGTCGGTTTTGTGCAAATGATAGTTGCATGGGCTATACCTGACGTGCCACGAAAACTCAGCGATCAGATTAAACGTGAAGAATATTTAACTCGAGAAATAATCATTGACCATGAACTGCAAAGAGCTGTAGCAGCTCGAGAACGTGAACAATCTCCAAATTTTACGAGAAATATGGGAAATTCTTTACGTCTGAGAAAAGCCAACGGCGAAAATACTGCCAATACAGAGTTGTGATGACGAATAAAGTCTTGTGGCACTGGTGATATGGTGAATGAGGTTGCAATCGGGAGGCGAAAAGGCGTAACATTTTAGTTTAGCCGTAAATTAATTTATTGTGAACAAAGAGAGAGTGCAATTATTTTCAGAACAAATTTTAGGTTTAATATATTTTTTTTCGAGTAAGTAGCCGATTGTTGGTATATTTAGTTTAAAATGGGTTTTAGTAACGAAAACGAAAACGTGACATTTCACTAATAAAAAGATAGAATTTGTATTAAACAAAAATATGTTTTTATGATTTTTGCGTGCGCCAGAATTCCCCTTTCAGGCCAATACTTGAAAAGAAATCAGCTGCTTCATCAGCTGTGCGTCTACGATATTCTGGAGTTAATCTTCCTTTATACCACTCCGTTGCTAGTTTCCATAACTGTGGCAGTTCCAGAACTGTACCGAACGTATTTCCTGTTCGTTGAAGCCACTGGTTTACGTGCTCGCGATTGCAAAACAGTAATTGATTGCTGCAACTGTAAACCACGTCATTCCACATTTCTGTAACAGGTACAAGAAAATGTGCAACCCAATCAACTGCATCGTCTGGTGGATGATTGGGATGAATGTTAAGAGCCAGAGCGTTACCACATGTTGGACAATTTGTAGCTACCAGACATGTTTCATTTATCAGAGAAGGAATGGCAAACGAATCCCAAGCACAACCACCCCACCATTTCTGTTTTGAACTTGCAACTATGAATCCAAGATTTTTCGCAGCCCATGGATGAGCCATCACGATGTTAGTTTGGTCTTTGTCCAAGACAATCAAATGTTTGTCATGCAATTGGTGTAGGAAATGTAGTGCTTCGGTCTCAGTCAAACGAAAGTGGTGCGCAACATCTTCTATATTAACCATAGATTTGTCAGCGAATGTTTGATAAACAAAAAGACGTACATCGTTTAGTGATGCCATGGATAAATAAAGTTTTATCTTCAACTTTTAACTATCGACTCCAAACTGCATAAACAACACGATGTTAATATGCGCACTTTTATCTTATCTATCGGCGACTAACTTAAAGCGCGTTGTGAATTTACAAATCGAGAAGATTCACTGGGTTATACACCTTATCTTATAAATGACCGTTTTTGTGAGAGAGTACTTTTCGAAACAATAGTTCAGATAGTAGTGGACGATTTTATTATCGTTTCCATTTAGGATGAGCCATGCGAGTAATCCGGCTTGCAGAGTGTAACGACCCACGCCGCTAGAACACTTTAAGAATTTTTAATTAAAAAGAAAATTAAACGGGACTTTCGGAAGGATGTTATTTAAAAAAAAATGTCATTTCAAAGTTGCGTAAAGGTCATTCACATTTGGTCAGCTAGTAAGAAACTGACGGAAGATACAGCATTTTATGTTCTGCAATATTACTAGTCAAAGATTGGCCTTTCATTCTGCTTTGGGATAAAATTATGTATCTCCAACAGAGATATTTAAGGTTATGTCTAATTTTTTTAGAAATACCGCACATGCCAGAGATAGTGAAAGAGTTTAAATGCTAGTTGATACAGAATTTGATTCGGAACACTTTCCTAGAACATATTGAATTTCTTACCGCTGCGGCGCTGTAGTCGGGTTTTTGTGAAACGTTAAACATAACCTTAAATATCTTAAAATCTGTTGAAGATAGATAATTTAGTCTGAAGGCAAAATGAAAGACCTATCTTTGACCAGTAATATTGCAGAACATCAAATTACTGTATCTTCCACCAGTTTGCTACCAGCTGACGAAATGTGACCTTTGCGCGACCTTGAAATTACATTTTTTTAAGTTCTTTCGAAAGTCCCGTCTAATTTCCATAAGGCATCTGAATTTTAACAAACATTTTTTGATTTTTATACAAAAATTTTTTTGGAAGACCCAAATATGTCATGTCGTTGGTTTTGCTAGCGTATAGTGCCTCATCCAAGGACTTCTGTACATGAATTATTTTCTCATTTGGACTAATAACTGCCTAGCAATAAGCCTTTGGTGGTGTTCATGTGTAAAAAATGTCTGTAAAGACTTACCGCAAGACAAATATTGGTTTGTTTGAAAATCTAATTGCTTTGCAGACGTCTTTCAAATTTTTTATGAAAAATGATGTACGGAGGTGATGGATAAAATAAAAAATAAAAAACATTTGATTACACTCGGGGCTATAATATGCACATTGAGGCCCTCGTGTTATAAAATATCGTATAACACACGGGCTTTAATTTGAGATCTCGTATATGGGAGTGTTAAAGAACCTCGGTCTGACGCCCTCGGATCTTCAACCCAGCTCAGATCTTAAATTACAGCCCTTGTGTTATAATATACTTTTATTTTAATAAAAAAAATTGCGCCCATTAGAATTTGAACCTGAGATTCTGAGAGAAAATATTTTTCTAACATCGCATGCTACCTAACTGAGCTAATACATTCTGTTTCAACAGGGTTTACATAAACCTCTACTTATATCTCCCAAGCCTTAATCTACTATTATTATGTTTTGTATTCTTTGACTCAAGCCGATGCTGCACTAGAAAAAGAAGGAAAAGAACTTTGAAAAAGAGAATCTTATCGTTCAACACTCTGAGCTATTTTATAATTTATTGAGAGCGAATTTGAATGCTTTCGGAGAAAGGAAGCGACTTACCTAATATTTCTTCTGGCCAGGCTGTAAAGTGATAGCGATACCAACTCTTTCGAATCATCTTAAAACAATGCCATAAATCATAAACGATAGAAATAACATTGCGCCGTATCTCACTTCAATCAACTCATTATC
Organism: Pseudolycoriella hygida; assembly: GCA_029228625.1. Taxonomy (NCBI): domain Eukaryota; kingdom Metazoa; phylum Arthropoda; class Insecta; order Diptera; family Sciaridae; genus Pseudolycoriella; species Pseudolycoriella hygida. The sequence continues at coordinate 31,534,842 of CM055406.1, read as the reverse complement.
GTTCAAGGTGAGTGAGTCGAGATTTTTGTAGGTTACTGAAGTCCAAGCCCAAGGTGAGCGACGCGACCTATGTAAATGATATAATAACTAAACGTTCGAAAACTAATTCGAAATATTTTTCGCATCCATTCCAAAAGACGGTGTGACTAGTTTCGTTTTTATTCGTTTTTAAAGTCAAAAGTTTCACAAAATCACAATCAGTACAAATATTTTTTTTTTCATTAAAAATTAATTCTATTACTAAACGACACTTTTCTGCAGCTACATTTGCTTCTTTTGTGGATCTGGAAATGCTTCTCTTGGTGGTATAAGACTGAGCATCATAATGTGTCGGGGAAAAGCCAATGTTGTGCGAAACATGGAATCAGTTCCATGCAATCTGTCGAGAACACCAAGAACACCAAAACAATTATTGAACCTTGAAAAAAAAGCAGGAATCAGTACGTTCTCCTCACTCGATATTTATTTCATTAATGCCAAAGTTTTTGTTAGATGTTTGAGTTTCTGCAGGAAACGGATATGATTTTTTGTCAGGCTTAAATCAGTTGGCTTCAATTGGAAAGTTGAGTCACGCCGTTTTTAGATTCAAATTGAGGATTTTTCTTTTAGGTATAAAATTTTGGTTCGAAACTCAGCCGCAGACAGATTTGTTCCGATTGTTAGATTTGTAAACAAAACAAAGCTAATTGAATCGGTTCAAGTCATGTGAAGTTGAGTGTAGCGCCATCGTACGGCTTACCGGTGAAAGGCATTGTTGGGAGGTGCCGGTATTCTACTCCTAGTACATCTCATGGATGGCTTCCGAAGGCAAAGTTGTAGAGAATAAAATTTTAGTGAACACTTGTCTCAGGGTTTTAGGGGAAAATGGCCAAACCCTTGGATATAACCATTTCTAGATTTGAGTGGTCTGAGACGTACTTCGGTAGGGCCTTTGACATTACCTTGGGTAATTTCAATGGATCATGAAATTCTTATAGTTATAAAGTGCCATAAAACTTTGGATTATTTGTTTATTACTATATTAAGATACGTTCGAGTCTTTTTGCAACATCTATTCTGTTTGCCACATCTATTCTGTTTGTCACATCTATTCTGATACGTACGAGTCTTTGGTTCACTTTTGTCGTACAGTTTTTTTTATATTTCCTTTAAAGAAGAAGGTTCAATGTTCTCAAATTCGTTCGAATTTCAAAGATCCGATCCGCAACGAATTTTAATAAAATTACACTGACTTCTACAATACTACCGAATTTAATTTCTTCTTTATCTACGTCAAACTTTGCAGACCCTTATGCACCTTTTGGTGTAAAGTCCTTAAGCCACAAACCTCTCACCTAGAAACCGAGAATACTAAAGTCCACTAAGCCCTTTGGGGCGGAGAATTCAATTGCATACGCGTCTAAAGAAAAGTTAATTTTAAAGTATTGAATATTTGTCTCTGGAAAAAACCCTAATTCATTTTGAAATGATTGAAAAGCTTGGAAAACCAATAACCAATTATACAGGAGGCAAAGGGTGTTTTGAACAGCACTTTATAGATAACCTAGGGGTGGATACACCGAAAAAGCATGGTTTGAAATGAAGTAGAAGAAACAAAAATAAAAAGAAACAAAAAAAAAATACAAAAATTAAAATAAATAATTTTGGAAAAAACAAAAGACCAAACTTTATTCCTAAATCAAAGTGAAGCTTGAAAGGTCAACAAATCCATCATGAAACCATCTCACCACCTTCCATGCCTCGTTTCGAACGATTGCTCTTCGTGATGGAGTGAGTGTTGTGAGTGTTGAAGATCTTACTATTGTTCTACTTACTTCAAATGATGAAAATCGTGCGCTTCTGGACTAGGAAAAAACGGCAAATGGTAACCTGAATGTGCGTTTAAAGTCGATAAAATAGCTAAAGCAAACCATAGCCATGCTGTAGCCACATGGCTTCCCATAATCATTACACCAAGAAACGGTGGCAGTAGATTGCTGAAAATATGCTCAATAGGATGGCAGTAAATAGCTGTAACTGCAATAGGAGCTGTCCATTCGTGATGCTGTTTGTGAATACGTTTATAAATATGTTTGCTGTGCAGCAACCTGAGATAATTTTTAAAAAATTATTTTAAATAAAGAAAAATAAAGAGGTTCACCTATGTGAATAATAAAATCCGATTTCTTCCATCAATATGAAAACTACAAGTTCAAGTAGCACCCAATGGAATGTTGGTAAGTCTCTCATTGGAGCAAAGCCTCGATAAGTCATAATTGTGTAACTAACTAAATAATAATTTACAAAACTACTAACTGAAATACTAATTAACTTATACTTATTGCCATTGGTATCCCAACCATAATTTGGTTGAAAAGCACCACAGAAATAACCTGCAAATGACAAATTGTTATTGATTTTCTTGAATATTTAACAAAAAGCGTAGCGGTCTGCCACGAAGAAGGAAAACAAATCTCACAAAAAGTCAATTCTTTTGTCCCGTGACGGACATTTTCCTAATTCTTATAATTTGTTCAGAAAAACCATTTACTTTAGGAACAAAAGAACAAAAGGTTTTTCCGAAAAATTTTCATAATAATTATTCATAGGTCACGGTGCAGAAGAAATGACGTGCTGTGCCAGATACGCGGATTTATGCTTCCGTCATAAAAGTATCTCGCTATAACAAAACAGTAAAATATTAATTTACATTTGTCAATCGTTTTCTATCGACCGGCTCATTTGTACCAGGCTGAATTTTGTACTTCCGCAAAATTGCCGGCTTGTTTGTTAAATCCATGAATGTGTAAATTGCACCGAAAAACCAATACACGAACATTGTGAATATGGTGGATCCTATCACCCACAATGTGAAAGGATCTTCACCTTGAATAAAATAGCTGGCATACTGACGACTCTCTCCAATTAAATAATTTCTCCACTTACCAGTTACATCAAGAAATTTATCCCATTGTGATTGCCAGAAGTCACCAGATGCTCCCCAGAATCTTTGTAAATGCCTGGCAGGCAAATCGAATGGTACAGGTATTGACATTAAAATGTTTATTTTTAGAAATTTCTTTGCTAAATAATTTATAATATTGTTTATCGATTGTGTGGTATCAAAAGAAAACTAGAGTAGGACTGCTTTATCTCTAAAAGGTTGATGCCATTTGTTGAAAATTTAACGATGATAACAAGACAGTTATGTCAATTTTTATTTGACCAGATGGGAACAGAACACTATACGAGATCTCAAATAACGAATAATTGTAATGTGTCGTATGGTGAATGGTATGTTACATTCTAGGCTGAACTGAATAGTTGTTTTTCATACAAGTTACGCTAGTGCGTTACGTAAGATGTAAGATTGCCGACGAGTTGGGCAACAACGTTTTTTGCAATTCACCGACAAAAAACGAGCTTTTCCCTGCGTGTTTCCACTTACGAAAATTTTGCGAAATTTCAAAAACGTGTTGACGCACAAGTGCGAAAAGTGACCTCATGCGACACCGAAATTACGCACGAAGAGGCTCGTTTTTGTCGGCGAATTGCAAAAAATTTATTTGTATTAACGAGCTGGAGGTTTTTAACTCGAGTTTTGTGTTTTTACAGTTGATTCAATTTAATTAGAAAGTTCCAATGTTCAGTTGTTCTTATATTTCATGAAAAAATTTGGTTCCACTACGGCGAAAAGATTTCCACTAAACTAAAAGTACTGACATATTCACTAGGGTATTTCCATTTTCCACTTTTTTGTTTTTTCTGCCAGGACCCCCGAAATCGTTTTCTTATAGCAAAAAAAAAAGAATTTTTCTAGAACATTGTTAGAATTTTTGAGTGGATCTTGAGATTGCTTGAAGCGATTTTCAGAAAAAATGCAGATTTTCTCAAGTCTGCAGGCTTTCTCCACCAATAATTAAGCCAAATACTTAATAATATTGCCTTCATGCATTCTTTGGGGCTATTATGAGTTATTTAAACAAAATTCAATTTTTTTATTCGAAAAAACTGCGTTTCGTAAGCGGAAAACATCAGAAACGTTGGTATTCTGACATATTTCTTACAGCTACAGCTACAGCTACCTTCAATTTATCGATTTTCTATATTCTAAAAGTGGAGGGATAGGTGTGTTTATCATATTAGGAACGACGACACTAGGGAAAATTTAGGGACTTCGTCAGTGGAAGAGGAGGCAACCGCTAGTCATCTGCACTGGTTCGAACCCGTTCAAAGGATGGGTAATAACAGATAGAGCTGTGCGGGTGCAGGTTTTACGTAAGCCCTACCCGACCTCAACTGACCGTTTTGAAACCCGAAACTTTTCGACCCGCAGAGTTTCGAAACCCGACCCGAACCAAAAACAAGAAAATTCTATAAAGAATTTGTATTTAAAGGGTTTCTTCCAATAAAAACCATGACCATGGTTTTAGTAACACGACGTTGCTTTTACATTCCCCAGCATCATAGAACATACGCTCTTCACTAGCCTTTGCAGCGAGTATGGCGTTTATTCGGAATCGGTCACCTGATTGCTTCCAGAAACCCAGAATGTTGAATTCTCTTGAAAGTCATCGTCTTTTACAGAACAATCCGTTCCTTCTGTATTTTAATGTGCAGATGCGTAAGCCAAAAAGTCATATGAGTTCTTGAATGAACACACTCAACTTTTGTTCTTTGTGTTTCTATTCTCACTATCGAATCTATTCACTTTATCTACTTGGATTTTTCTTTGAACATTTTTTATTAACTGGCCATTTCTGGCCAACCATTAATTTACATTTGATAGTTTATTCAAACGAAACTATGTTATCGAAACATTTTCTTTGCACTTCGTCGTGGTGTTGGGAGCCAACCGAGAGGAATACAGGAGGATTGTTCACCTGGATTTGAAATTTTTTTTCAGGTTTGAGCAATTTCTGAAACTGAAACCCGACCCGAGCTCGGTCGGATCGGGTTTCAAAGTCGGGTAGCCCGAAGAATCGGGCGGCCCGCACAGCTCCCTGATGTTAGATCGATTTAGAAGTTATAATACTTTTACCGGGCGAACAAATTATCTCCTTGGCGGGCGATAGAAGGGCATGGAGGACAATAGTTCACCATCCTAGGGTTGCGGCTTGAAGCCGAGAGGTGCTAATAGCCAATAAAGTATTATGATGATGATGATGAATGTTGTCCCCGAAAAACGTATATGGTTGATTCCAAGAAAACTGTTTTCGTAATATTTACACAATTGTGCCGTATTCTGCGTATCAATTAATCAATAATTTGTTCATTGAATTATTATTATAGTGAAAAATGTGTAACGTCGGAACCGTCATGTGCATGAAAAAACAGTTTGTTTAGCAATTTCTGGATAATAATCTATATGCTACTGAAGTAAAGTTAGCTAAATTTCAGCTTTTATAAGTTTGCAACAGCTGGGAAATCCTGGTTCCGACGTTACATGGCATTATGGAATCTCCCATATACGTACTACGTGAAATTTAACTAACTATCAAACGCATCTGTCAAAAATGCTCATAAATAAATACTTAAACTTGACTCCAAAACACAAAAGAACATTGTCAGTAATAAAATTAGTAACTTCTTTATCGGTCACCATGCAATATCAGAATTGATAAAACGTATACTCGTCAACACGCGAAATGCGACTATCAACTAACACAGCTGGTTGATTTAATGCAATATCATACGGACGTATGATGACTTTGATGCATCTCATCTACATAAACGTCTAAACGAGAGTGATAAATTCATCAATCATACAGTCGCTAATTAATGAAGACAAATGAGAATACGACCAACAATTTTATTCAGAGAATGATATAGTCGCGCAGTTTAAACGAACAACGTTGTGTTATGATTGCAAAACAGCGTTTGAGATGTGAGTGAATAATGAGAAAAATTGCGATTTTTACACGTATTTGTTTCGATAAAGATTTCCAAACAAAAGGAGAGATGCATGTTAGTTGTTGTGACTTGATCGAAACTTTTATTCAACTGAGTGTCATAAAGTAGACTATGTGAAAATTACTTTTTCATTCCTAGGACGGAAAACTGCTGTATTCCGTCCTATATTTCAAAACAGAAAAGCAGTTTTTTGAACCCTCGGAATGAAAAATATTGTACGAACATAACTTATAAATGGTAAATGATGTATTCAAAATTGCATTGAGTTCTTGAGTAACTATTCTTTTCTAGGTGTACTACATCAATTGAACAGTATTAGAGTAAATCATCGGCGAGTGTATATTCCCTCAACCCCATCCAAGAGTCACAAGTCGCAAGCAAATATAAAATTAAATTGTAAACAACAAAGGCAAATTTATCTGTTTATCACTTTGCACTTTTCAACATCAGGAACAAAAACTTTTGTGAACGATGTGTTCACCAGTTCATTACATACACGAATCAAATTATCCACTTGAGTCAATTACAATGAAAATGTAATAAATAAAGGAATGATTCATTGAGAATTCATCGGATCTGTGGTAATATTGTCTCAAGAATTAAACATTTACAACCGAAGCATCAATGACGAAACGCAGTAACGAACAATGCACTTGTTTTGTTTTATTATAAATTTCTCTTTAAGGTAAAATAGCTTCCGTAATAAACACAAACTCTTAGTGATCCGATTTCTCTTACAGCTGTTTATGGACTAAAATATTATGTCGGTTTTATAAAAACAAATTTGCGCGTTTTTTTTTATTTAGTTTAAAAAATACAATTCTGTAGTTATTCGCTTTGTGAGTGATCAAGCTTGTCTGTATGTATAAGTTTGAATTCAACGTATTTAACTTTAACGTTGGACATTACAGCGATGATGATTATAGATGTTTATGGTGTATATTTTACTCTTTTTTTGTTGGTTACACGAACCGAGCATTCGTACAGTCTGAACGTATGAAATTGATAATAATTTCCACTTACATCTTAATATCACAATAAGCAACAACCGAAATTCTCCGTTCAACGTTTCAATTAATTTAAAAACAAAAATTGATGAACGCCAATTATAGAATCAATGTTTCGTACATCAATATCGTTCGGAAGGTCACATAGGTTGAAGAAGATTCATTAAGAATTTGTATTGAATATGTTCTGCCAATATTGAAAGTAAACAAACGATGCGAGTGCAAAATAAACAATTTCTAAAGAAAATAGCGGTAACGAATAATTGTAATTCGCTAAGAGCTTCAAGTAATGTATGTACCATCGTTCAACGTTAGGTTCCATTATTGAAATGTGTGAAAAAACAAATTAATTCTTACAATAGCAATGCTAAGTAATTGTCTCACGCTTCAATTATCTTAAACACGTTAGGGTCGTTATGAGCTTTTCAAATTTTTTCTTGCGATTTCGACGCTTTGCGTGAAAATCCATCACGTTTGATGCGACATCGCAATCGCATTCTGTCAAAGTATGGCGAATTTTATTATGAATCGCATAAAACCTCATATTTTACATGTATGTATTGTACTCATCTCATCATGAAATACGCTATACTTCGACATAAGCTGAAGTCGCGACGCACAAAACGCGTGGATGACTATTTCACATGTTCCACTAGTTCGTGGTGAGAACAAGTGTCAAGGACTTTATTCTAAAATTCAAAACTAGATGCAAAGAGAGTACAATTTCCTTGCTGGAGTAAACTGAGAAATATTTCATTGCACAGTGACAATGACAATCAATTTTCATAGCTACAGCCTCTGTTGTTTTGTATAGAATAACAGTACTAACAAGTGAAAAGCTGCACTAGAGGGTAACGCTTATATGCTCATATTTCCGTCCATCTGTCCGTTCATATCACGCATATCTTAGATCCTAGACCACCAACTTGTGCCATTCGAAAGCTCATCGACTCTAGATTTGCAGAAATGCCGAATGGGGAGGGGTCGGAGAGGGTCCATCCTAATTATGCATATCTTAGCTTCTAGACCAACTAAAGAACTGAAACATACGTTATTCAATAGTTCTTCGACTCTAGATTTGCAAGAATGATGGAAGGAGAAGGGGACAGGAGGGAGAAGGGGCAGACGGAGGGGCTCTTTGACTTCACATTTGCACAAATGCCGAAGAGAAGGGCCGGCAGAAGGTCCCAGAGTGGCAGCGTATGTATTGCTCATATGTCGAAAGGTATCAAAAGTTCTGGAAAATTCAGGACAGATCTGGAAAGTTTTAGGCAGTTCTAGAAAGTTGTAGAAAGTTCTGGAAAGTTATTGAAAGTTCGAGGAAGAATTCAAGAAAATTCTAGATAGTTCTGGAACGTTCTCGAAAAAATTTCCAGATTTTTCTAGAAGTATTTGTAACATTTTAGAACTTTCTAGAACCTCCCAGAAATTTCCAGAACTTTCTATAACTTTCGAAAACTTTGTAGAGCTTTATGGAACTTTCTCTCGAACGTTCTTGCACTTTTTATAACTTTTGATAAGCTTCGGGAGCTTTCTGGAACTCTTTAGAGCTTTCTACAGCTTTCAAGAACTTTCCAGAAATTTCTAGAATTTTCTTGAACTTTCTACCACTCCCAGATCCACCACCCAAGAGTTGCTAAAAGCAGCTGATGAAAATTGGAAACTCTTGCGGGCAGGCTCTGCGTCAGATATGGAGAGTGACACTCTGGAAAGCTTAAGAAGCGTACATTCAGAAACTTCTTTAATATTAGTTTTGAAGCCTAGACAAAGTTAATTCTATATTAAATTGTCGATCAAGAATGATCAAAAAAATTTCGATTTTAAGAGAACTTTTGCTTTATATGATGATCGAATAAATTCTTGCTTCAAAGACGACTCGACTATAAATTGCAGTTTATTAAGCAGACACGACTCCTCTGTAGGTTATTACACGTATCAGAGAGCCTCAATTCTCATCTTATTTGATGTCTATTTTACGTATTATTTCTCCGTAACATGATTTATCCGATTTGCTATCATTAGATAGAACGGTAAATCGATATGTTTGCAACAGTTTAAATGGAACTAAAATCTCACATAACATAGTTACAAATGTTGGCATCTGCCACATAAGAATACAAAACTTTAACAGATGGCAGCTGTAACCATTTTCGTTACACTTCGCTAGTCCAATCAATACATCTAACTGAGACAAATAGATACGCCAGCACTTTGTCCATCAGCATATCAAGTTGCATGACTTGACTGAAGATTGGCACTAGATGCCGAAATGTTGATCTCTTTTAATTATATCCATAACGCAACTCTTCTAGATGTGTCATGTCAATGACAAAATAATTCACACGTTCATAGTAATAGTTATTTGTGTGTCTGTTTTCGACGACTGATTTTAGGCAATTTCGCGTGTTGTAGACATGCGAAAGTGCCTAAAATGAGTTGTCCAAAACAGATACACAAAAAATTTTTCATGCAGAGGTCGAGAGGATCGAGAGATTTTGGCCCCGAGGCATGAAAAAGTAATACGTAATGAGTTGTACCCTAAGATTAAGACTATTTTACGCATTATAAGCCCAAAATAAAATAAATTTACTCGTTGCCCCACCGAAAACTTGTCATTACATGTATGTGTGCACCCCACGGAAATTATTCATTACATGTCATTCATTACATTCTATTCATTACAGCCCCCACCGGAAACTTCTCATTATATGTATATCTGCATGTAATGACGCGTTTTCGGTTGGGACATCGAGTAAAACAGCATACGAGGGGCACCCTAAAAGTTTCGGGAATCGGCTATATCGGCTCGTGTAAACTTTTCGCCAATTTAAACAAAAATTAAATTGGTCTTTCCTGATTTAAAAATGATGATCAAAATGAAAATTGATCGTAGCAGTCAAAAGATACAACAATTGCAAAAAGTCATTGCAGAGAAAAAATGGATTTATCACGTGAAAATTTAAGAGCCATGATTTTCTACGACTTTAAGCCTGGCTTGACTCCAAAATTGTGTATTGATCGTTTGCAGAAAGCATTTGGAGATGAGGCCCCATCCAAGACCACTGTTTATCGGTGATTCGCTGAGTTTGAATCGGGACGCACTTACCTCAGTGACGACTTTCGTGAAGGTCGACCTTCCACAGCCATCACCGATGGAAACATTGACCATGTCCGGAACATGATTGAAGCCGATCGACATGTGACCTATGCTGAGATAGCTGCATCCCTTGGATCGGGAAAAGTCAAATACAAACAATTTTACACGAACATTTACGCACACGGAAGCTTTGTTCTCGGTGGATCCCACACAAATTGACAGACGACCAAAAGGAGGCTCGTGTGAAATGGTGCCGAGATTCTCTCAAAAAATTCGACAATGGGGCTTCTGATTCAGTATATAGCATCGTAACAGGTGACGAAAGTTGGATTTACAGCTATGATCCCCAAACAAAACAGCAATCCACCGTTTTGGGTGTTTCAAAATGAAGATTTACCAACAAAGGTAATTCGCGCTCGAAGCGTCGCCAAGAAAATGGTCGCTACTTTCTTCAGAAAATGTAGTCATGTGGCTACTGTACCACTTGAGGATCGTAAAACAATCAATTCAGAGTGGTATACTAGGATTTGTTTGCCAAAAGTATTTGAAGAACTACGTGGAAAGAGTCGAAATCGCAAGATCGTCCTCCACCATGATAATACAAGCTCCCACACAAGTGCTCTGACCACGACGTTCTTGGAGAAGGAAAAAATCAATTTGATGCTGCATCCACCCTACAGTCCCGACTTGGCACCGTGCGACTTTTATTTGTTTCCGAGTGTCAAGAATAAGTTGCGTGGGAAGCGATTTTTATCTGCGGAAGCTGCTGTCGAGGCATATGAACAAGAAGTGGTCCAAATGCCAACTTCCTAATGGACTCGATGTTTCGAAAACTGGTTTTTAAAGATGTAAAAGTGTATAGATTGTAATGGTGATTATTTTGAGAAGCAATAAAATCGTTTTATAGCCGATTCCCGAAACTTTTAGGGTGCCCCTCGTACAGTGGGGGATGCTTAATAAGTCATTCATTCTGGATAATTTCGTGACACTCGCAAACTCATTCGTGTATTTTTAAGCAACTCGCTTTAAAAACTGTTTTTTGACTCTTGTAGTTGTATACCTCGCCTTCGGCTCGGGATACAAACTCTACACTCGTCAAAAAACAGTTTTCAAATCTTTTTGCTTAAAAACACCCCCCTGGGTTTGGCTCATTTCACAAAATTAATCCCTCATGTAATGACTTATTTCCGCATCCCCCACTGTAATCTACTATTATCTGCCTAGAACGATAATCTCGCATTTTTCTCCCTAGGGCAAAATTGTTTTTCTCGATATATCTTTTCTCGGCAGATAAAATAGTATATGCACCGCTGTCCAGGATGGTATATTTTGACGATTTGGATTATTTCCCACGCCTTTGGCTCGGGAAATAACCTCCAAATCGTCAAAATAGAGCATCCTGGACAGCGGTGCATAATTGTTGTTTTTTTATAATAAATTTGGTTTTGCTATCGTAGCTTTCAAAGTGCTTAGGTCAACTCAAAATATGTAGCTCAGCGTATTCACAAATAACACGGATAGACACTGATAAAGAACATGAGAACTACAAACATTGGTTTTTGTATCGTATAGGCTTGATGAATTCATCTGAAGTCTTTACTTAATAATCATGCTTACCATGTTAGCGTATTTCTGAACGCAGCTAATCCAACCAGTGCCCATGTTAATATAAACAAAACACTGTACAATGATGAGAGCAATCTGGGTCGCCGTGGATCAATCGTAAGTGCACTTTTCGATGCAAGGCGACTATTCATGGCTCTGAAAGTTTTCAAAATATCGATTAACATTTTCGTGTAGATAAATAATTTACTCCGATTGAACTTGAAACTGAACTACAATTTTTATGAAACTAAAAACAAATGCGGCTCAAGTATTAATAATAATTTAGTTGAGATGATAAAGAGACTCTTATAAAGTGTTAATTTCAACGCGGCGCAATTCAATACGTTGGTTAACGAGGAAAAGGAAAATCCATTAATGGTAAAAGCTAACACATTGTCCGATCGGTAAAATAATAATTTTGTTGGTGGGTGGTTGAGTATTATGCATAGCGAATTGATGTGTAACTACATTCGAACTATTTTTAAAATGAAATATTTTTAGCCGCGTAGCCATTACATACCCCCTACGGTAAAAAACGTTCGGTAATTACTACTTAATTAATTACTTATTCGGTGACATGTCAAATAAAAATTAATATCAACAAAGGACTGACGAAAGTTTTCTTTACACGCTTAAGGTTCTGATGCAAACGAATTGTAAATGTTTTACGATATTGGAGATTTCATCGACAAATAAACGTGACGAATTCTAATCATTTATTTGTTTAGTTTCGATGTTCTGTAGATACATTTTAATACCAAAAATTTTCAAAAATCACGCTTTTATTGCGGCTAAGTATACAAAATTTCGTGATGAAATTCATGTGTCATGTGACGAAAAATTCCATGCCTGTAAGCTTATGCACTTCATCACGGAATTTCGTATTATTTGTACAGACAGCGTCTAGTGTGAGGTCGAAGATTTCAAGCTAAATATTATGGTCTCCCTCCCACTTACGCCCTGAAACTATGTTGTTATATTTATTATACTTTGAACAAGAGAATAAGGAGCAGCTAAATTTTTACATTTGCATTTTAGTTTGATGGGAATAATAAACGTTTTAGGAGATAATAAATAAAATTCCGGCGCTTAGTACGACCTTGGCTTCTTTGAAAGTATTGTGAATTTTATGATAAAATTCTGGTTGTTGACAAATGTGCAACTTTTAGTGGTTGCCTATGAAAAATAACTTTCTACTTCGCGAAATGGAGGCTGAAACCTAATGCTGGGAAAACGGTATCAATTACTTTCCACTTAAACAACCGTCAAGCCTACCGGAAGCTGAAACTGAAGCTCAATGGTAGAAAGATCAAACACCACAAATTCCCCAGATATCTGGGCGTAATCTTAGATCGAAGCTTGACATATAAACCACACTTGAAAAGCGTGAGGAAGAAGTAGGCATGTTCGATAAATATTATATTTAGTGATAATCATTGATGATATTTTTCGATAATCAATATCAAACGAATGATTTATCGATTATTGATATTTATCGATTGTTGATATTTATCGATTATTGATACTTATCGATTATTGATGTTTATCGATTATTGATATTTTTCGATTATTGAAGTAGAGAGATATACAAGTTTATTGAGAGAAAACGCGATCAAATTGCAGTAGCCTGCAATGTCAGCTTTTGTAAAACAAAACACGATCAAGAGGAAGTAAACAACAGCTTGAACGTCAAAATAGTTATTTACGTATAGAGTTTTTCCTTCCTTTTTGATGATTGTCGATAATTGATGATTGTCGATAATTTATGATTTTCAATAATTGATGATTGTCGATAATTGCTGATTGTCGATTGTTATTGATAATCGATGATTATCGATATATATCGATTATCGATAAAACATTCGATCAATACTGTATCGATTATTTCATAATTTTATCATAATTTGATGATAATTTTCGGCGAACATGCCTAGGAAGAAGTTGAAATCCAGAGTCAACATTATTCAAAAACTGACCGGGACAACGTGGAGCTGCACAGCGAAAACGTTGCGGATCACAACACAATCACTGATAATGACGGTGGCGGATTTCTGTTCAACAGTGTGGATGTCTAGCTGCCACACTAAACTCGTCGACACTCAAATCAACGTTGCTTTGAGACTGGTTTGCGATGCCGTTCAACCGACAGAAATAGAATGGCTCAACGTACTAAGCAACATTGCACCAGCGAAAATATTACGAGAAGAGTCAGCGTTGAGAGGTAGAATTCGACACAGAACTTCCCATCTACAATGATCTGATTTCGGCGCCGGTTAATCTACGATTGGGATCACGTTCTTTTTCCGAAATGCACACAATCAAATGAACCTAAAATCCGGTTGGAAAGAATGGTAGGATGCTGTGTCAGTCCATAATAAAGATTTGATAAGCGGTCCAACAGCGGAAGTCGATGGTTACAACTTGCCTCTATGTACGTGGCATCGGCTGAACCGAATACGTACTGTACAAGGATGTTGCGCCTTCCTGCTACATCGTTGGAACATTATCGAATCGCCACTCTGTTAGTGTGCTGAAATACAGACAATGAGACACTTGGTTGAAGTGTGTACGATACATCGTTTCCAAGGAACACTCCAAGATCTACATGCCGCAACATTGGCCGCTTTAACTAGGCTTAATAATTTGAAGGTAGACTTTTAGAGTGGATTAAGTAAGATTCAAAGATTTGTAATATGTGTTTTCCTATAGTCATTTTAAAATAAAAGTGGTTCATTATGAAATTCGCTATACTTTGACAGAAGTTGATGTCGCAAGTTGAACTGTCCGATTTATTTTGACAGTACTTCAGGTATGTATTTATTAATCTAAATTTTGTACTATAAATTGGATTGGTATATCATAAAATGCATAGCTATAATAACAATACTGCCACGTTGATGTACCTCTGTGAAATATCGCAAAGAATTGCTAAAAAATTCCGCGTATCGGACATTCTTCTTGGCGATACTTTATTGATGACTAGGGAAAGTATGTCACGCGTGACGACTGTTTACATCTGTTTCTTTCACATTTTAATACATATCTTGCATCTCTTTCGCGCATACTTTATGAACGATCCCCTAAAGGAATCAGCATGAAAAGATGAAAGCTAGAAAAAATCGCCAAAACGTTAAACAAAGAAATGTCAAGATGTTCAGAAATGATAAAGAATAACGATAACATGAGGGAGCTCTGGCTCTTCGTTCTCATCTCCACGCATGCGACCAGCTTAAATGCACCTCCGATGGGGCTGAATTAAACACGCAGCATTCTAGCTAACGCTGCCTTTTGAAACTCTGCCCCATTCGACGCTGATTTTTAAACTTTTCCTAAAAAATCGCTAAATAAAAAATTAGAAAAACATATGCAAAGACCCATACGTAAAGCCTTCACTTGCGAAAAACCTCGATGTACAAAACTCTTACTATTATCATAAATATAATGCGCATCAGAATGCATAGCCAAGTTCTTTTAGAACTATCAGAATTTAAACGACTCTCAGAAATTACCCAAAGTAATGTCGAAAGCCCTCCCGAGGTACATTTTCTGAACTCTGACACCAATCACGCGTTGTCTAATGTTCTTATCCCTCTGAGTTCTAGAAGTGGCTGAATCTCCGGATTGGGACATTTTTCGGGAAACCCCTGAAACACGTGTTCGATAACATTTAATTCTCTACAACTTTGCCTTTGGAAGCAACTTTCTATCTGTCATAGTTCTTGATATATGAATCATCCCTACCAATTCTATAAGTGGCCAAATCTCGGTATTTGGACGTTTCTGGGGAAAACCCTGAAACACGTGTTCGCTAAAATTTAGTTCTCTACAGCTTTGTCCCAGAAAGTAGCTTTCTTTATGATTAATTTTACACATATCTGAGAAAAAGTCTCACCTACCCCTAAAAAACCATGTTTTTTGACACCTTTTCGACAATATTTCCGAAACTGCCCGATCGAGTTTGCTCACCTTTGAACTTGAACCGTTTCGAAAAAAAAGTGGAGACGGACAATTTTTTAAATATTGGATGTGTGGGAGCCCTGAATTTGTAGTAAACGTATTAGGACCTTCGTACTTCGTACGGGTCCAAAAAGCAAAAATTTAAAACAAAATCATGACGACTTTTATAATATTCTGGCTGTTTTCCTTGTCAGTTTAGTAATTTGGTGAACATTATTGCCCTTATGAGCGAAGGAGTCCACTAATATAACTTCAGAATACCGTTCAAGTGTTTATGACGCACTACGTGCGAGCGACATTTTTTTGAATCTTTTTTTTTTTTTCATTTGATTTATCGATGTACGTTAAAAATTACAGGAAAAACACAGACACATGGCCATTAACATATTTCTTCCGATTTGAAAAATCGGACTTCCTTCGGCAAAGCAGTCGGAATTCTTTTAGAAAAGCGTCAAAAAGTACAACGAAAAAAGTCCGATTGATTTGCCGAAGGAAGTCCGATTTTTAAATAGAAAAAATTATGTGCATATTTCTCAAGTTTGACGTAATTTATCGTCCGAGACAGAGGAATTTATTCCTCTAGACGGATAAATACTAAGAATAAATGCAATAGCGTCTCATTTACGATCTGAAAAATTGACGTTTAATGGGAGACTTATCGTCGTGTAGACTCTAAAAAATGTTTGAGTGCCATTGAAAACCACATAAAATAAAAAAAACTTTGTTCTGCTCTTTTAGTAAAAGCTCTTCGATTTCTTTTTTCACCTTACCTTACCTTTCAAACTTACGAAAAAGCTTTTCCCTAACTTTGGGTGATTTTTTACAAACTAACGAACATTTAAATTTTAAATTCAAATGTAATTAATTGATTTATTGGTAGCGACGAGATAACAAAATTCCTTTGACCTGTAACATTTTCGAAAAACCGTAACAACCGATCGAAAACTTCTCTCCTTTGTCTATTAGTTTCGTAAACTTACAATCACGATGCCTAGTGCCAATAATTATTTATAGAACAACGTATGGCATTTAAAATACAAAACGAAAATGTACCTGGCTCCGGTACGGTTAACTTTTAATGAATTGATGCAACTTTTATAGAAAAATTATCTCCTAGGAAAATATTCTAAATTATTCACCGAACGTTTTTATAAAATTACTTTTCAAACAAGAAACTTCTGCTTGTCATATAAATCGATATAAAACTAATTTTTCTGCAAACATTTCTGATCAATAAATTGGAACGTTTACCTCATTCTTGTCACCCAGACATCAAAACCTCACAACTAAAAAAATATCAACGCAAAAACCCTTTGAAATTTTAAGTCGCACTGTTGTTTGTTTGTCAATCATAAAGGAATCGTTTGTGCTTTTCCATTTCTTCGTAAAAAAAAAACGTCGAAAGGGCTTTCTCCTACGCTTTTAGTGATATCTGTCGGAAACAATGAAATATTTTTGAAATTTTTCATTTAGCAACAAAACGCTCTATTATGAAGTTAAAAGGATATATAAGATCTGGTTCCATTACACAAATGTTCATATAAACACTCTTTAATTTCATTGTCACCAATGGATATTGTGTGCCCCGGACTTGAACAGACTTTGTGGAAAAGCTTCTAGTTTTCTGGTTATAAAATTACATGAACTAAAATTCTTTAAAGTCTAAAGGGTATGTGTCATCAAGAGTAATTAAATCGAGTCGTTTTTGTTGGCGTATGTCGTCGAGACAGGACTCAACCGGATTCCATTGGATTTATAAATTTGTTATCGATTTTAACGGCTTCGGTTAAAACAAATTTCGTGAGCTGGAAACTCGTGCCTCATTCCTGGCTTGAACCCTCGTTTTCTGTTCCTTTATCCGCTGATGTGTAACCAAGTAATTGTTATCATAAGTTGAAAATGACCCGAAAAAAATGTATGACGCTGGCGGTCGTTGCGAGGTTTACATTGTAAAATAAACTTTAGGGCTTTTCAAAACAATTTCAAAAATTGACCACATCTCTGTTTCGATTGTAGGGGAACGATGGCCATTTGAAAATTTAATTTATTCAAACTGTGCCATGTTTCTATATGAATATCACGTATGAAAAGAAGTTCCACTTGAAATATGTCTACACATATAACCAAAAGTTTATTTTATTAAGGATTGCAGTGATAAGTTCAAAAATTTTCGCCATTGTGCTACAGATATCAATAGATATATTTTTATTTGATACGAAAGGCAATTATCATCTACTCAATAAAATATTCATAAAAAAGTAAAAATTCCAAGTTTTCATCGAGCTTTTTTGTTGATGAACAAAAGGATATTGGAAACGTTCAGGACAAAGAAAATGATTTGTTAATCTCTTACCACAAAATGAAAATTGTATCCTAGACATTCTAATCAATCAATTTGAACATTACCTGGTTGTGGTGCACTCCTTCCGATATGAAATCTCACTCCTTAAATGTACACAACACAAAACACTTTGAAAATTAAGTCGCACTTTCGTTGTTTGTCAATAGTCAACAAGGAATTGTTTGTGCTTTTCTGATAAGTCGATGAAAGCGCTTTCGTCTACGATTGAGGTGATATCTGCCGGAATTGCATTGCAACCGTAAACAAATTTTGAATTTGAATTGATAAAGGGGAATAAAGTACCGGTTTTAGTTCAGAGTTATGTGAAGCGATATTTAAACAGAATTACAGTCAACACTACACCACATTTCACTTAGACTAGTGTTGATGAGTCAAAATGTACATATCTCACAACACTCTCTTTAAAAAATTTTTTAGAAAGCTAACGTTATGACTAAATTCAATGACGTTTTATGTCATTGACTGAATTTGAATAAAAATGAAAACAAAATTGACTCTATAATAGTAGATTATGCACATCTTGGCAAAATTGTTATTTTGACGTGTGGGGCATTGTGACCCTAGCCGAAAGCGTGGGCGATAATGCCACACGCCAAGATAACAATTTTGCCAAGAGGTGCATATGCTATTTTATCTATCGGGAACAGATATATCGAGATAAGTAAATTTGCCCGACAGGGATAAGTTAGAGATTATCGATCTAGATAGATAAAAAAATTAAAATATTTAGAGCAACACCGTGGTGCTGGGACATATCGTAGGGGTCGGACTCGGACTTTTATTTTCATTACCTAAAACAATTGTCCTCAATTTGTCCTTTGCGTCCGAACTTCTAAAAAAATTTGTCCTAGCCCCAGGCACTCGCCACGGGTGTGTACTAAAACCCCAAAAAGCTCAAAACCGTTATTTCCTATAATACATTTTACATTTAAAATCTGATGTTACTAAAAATTTGTCCTCAATTCCTGACCACTTGTTTTTAGTGTAGTGACATTTTTTTAGAACAAACTCGTGTTACTAAAAAAATTTTGGATGCCAATTTTTAATTTACTGAACCTAAAAAATTGTCCTCAATTTGTCCTAATTGAAACTACTTTCAGATTTCGCATCTAACGTACATGCACTAGTGAACTGTTTTATTGTGTTATAACAAGCTTCAAAAAAATAATCTTTTTGTAAACAATTATTTTAATATTCTAAAATAACAAAAAAATGTCCTCAATTTGTCCTTACCGATGCACTATGGCTATAATGTTTCGAAAATTTTCCAAAATAATATCTCGTAAATTGTTGAAAATTTCGGAAAACAATGTTCTACAAAGTTGTGGAGAATATATAACTCCATATTGAGCCCAACTCGAATTTCAAAATGGCGGCTTCCTCGACCGGAAGAAGCAAATATCTTTGCAAGTAAGCCACTTAGACACATATTTTCTTCACGAAAGTCTCGGAATATGCTTCCGCTTAGTTTTATTATATTGCAAAATACAAAATGGCCAGCACCTAAACCGGAAGTGCCTTGTAGCTTTTAGTTCCTAGAGCTTATAGTAGCATAGTAGCATATAGTAGCACTCCCTGCAACCTGTGGTTAGGAAATCCGGCACTTACAGTCTCTTTTTCTCGAGGCTACTTGATCGGTGATTAGTTACGTGGGCATGGCTGGCATGTTGGACTAGTCATGGCAGAGTTTATGCGGTGTAAGTCCGCCTGAACTCTGCTCAGTGTTCTACTGGGAACTTTTGGTGGGGTCTGCGTCTTGTTTCTGGATTTTGTTATTTTCTATCTTTCTATTTCTTTGATACTGATGGATGTGGATCAGTGCACAAGGTGGAGTGGGACATTTTCTAAGGTATTGTGATAGGGCCTTACTTTCTGTACATTAGCTTATATTTTGACTGTTTTGGTAACTAATATATAGGCTTAACTGTTGCTGTTTTTATTTTAGTAACTAGTACTTAAGAATGTTAGCATTTTACTACTCTTTATATATGGATTGGATTGCTAAATTTTTGTAAAATGATTACCATGCCCAACATTCGTGTTGCATAAGGGAAACCTTGGCATGGATTTAGATAATAAATGAAATGAAATGAAATAATTAGCACCAGAAGAAATCCTAATGGTAAAATGCTAGCTATCGTTAGGCGTGGTTCGGAATTCACGTTAAGCATGTGGTCCAAAAAATGCCTGCCGGTAAAACACATTGATAGGGCAAACCGGCATTCTAACACAGAAACCAATATTTCCGCTGAAATTTCGAATCGCAAAACAGAAGAATCTACCGGTAAAACTTCACAAATAACCAACATCCTCTCCTCTTTACTTATAACTTTATTGATTTTTGATATGTAGCCAGAGCCACTTTTACCAACCGATGCGGATGTCACTAAAAAAGGTAAAATACCCAACGGTCCCTGTCAGTCTTACATGAAGTACCAAAATCGTATTTTTTATACCAAAACACAGTGAATTACTCATATCGAAATGTACCAGTTTTTTACCGGTAAATTTTTTTTCGAAAAGACGGTATTACCGTTTACCGGTTTTTAAAAAAGAGACGGTTTTTGCAATCCCTAGTCTAGACAATGACGCAACAACACGTGAAAAACCCATACACACATTTAAAATTCTGTAAGCTCAACTTGTTATTTTGTTCGAGTAGTCTTCCTTGCAACGCATAAAAAACTTAGCGAGGAGAATTTGAGAGAGAAAATATATGAAAATCTCTCATCTGATAACTTCGCTAAGTTTTTTATGCGTTGTACAGCAGTAATACTCATCCGTGTGAGCCAGTAGGTTCGCTAAATTTCAGACGACCAACCTAAAGAATGACATCAGAGTCTCTTCTATTTCTCTTTCTCGGATAGTGAAATCCAAATACTTTTGATACAAATGTTATTTTCTTCTTGAAATTTACTTGTATCACTGGATGCAGCGAAGAAGGTTTTGTTAGTTTTATCAGATAATTGACTGTCACGAATTTTACAGGAAAAATATTTTATTTTATGAAATCTGAACGAGCTCACAAAATGCAATGAAACATAATAACTCAGTTGATTTTGATTCTGATTGGTAGTTACTTTTGAGGATCGCATTGACAATTTCTCCAAAGAACGGCAGAATGTTTTCTCGCATAAAACTGCAGACCTTGTTCACCATTACACCAACCAGCCACCCATTTTTTCGTGAGTGCAATTCTTTCCTTTTCCTCGTTGTTCATCGCTGGTGATATAGTTCAGCGTCGTTCAGCGATTTAAAAAAAATTGTGTTGTTTATTTCGATTGACTACTGTGGAACGAATGACTTTATTTTCGATACATGCATGGAATTTATAGCAATTCTTTTCACGCAAATAAACAAAATCGAGAATATGGAGATATGCCAGTTTTAAAAAATGACGGCCGAGTTGGTACTTTGTGTTATCTATTATTCGAATGTGATGCAAAAACAGCGAAGACTTAAACTGTATCAATTTAGTTCGACTGGAAGGCATTGTTTAGACACTTTCCATGGAAATATTAAATTTATTGGTTTATCTGAATATTTTATGAACATTTTGAAAATGACCCGAATGTGAGACAAATACTACGTAAGATTTTGATCCGACAATGTTACTCAATTTTGCGTTACCATCCTGCTCAATTATATCACAAATAATGTTCTCTTACAATACGATTGCATATTTAATGTTTCTCACACAAACTGCTAACCATAATGGTAAGTAGCACCTTCAAGGTTAATATCAGGCTTCCTGCCGTTCAAAATACTTCTGCAAGGCGAAAACTATGGAAATTTTATGAAGGGCAGTGAATTCACTCTTTCGTGAGGAGGCGTCGAGTTTGTAGGGCTGTAGGAGCGCCGTCTATAGATTTATAAGAATTGCGGGATAATTTCTGATTTAAAACATACTTTGTTCCACCCCTTTTCATCTTGAGACCTTGCGTCTAGGCCTCCACACCACTGCACGACCATTAATGCAGTGGTTAACATAACAACGGTCCATACCCTAAATTACTTCCAAAATTCGTAAACCAAATAAACTTTGTAATTATGTTCTTGATCGAAAGGAAATCAGAGAAAACCCTTAGTGTGAACAATTTTACATTAAAATCGCCATGAGTCGTTTGCCTTCAGTCTTTTCTTCAATCTTTTTACTGTTTTTTGTCATTTGGTTCAGTTACCTTAATGTTGATCATGTAGGCAATATTTCCTGCTGGCAAGTCAGTTTATATGCTCGGATAGCGAATCAGGGATAAGGGCACTTTCGTCTTGTAAGTTTGAATCCAAATTAGAGATGAGCAGGTTGACCATTTTTCGAAACCCGACCCGGACCGAACCCGACCCGATAAAATTTTTCGAAACCCGAATTGTTTCACAACCCGACTCGGACCGAACCTGACCCGATTAAAATTTTCGAAAACCGAAACCCGAACTGTTTCAAAACCCGACCCGGACCGAACCAGACACTCAAGTTTTTCGAAACTCACAACCCAAATTACTTCAAAACAAAAATTATTTCAACGCCCGACGTCTGCATTCTTCACGGACCTTAGACTAAAACAAAATTCGTGTAATGTAAGATAATAAAATTTAGACGAACCCGACCCGATAAAATTTTTCGAAACCCGAAACCCGAACTGTTTCCAAACCCGGCCCGGACCGAACCCGACCCGATTAAAATTTTCGAAACCCGAAACCCATGAACCCGAAAAAAAACAATTCGGCTTCGGGTTCGGGACGGGTTTTTTGAAGTTTCGGGCAACACGCTCATCTCTAATCCAAATCTATCGTGGAGAGCTGAGTGGCACTGGATGCCCTTTCAAAGAACAACGAAGTATCTCTCCTATGGGTTCAGGTATTCTGGGCATCGAGGCGGCTGATGAACTGGCTAGGCAAGACAGCGAGGCTGCTTTGGTATGACCTGAACCAGCCCTGGGCATTCAAGCCGGGCTGGTAATGGGACTCATAAAAGGGCGTGCTCGCGAGAGGCACCAAAGGTTTTGGGAGAAGTTAAGCACCTGCAGACAACCTAAGTAGTTCTTGGATGGATGCAATCCGCAGACTCCTGAGCCTTAGCAGGAGGAGCTACAGCTAAGCACTTCCTGTTACACTGTCCCGCTCTTGCAGGCTTAAGGGCAAAGTCTCTGGGAGACTTCTACCTTACGCTTGAAGAGTTTCGGAAGATATCCATGACTAACATTGCTTCCTTCATCACAGGAAGCAAATGGCTTGAGCAGTCCTCCATGTGAAGAATCTTACTACAATCACCATCACCAACATATAAACAACAACACCACACTGCATCATCATAAATATAACTAAGCAAACATGGGTTTGACACAATGGGCCCAACAAAGCTGACCTAAGTGCTTCAATGTTAATTGTGTAATGTTTTTATATGAATTCGGTACTGCATTGGCATTGTGCCCTGTAATAAAATCAATCAATCTTGTAAATAATAAGAGCATTTAACGAGGATTCTAATAAATTAAGTGTAGGTGAGGAACGAAATGAATTGAAGGCTCATTCTACGGAAGATCATTTCAAATGTGCCAGAAAAAACGTAAATACTTCGTTTTTTACAGTAGTAGATATAAATGCCCTAGGCCAAGAAGAGGAGAGGAAGGAACGTTGTGAACGTATGGTGCCAATCATTTGCAGTATTTTCGTTAAGTTCTTAACGTTACGGGCCAAGCATCGAGCACTCATTACATTGTTCTTGTTTAATTTGAGCTAATAAAAGAGCGTCGTAAATAAATTCTACTTAAGAAAAGGAGTGAGAATTCATCAAATGTAATCCTGGCAATCTTGTTACGCCTTACGATGCACGTTTATTCATTGCTTGAAGCAAAGGCATTTAAAATATACAATTTTTTGCTGAGGAAGTAACATCCTACATACAAATAAACAACATTTTTGTCGTGTGGGAAACAATCAGCGAGAACTTTTTTTTTCATCAGTGGGAGTTGGTAGACATCGAGGAAACAGCAAAATCGTTTGTTTTTCGATTTTAAAATATTTATTGAAGCCAATTATAATCTTCTTATTTTGTAATAGTAATATAGACTTTATATAAAATCAATCAACTCACTTCGGTATACACTTCGTACATTAAATGGTGAAGTAGGTATTTTGCCTCTTGCTAATAACTTATCGAATATACACTTTCTTACGTTTAACCTAACAATGTTAAATTTTATAAAAAATTACTTAAAAATATCACAAAAATCATTTAGTTTTGAAAATAACTAAAATACTTTAATCTTTTTCAGATTTAAAATAGTAATTATCAGGGCAAGTTTGTAATTTTGTTCTTGTTTACTTTTTACTTAGTGGTTTGTTCTTATGTCTTATGTATAGTTAATTTGACAAGGAGTCGTCATAACGTAAGTAGAAAACTATTAGACTGAATTTCCATGAAAAATGCTGCTCCATTCAAATGAAAGACAATAGTTATCTGCGTACCTGTTTTGGACGGTTGATTTTAGGCAATTCAACGACTTGTAAGCCGAACAGAGTCCTGAACAGGTACGTATACAACTTTACATACAGCGAAACGAAAATCCCGCTAAATTCTAAAAATTCCTCTCATTTTCGTCCCCGACGTATGTCAAAATCAAAAATATTATTTTTCACAACTCAGTCCAGAAAAGTAAAAAAAAAATATCGTGATTTTTTGTTCAAATAGATATATTGCACGAAACTCATTACAAAACTAGCAGTTTCTTTACTACACTTTCCAGTCGCGTGGCCTGCGGCATTTGAGAATTCGAAGATCGATAATTTTTAGACTTTTAGAACTCACTGCCTCTCGTAAATTTTAACGGCTACTGATTTGTTGAATGCATAGTTGTTCTTTTTAGCGAAGCTTTGTCTTCACAGAAACTTTCAAAAAATGTTGACAAATTTCTCAAAATCAAAACCAAATTAAATTCACAGGATTGTAGTTTGAGTATTGAGCAATATTTGAAAGTGACAAGAGTGTATTAATAGTAGCCAATAGTACATCACATATAAAATCAACAGTAGGTCTTTTCCATCTGTCAAAGTGACGCTTTAAACGTCAAGCAAAAAAAAAATGGAAATAGTGAGATAATCTTTTATTTTTCCTTGATTCTATTTTAGCATCAGAATATCAGAATTGAAGAAAAATAAAAGATTATCCGACTATTTAAAAAAAAATTTCGTATGACGTTTAAAACGTCACTTTGACAGGTGGAAAAGACCTAATTTTGATCCCAACAGAATCATATGTGCTCCCAAATATTTTATTTTGACGAATGGGAAACTGAGAAAGTTACAGCGTTCCAAATAAAAATTAGAAAGCGCTTATGTACTATTTATACGTGCTAAGGAAATGCATACGCGAATTTAAAACGAGCGAACTGATTTTAAAATCGCTTTTACTACCTACCCCATGCTGAAAGCTGATCATTGATCATGGCACAATTTCGGTACATTTTTTGTAAAATTCAACTTTCCCATGCGCAGGCAATAAAACGTTATACGTTGGACCCTGCTACGGAATTCACTACTTCGGAATCAATTCTGTGAACTCGCAAATCTCGGTTTCGGCTCGGATGTGCAAACTCTACACTCGTTAAAACAACAGTTTACAAAGCTTGCTATCAAAAAAAAAAAAAAACACTCGTGTGAGTTTAGCTCTTATCACTAAATTGGGTCATCATGTAAAGAATTACTTTGGCAGGGTCCAATGTAATGTACTACAATGACCGAAATTTAAATGAGAACTTTGTACTTTTGTTGTTAAAAACCTGCGTAAAAGTGCAAAGTTCTTATTTAAATTTCGGTCATTGTATTACAATACTTCAACACTTGTAGTCGACACAGAGTTGTTTCCGTACCTTTTTTGGACGAAATGCCCAAAAACAATCGTCCAAAACAGATATGCATAGAGTTTCACATGCAAAAGGGCAAAATTTAAAAAAAACTTCGAAAAACACCCTCATTTTTTAGTTTCGTCGTCGCGTTTAATAGTATATTATAATACAAGGGGAGTAATTGCGTAATTATAGTCGAGGTGGAGTGAAATTTCAAGGAGAATTTTCATCCACCGGGACTATAATTGCGCGATTGTTCCCCTTGCATTATACGATAGTTTATCACATTTGAACCTATAATTGCCAATTATGCACAAAACATGACAACAAAATTAACATAAATCAAAAATCAAAACTCATCGAATTTGTTGCAAAAAATGTCGTCTAGATTGATTTTTCGATTTAGTATGCGGTTGTCATAGCAACACACGTTTCATTCTCATTCGTATTGTTTCAGTGTAGCCTACGTCATCATTAAAGAACCGGGTTATAATAGCGTCATTACAACCCTACTTTTAACAAGAAAGTCGATTATAATAGGCCGATTTTAGCCCCATTATTAGTGCAATAATTGGCTGATTATGGGCTCGAATGTGATAAAATATGTTTTGGTCCTGAATTATGGCTTGCTAACAAATTAGTTCCGTATAAGGGGCTGTCAATAAATTACGTAACGCTCTGGGGGGAAGGGGGGGGGCGTTTACAAGAGTTTGTGACAGATTGTTACGGGCTTTTGGGGAGGGGGAGGGGGTTGTAGAAATGTTACGTAACGAACACTTTTACAACCAAAAACTTATATTTTGAATTAAATTTTTTCAAAATCGCATACGAGAGTGGCCAAAAATGTGTTAAGTAATTTAGGGACAGCCCCTAATGAAAATTATTTTACCAAAAATGTCACATTTACGGACTTGTGATTTAATCTATTTGGATACAAAAGCAAAATGTTATTCTAGGCGAACTGATATTTCCGTTTGATTGTAACGAAAATGGCGAAAAGTCATTTTGCGATGAAAAATCTTCTAGACAGTAAACTGATAGCGGAAAAATGGTGTACATTTAGTCCCCAAGTTGTATAACGTTTTGCACGCACACTTCCGTAGAAACGGAAAAACAACGCATACATCTTGGGTTTTTGTTAAAAAAGTAATTTATAAATTCAGTCGCCATTTATCGCATCAAGTGATTGCTACAATAAATAGCACATTTTCCAATCACGTCATAATAATTTCATTGCTTAAAAATAATAGAAAAATGTAGACCCCTCTGACAATATGATGGATCTTGGCTAACATGTAAACAATTCAACAATACAAAGCCATCATACGATTAAAGCATTTTCTTCAAATCATTGCACATTACAGCTACAGCCATGTGTTAATAACTTCCCGCATTTCATCAAATTTATCCCACAAAATTCACGCATACGTAAACGATACATGTAAAACAAAAGTTAACATCGTTAGGTATGTATTTATTAATCTAAATTTAGTGGGATAAACTGGATTAGCATCTCATAAAACGCGGGAAGTTATTAATGCGTGGCTGTAAGTAATTATAACTTTCAGCTGATCCAATTGATCTCACAAAATTTAGACTCATAAATACATTCCGGAACGATACAGGAGATACTGGTATGCTAACTTTTGTTTGACATGAATTTGATGGAATGAATGAAGATAAAGGCTCACATTCAAAATCCGGAGGCGACAAAATCAGGACGAAAAATCAGGAGGCGTCAAGCATTAATTTGATTCCAGGGAACCAATATGACCAAATATTACTTCGACGGTTTTATATGTCCACAACCGCGACTATTATTTCCTGCTTCATTCGTTTCACGTAAAAAGTATCGAATGCATAGAGCGATTGTGCAGCGTCAGGTACGTAGAGGCTATTGAACAATACACCAAAGACGATTTTTGCATCGCCGCGGCGTTACTCGTCTTCAAAATAATATTAGCAGCGGATTTGATTTACTCCGTCAGCCTTATATTTTCGGTTTTTAGACTACGAAACAAACCTTACATTTTCGTTGGGGAAGTGAACTTGAACCAGCCATATCATTGAACAAATGAAAAATCCACTAAAGCTACCGAGAAGATAACAATGATCCTCATAGCAGCTACGAAACAAAACTATCGAACAAGTAGCGATTTGTGCAAAATCCAATCCACAATTAAGCAATTCAAGAGCAGCCAATGACGATAGCCGAAGTCAGCGATTTATAGCAATAATTTATGCACTTTTGAGTCCATAGAAATAATTTTGGTGAGATACAAAAGAATCAACAATAGATTTGTGTTGATGTAATAACATCAAATACACGTCCGCTCCGAACGAATGACTGTACTGTAACCATAGCAACGTTCAAAAAATGATTCGTTCGTAAAAAAATAGCTTCCTACAACTGCTAGAATACTCCGGTCTAAATTTTTGAAAAAAATACACCAGAGACTGAGGTTTTTTTGAAGCAACCTATTTTACTCAGGTAAATCACGTCCTATTGTTACGTTCTCAACAATTTCTAGTTAGAAAGTAAGATTGCAATCATAATGAAAAATTATTGAGGTTTCATGTCACTGGTACGTATACGCACCACAAAGCACGGAAGGGTACATAAAGGATTGTAATCATTGTAACCCTTTGGCAGCGGTCTTAGCTTTGTTCCATCACGCTCACGCCTGCGGCGAGCCTGGATACGCTCTGCAGGCGTTCGTGCGTGCATGGGCCTCTGCTTTTTAATTTTTCCATTATGTTCACGCCCTGCGGGGCGGCAGTGCAGATGAAAAAAACGATTATAAAGAAAATGTCGCTGATCGCTGCTGTGATAAATACAACTTCGTTTCTTTCCGGATTTGGACCTCTCCTGGTTTTGACGCTTCCTGATTTTGAAGCATCCGGATTTTGACGCCTCTGGATTTTGTGTCTCCGAATTTCGTAGCGACACCGAACAGAAAGCTGAAAGTTGCAAATACTAAGGTATAATTCTATCAGAGTTAAGACGTTGTCCCATTATTTCATCCTTTCTCTGTCACATATTCTGTTTGTGAAAGATGTCTCTCTTCTGAAAGCGTAAAATTGTTTCAACCACGTTTTCCCAAAACAACTTTAAACTTTCACGCAAATAAATCCAAATAGGGGGAAGTGAACGCTCCTACAACACGGTTGTTCTTTCTCATAACATTTCTATGACCCTTATGGATAATATACTTTACACATGTAAAAGCAGAAAGTTGTGACAAAACACTATATAATATACTTAATTACAGTATAATAATACAACTTTCGATAAGGTATAAAAGAATTTGTTTTTTTGAGTGATCGGAAGAAATGTCTTCGACAAACACTTCACGAAACATTTTGTAATCAACATCAAAAGGTGTCCTAAAAAATATATTGTTAGAACAACGACAACACAAAAAAACAATAAAAACTTAAATGAAATTTAGCTCAATAAATATTCATGCAACCTATTGAAAATCTTAAATTTTCACTAACTTTTATTCTTTGATCTGTTTATTTAACTAAAAAATGTATGAAAAACAGGGCCATTTTCGGGGTTTGTAGGACACTAAAATCGGATGATTCCTTTATTTTTCTTTGTTCTCTCTACTTTGTTCGTCGTATAAACTTAAACATCCGAGAAATGTTTCTCGATTCCTGTCTTTTTTCCTGTGATTGTAAATTCAATTGGAAACGTAGCATAGCACAAAATCTCACAAACGAAAAATTATAGATATTAGTCCAAGGGGCCCTTCACTTTGTCATCCGACGATACTTTGGCGAAATTGCAGTTCAGGTTACAAACCTAGATTCAGGTTTTTTTGTGATCGGGCAGGTCCGGGGAGGTTCCTAGATGACAACACAAGAAGAATTTGGGCGAGGAAGTTATCCTTCCCATTTTCATAGAATTTTTTTTCGTTGTATGATGTTGGAGGTCCTCTTATGAAAATACAACAAGAATGTTGCACAATGATGACATCCGCAGTTTGTACAAAGACTTGTCAACCAATACACTATTGGCCCCAGGGGAGCCAACAGTATAATAGACACTGTTTTTGCAACATTTCGTAAGAACATAAATTCCGCTCATTCGTTACGTATTTTGTACAAGCCGTTACAAATTACGTAACGCTCCTAGAAAAAGGCGCCTAGCATGACAGAGCGTCCTACGTCACGATAAATCTGTGAAAATGCTTACAAATACTCGAAATCTGTTGGGTCCATCGGAAGCTTAACCGAGCTTTTTTTCTGCTCGTTTAAAGCTCGGAACAGGTCGACCGCAGTTGAAAAATCTTCTGACCTGAAAATTGAATTGACGTGACCTGACCTGAACTTGACTTTGACCTGATATGACCATTCTTAACAGAACAGGTTACTCGGTTTTCCCTTTCTAGACCCAGGTCATTTTTCAGGTTTCAGTTCGCTTTGGGTCAAGTCACTTCAGGTCAAGTCATATTTCTGCAAGTTAGGTTTCAGGTAATTTCCGGTCAGGTCAGGCAAGCGTGACAGAGGGGAGGGTAGGTCTAAAAATACACTTTTTTGCATAATTATCATCATCAAACTATATGGACCGTATTAGTACTTTTCGGCGTGAGGTCTTTATGTCGCAACCCCGGAATGGTGAACTATCGTCCTCCATGTACTTCTATCGCATGCCAAAGATATGGTTTGCTCGCACAGAGAAAGTACCCTGACTTCTAAATCTGATTTAATTGAATCTTTAAACCTTCTCCTTCATCTATCTCTTGGCCTAACACCCGAGACCTGAGCATCCAAGATCCTTTTCGGTAGCCTTTGAACGAGCCCAAACCAGCGCAGACGATTGGCCCTTACCGCCCCTTCCACTGACGAAATTCCTTTTCCTTAATGTCGTCGTTCCTAATATGATTATCCCACTGCTCCCTCTGATTGCATACCACAGAGGTGGTCGCCAACGGACTTTGCTTGCATCGTCCCTTAGGTCCACTGGTGTGTGGCGACATCATGGTTTCCTGAGCTGGTCTAGCGGTACCTGGAGTCGGCACAGATTCCTACCGAAGTAGTCTGGTTAAGCGCCTTGTTGCGAAAGCCCCCATCGAGTGTAAAGAACGCTCATATCAGAAATCTCCAGGTCATGCACGAGATATATGCCCAAATTTTCGTTGTATTGTCGTCTGAGGATCTCCCTCAACCGTCTGAACACAGAAAATTATCCAGGTTTGTAACCTAAAGTGCAATGTAGCCGACACTTTGTTTTCATCGTCAATACATTTGTAAGATTTTGTTCACGTCGTTACACATTAAAAGTAATACACATTGGGTCAATTCATGTCGACCCGATTATTCCTTCGTTCAAATTCATTATCCTTACCATTAATATCACCAAAAGACCGACGCATAGCGATATTAGGTCATCAGAGCATCAGCACTAGGATCTAAGTTATTCATATTGTCAAAGTCTGGTCGAACACCTTTGACTAAAAACACTTCCATGTTATCTTTGCCCTTAACATAAACACTTCCTCTGGGCTCAAATTCAAATCTCGATTCTAAAAATGGCAAGCAACATTTTCCCACTTGAATACGACCGGCAACACCGGTCGAGTCCATACGACTAGCAACATTCACCGAATCACCCCAAATATCGTAATGCAATTTTGAAGTGCCTATAACACCAGCTGTAACATCACCAACGTTGAATCCAATGCGAAGCACGAGGTTGAACTCCAACAGATCATTGTTGAACGCTTCGATGACCGATTGCATAGCCATAGCAAAATTCATAAGCGCAACTATATGATCGTAATTGCCACCTCGTGACGATGGATCCAACCCGGACGCTGCCATAAATGAACTACCAATTGTTTTAATTTTTTCCACACAGCGAAATTCTTGACGACTTAATATTTCATCAAAATCGCCAATCAATTCGTTCAACACTCGCAAATATTCCTTTCCACCCAAATACGATTCATCGTACAATTCATTGAAATTGACAATGCTAGCAAAGATGATGGCAACATTCTGATGATTTTCGGAATATTTTGCGGTATTTTTCAATTGCTCAGCGACATGCTTCGGTATAATGTTATGTAGAAGCATGTCGGCTTGGTTTTTCATATTTTGAACGCGAATTTTGTCTTGATTGGCAACGGCGCTGCCATAAAACGTTAGCCGATATCCGATTTCAAATTCACGATTCAAGAACCACACAAGTATCAAGACCAACAACAAGTCCAGATAGATTTCCACATGGTACTCCTGGAACCAATTTAATTTATTGGTTCGCGAATTGACAATAATGTGTGGCTTGGTCGTTGTATTCCAACCGTCGTCAATGACAACCATCCCGCTGTCATTCGTTTCCAATAAATTGTTGACCAAAACGTTCATCAAACTGGAAGCGTTGGATTGCAAAAAATTTGAATTGTTGAATGGAAAGACAACGGTTTGATTGAAGCGCATGAATGTGGTAATAGCTCCCAATTGTCCCAATGCAATTCCGACAAATGAAAACGCCGCAAGTATGGCGAGAATGTTACGCATCCAACAGTTCAATTGCGTGAAATTGCAAAAGTGAATTATGCAAACGAATACCAGGAACCCGTAGTGGTATTCGAAGGCGGCCAATTTATTGAAGTCTTGCAGCGAGAAATTGATGATAATCAGAATGATCGGCAACATCATCAAAACACCTAGACATATGTGCCATGGGTACCAGTTGGAACAGGCTTCGAACAGGGTGTCTTCGCATGAACTTTCCTTGGGCGAATTTAAGCGACATATCTGTTTAGTGAACAAGAACATGGCGAAAAATTGAATCGCGCTGAAGGCGGCGAAGACACACACCCATATTCGGAACTGTGTGTTAAAGTCAGTGATGGACATTAAAAACAGCGACGCAGAAATTGCAAAATAAACGACGATCCCAACGAATATGTCTATGTAAGTGTTGTATTTGGGTGTAGCAAACGTTGGCGGTCCCTCGTGTTGCAATTCGCAACCAAATCGATGGGCATTGCTTCGGAATTCTCGTTCCATTTGACGTGATTTGAAAAACAACGTCACATTCGTCAATGGTGGTTTGACTAGATAGCTACGTTGCGATTTGGCATTGTCACGTACACAACGGATCAATTGCAAATCGGATTGCTTACGCAATTGTTGAAGGCAAGCGCCCAGTGGATCGGGGTTCGGTTCGGGGGGTGTAGTTATTGGCTCCGGCAATTCAGACAGACTCGACTGCGAGCTGGTAAAATAGCCAGAGACTCGTTGGGTTGATATGGCTCCTTGGTTCATGGCGTAAATTTGTTGTTGAATGCTGGATCGGCGACTATTACTTCTAATACCCGAATCTTTGCGACTAGTTGCGGACGGACATAAACTTAATCCATCACCCCAAGGACTAATTGAATGTCGCTTCTTCGATGTGCTTTCATGGACCGTATCAACAACAGTCAAAGCTCGTGGACGTATCATTGGAGAAATGTCCGATTGTGGTGAACGACCACATTGCGATCGATAGCTAGCTGAACGACCGAACGGTGATATGTCGCTACGCGATTGTGATATATACGATCGTACGTCAAATTCGTCAAACATGGAATGTGCAACTGGTGAGCAATTGTCTGGTGATCGATTCGATACCATGGGACAGTGCATCATCCTGTGCGGAACGTCTAATGTATTCAAGTTGGGGCAAGGACTTTCTATAACTATTGGTAGAGCTTGATAGCCATTTTGTTCTACGCATGGAATGTCATCCGATTTCTTAACAACTAAATCTGGTTTCTTTAATACTTCCGTCACGGTGCTACCATCCATTTTGCGAAGAAACTTAGGAACCTTCCAATGCCGGAACTTACTTGAGTATTTCTGTGGCTGATTTTCATTTTGTTCGCATTTGGTGCTGCCGCCTCGGCAACAGCCATCGTCTTCATGATCTGAATTCAGACTGTCCGGTAGCGATCTGGATGAGATGACAATTTTCGGATAGTCGGCAGCAGATTTTTCTTTGACATTTCCGTTCCCTGACGAGATCAAATATTTTGTTACGCGATTGAACGATGCCAATCGTGGTCGAATGGATAGAACTGGTGATGGATTTAATGATGCTGACGTTTGTCCGACAGGAGATGCTGGCGGAACGGAAGGATGAATTGCAGATATATTTGTGGCACTTTGAGATAGTTGCACGCCGTCAACGAAACCATTGTAAGCTGGTGGTGCAGAAAGATGGAAATTATGGTCTGAATATGCGGTCGGTGAGCTTTGGCAATCTTTTCGACGGCCAACTACGAAATACGTTCGATGTCCTAAATAAATGAAATTTGTTAAAGTTTGCATGAAACACTCTCTCGTTCAGCTCAAACCTTCGACATCTTCTCCTTCATCCAACAAATAATTATCGCCCAGGAAGCTGCACGTTTGCTCGGATATGTGAACCTGTTCCGGCTTCCCGGTGGATTCCATTCTAAAAGAACGAAAAGAAAGTAATTCCAAGCGAAAGTTAAAAGTCAGAAACTATTTACCGATTTGCCAATGTGACGTCATTACTCCAGACATCGAACTTTACACGCCTCGTTCCAACTATACCGCAAAGTACAGTGCCCGTGTGTACACCAACACGCATTTTGACCCCCTCATGGCGCTGAGCATCGAAAATTCTCATAGCTGCGATCATATCCAATCCCATTTCTACACAACAAATCGCATGATCGGGACGTGGTTCTGGACAGCCCGATACACAGTAGTAACAGTCGCCAAGTGTCGATATTTTTTCGCATCCACTTGTCAAGCACAGATCATCGAATCTCTCGAATAAATCATTCAAAATTTCGACAAGCTGTTCAGCTGTTTTTGTCGACGACATTTTCGTAAAGCCAACGATATCGGCAAACAAAATGCTCACATTGTCCATGCTATGCATATGAAAGGGTCGAAACAGTGATTTCACATCGTTGGAAGTACGATGTTCTCGTTCACGATTTACTTGTACCGACTTACTCTCCGGATCAAAGCCCACTTCCTTCAGCAACATATCAGCAACTTTCGGCGGCATAACGGAGTGTATCATTTTTTCCTTCAGCTGTTTCTCCATTTCCAATTGTCTGCGAACCAGCAAATTTTGGCCAACTTTCATAAATGTGCCGCGCATACGAACCACATTCATCACGAGAACGTGTACGCCGACCAGATGGACGCTAATTTGAAGTAATATTCGCAGCACCAAAATCTTGTAACAAAATCCTATTGGCTTTGTGTTGAAGTAGTAGTTGTTTCCGAGCAGATGGGTCAAAATTTCGAATGCTATCGAATAGATTGCAGCTATGCCGACATTTTGCCACAGATGCAATGGAATCACAGTGTAAATTAGTAAAACTATCTCAACGCATATGGCGAAGTGACCCAGTGGACTGAATGCGTCTGATGTGAGTGTTAGGAAGCATAATGATGTGGCACATAGCGTAATGGCTGTAAATGCTGATACAGATGTTGGATGTGCACGATAGAATGTTGAATATGTTAACCACAATAAGACACCAGTTAATACAATTAGTAGGCCAATTGAAGCGGCTATGGGATATCTGTAATGATCTGGTCCACTTTCGGTTAAGAAATAAATCATCCAAACCAGGGAACATAGGAGAATATATAGAAGAGCGAATCTGAAAGTAAACAAAAGTCGATTAACACTCAATTTTGTAAAAATAGGATGTAGATGAAAAAAGTGCTTTTTGTTGTTCTGAGGAACCGCCTATGAGTTGATTAGTCTAGGCCCGTACAAAGTTTCTTCTTCTCATAGATTCGTTAAGGAGTTGGAATATAGACTCGATCGACACTTCCCTCCCCCACGTACGTACGAAATTAATAAAAAATATTTTTATATTTAATTTAAATTTTTCAAGTTATAGTCGAAAGAATCCAGTCGCGAAGAGATAGAAAGAATGATGATATGAAAATGTTCGAACGAAGAGAGTGGTTTTGAATGTACGGCAACTTTATTATCTATTTTTGCGGCAAAATGATCGAAGATTTCGGAAAATGATTCGAAATTCTATCTTAGAATCGGTCTGTTAGATATGATACTCGAATCCGTTGCACGTAGTACTATACAGTCTACGAGTAATTAAATCTCGCTATCAACACGTAATAATGAAAACAGTAGAGTAGCCGTATTTTAAATACTACCGACAATTAAATTTTTCATATATTACAAGATTTACATGCAAATTCACCACTCTGCAAACAACTTTATACAATGAAATACTGAATTTCAACCGAACAATTTTGTGTTGTAGTTACTAATTAGTTACTAATGATTTTGCAGTATTGTGTTGCATACTGTGAGGAAAATTGATTCACGTTGAACAATGCAAGACGTTTCAACGCAACAAAGTTTCTTAATGTTCATAATTTACTACAAGCGACAATTTATCCTCCTTTCAAGTAATTTGAAAGTTTCGTACAACAACTTTTGTCATAATGATAATAATAATAATCTGCCTTAACAACCCATGAAGGGTTTGGGGGTAGATCAATATTTACTAGTTTCGCTACTTTTGTGGTTTTACCTTTTGAGATCCTTTCATTACCGGAAAGTTTTTACTGCGACAAACCCAGTGCCATCTATAAGATGTACTGGGAGCGAACTTTTGTCATACTTGTAACTAAATTTAGACTTTGTATTTAGACTAGACAGAGATAAGGCAATTGAGCATCGTTACACTATTTGCGTATCAGAATAGATGTGGCAAACAAAATAGCTATGGCAAACAGAATAGATATGGCAAACAGAATAGATGTTACAAAAAGACTCGAACGTATCTAAAGATACAAATAAGCAAACAATCCAACGTTTTATGTTCTTTTATAACTGTAAGTGTTTCAAAGATCCATAGAAATTACACAAAGTAATGTCAAAGGCCCTATCGAAGTACGTCTCAGACCATTCAAATCTAGAAAAGATTTCCAAGGATTGGGCTATTTTCTCCTAAAATCCTGAAACACGTGTTCGCTTAAATTTAATTCTCTACAACTTCGCCTTTGGAAGCAACTTTCTAACTCTCATAGTTCTAGAGATAATGGGTCATCCTGCCCAATTCTGGAAGTGGTCATATACCAGGATTGGGCCATATT
>CM055406.1:31475455-31497457 GCA_029228625.1 Pseudolycoriella hygida | reverse complement strand
CCCAATTCTGGAAGTGGTCATATACCAGGATTGGGCCATATTTCCCCAAAACCCTGAAACACTCGTTCG
Organism: Pseudolycoriella hygida; assembly: GCA_029228625.1. Lineage (NCBI taxonomy): Eukaryota > Metazoa > Arthropoda > Insecta > Diptera > Sciaridae > Pseudolycoriella > Pseudolycoriella hygida. The sequence goes on along the minus strand of CM055406.1, from coordinate 31,497,388 downwards.
CTTAAATTTAATTCTCTACAACTTCGCCTTTGGAATAAGCTTTCTAACTCTCATAGTACTGGAGATCTAGATTATCCTGCCCAATTATGGAAGTGGCCATATACCAGAATTGAGCCTCATTTCCTCAAAACCCTGAAACACGTGTTCGCTTAAATTTAATTCTATACAACTTTGCCTTTGGCAGTAAATCTCCATATTGCATAGTTAAGGAAATATAGACGAAAAACTGTTTCAGTATATGGCCAAGAATCTCAATTCCGTCCATTCCATTGGTCCCAGTGCCCAGACCCTATAGAATACTAAGGTTAATTATATCCACTTCAACTTCTTATGAGTTGAAACGGGCCAATAATCAGCTCAAAGATTCTATTTGATTCTAACTAAGGCTAAAGCTCAATGAAACAAGATGTTTATCGGACTAAAGTCAGAAGTAGAATGATTTTTATTTGCACAGACTTCCCTATTTATACAATTTTTAGTAAAGAAAAGCTAACTTGATTCTATACAATTCAAATGATTACTTCGATTGACAAATTTATTAAGTTATAAAAATTGATACGCTACAACCCCTGACCCGATTCCCACAAAATTTTTTTCTCATTTTCCTGACATCAAATGCTTTCATTTGACACCAAAATGAGGAATTTCCCTGCTATAATTGCTGAGATATTTGCGAAAAAGTTTCATCGACCTTCGAAAATTTTATGTCCGGCCTCCACTTCTTCGACCATATCTCCGGAACTACTTGGCTGATGTTGCTCATCTTGCATGAAAAAAAAGTTTAATCTGATCGGTTGAACCGTTTGGAAAAAAAAGTGGAGACGGACAGACAGACAGACGGACATTTTTTTATTGCTGATTCGTCATCTCTAGACGATAATAGATGTATCACCCCCTCCCACCTCGATCTACCCCATGTTACAATAAAATTGTTTGTAGTAAACGTATAGGAATTTTTTACTTCGTACGGGTCCAATAACAGTTGCTTTAGGAAGCAAGGAATGAAAAGAAGAGACTTATTACTAGGTACTCATGTTATTGGATTCCTATATTTAGCGACGAGGTACAGTGCCGCTTTTTCATTTTGGCGCCCTAGGCAGCAAGAAATTTGGCGCCCCGGTTTTTTTCGTAGCAAATTTTTAGTTTTTAAAAACGTGTACTACACTTCGGTAATGCAAATCATTGTTTCTTGGTTGCTTTTACGTTAGCAAATTCTTCTATAAAGATATAATATATAAAATTAATAGACGAAGTAATGTCTCTGTTGATGAACAATGAACATGCGCCTTCGTACGTCTTTTTTTGTGGAGCATAAAGTACGTGCTCGCTTTCTTTCGAAAACTTGGCGCCCGAAGTGCCTGTTCGATAAAGCAGGACTGAGGGGGTAGCAACTATGGGACAGTTTTAATTTACCATTGACGCCAATGACATCGAACAACCATATAAAATGCGAACGAATAGGTGGAACAAAAATTCCCCACCAGTTACGCCAATTTCCGTTAGCTATTGAATATTACATACCAGGCTCGTCATTTTTTGTGAAGTGAATCAAAAAACAAATGAATGCATTGTTCAAAGGACTATTCTTTATCAATTGTTACTCGTCTGAAGAACGGGGTAGCTCAGTGGTGGCTTTCCACCAAAGATCCGGGTTCAATCCTGGTGGGGACAAATTCTGTATAGGATTTTTCTTTTTCTTTAATGTCTAGCATGAAAGTAACATTCCTAAGCAATTTACCACTGACATTGTAAAAGCTTCGGTAACGAAAAGATCTGTACATACGAAGAATCCATCTGGGCAAATGATCATAAAAACCATTGCGGGACTAGTAAGTAAAAAATGATCTGGTCCGGACGGATTGTAACGCCGGATTATTATTACTGTTTTATTACTAGTTTCTCGTCTGATAGTAAACGTCAATAAATGACTTCATATTGTATCTATCATTTAATTATCTATCTGATAATTGAATTGAAGTTCAGCTACATACACACCAATTTTATAAATTTCATTAAGATCAGCAGAATTGCGACCTACGAAAATGATTGATAAAATTCACCGCGAAACTATTAACGAGTGTCGTCCAAAACAGGTGCGCAAGCGCATACAACGTTACATGCAAAAGGGCGAAATTAAAAAAAACTTAAAAAAAATTCCTCATTTTTGCCCACGTCCGTCGCATGTAAACGCTTATTGCATACCCGCGAGATAATGACGACTGCTCGCTCAGCTCATATACCACAAACAGTCTTTTTGGTATGCAACGTGCATTTCTAGAATGTTGAATTAAGAATTATTTTCGAATTTACTAAATCCTTAGCTCAACTTCCATTATTATAATTTTATATACTAACCAAGTTCAAACTCATTTTATCGAGATCTACTAACTGGAGGTATTTAATTCTGCGTATGTTTGATTTATCAATTATAAATCTAGTCATTAAAATCCACCCACTTTGCTAAGTCTTTTGTGTTTACCCTGTACAGTACAGCTTCGGTATTTTGTGCAACAAAAACAGAAAACAAGATAAAACGCTTTTCCTTTGCCTTTTTCGTTTTCTTTTTACGGTATATTAAAATGGTTCATTTTATATTTCTCAATGAGTAAAACGATCTAGATGGTCAAAAAATAAAGACAAACAATTTATGAAACAATTTTTAAATGAAAATAAATGAATATTTCAAATACAAAAGACAAACCTTTTTTTTAGAAAAGTAGTCTAGCCAAATTACACAAAGAAAAATATAAACGCCCATCAATTTTCAATAAAGCAAATAAAATCCATAAAAAAAATTTCCCGAAACGTGTCTCGAACTTTATTTATCCACAAAATAGTTTTAAAATAAGTTTTTGTTCAATTATACGAATTTATATGATAAATGCGACGCATTTATAACAGTCGTCCTTGCTGTGTTATGTAACCGTTAAAAAAGCTTTTACAGCTCCACACGCGCTCACCTTTTTCATTAACAACAGAAAAACCAAAAAAAAATCTTCGTTTGTCAAAATAAATAAGTTGCAAGTCATAATAACATCAATTCCCAGGGGTGCAACTTTGTACTTATAAGTACCTTTACCATGTCAGCTCCTTGGGAAGGTTTTACGAGACTAAATCGAACAGTAGTACTTAGGCTAACTTGTGACAAATTTTTTGGCTCTAATTTTATGTGAGTGAAAATAAAGATATCTTTGGCAACCCACTTCATCTGTAAAATGTAATGTCGTTTAGGAAATATTACCTTAATGTGAGAAAGTAAATACATAACTCGTGGAGAAACGAGTGACAGAAACTAACGTCCACCTCAACGCCTAGACCTTGCTTTTAAACAAAATTTTATGATGAAATCGATAATATGTCGAACGACGAAAATTGGTGAGTTTGATGCACTTCATATAATTTGACATAAGCCGACGTCCGTCGTCGTCGTGAATAGTTCTATAGCAACAATTGCAGAGTGTGAAGTATTCGTATAAAAGAAAAATTCCGAGAAATATTTTTTTTCGGGGGTTAAGCGGGCGATATCGATCATGAAGCGTATTTTCATCCGGCTCAATATACAAATTGAACATTTTGAAGTTTAGAACTATTATTCTACATCAGTTTGTAGGAGGGCCTATTTTTAGGAATTTTAATTCCCGAAAATTCCTGAATTTTTCCCGAAAATTCACAAAAATTTCCGAAATTAATTCTTTTGAATTTCCTGGTATTTTAAGGAATTTTCGGGAATTAAAATTACAGAAAAACCAAAAAATTAATTTCGGAAATTTTTCGGGAAATTTCGCGAATTAAATTCCCAAAAAAAGGGCCCTGGTTTGTAGGGAGGATTTGCTTTTGCGGTAGTAAATCAAGCAAATCACACTAGAAAAATAATACATCATACATTAGGTTGCATCAAAACATTTTGGTCGTTTCCATATAAGATACAATTCGTAAAATAACGCAAGCTAACCGCAACTATTTTAGTGTAGATTTACTTTTGATTTACTAGTGATTTACTGAAGTGAGTGCACCCTCTAACTTAGTTTTCACTTCGTTGGTTACAATAAGGTGTTTCTTTGAGAGCGAAAGGATTTGATTTGTCTTTTTATTTTGTTTACATGTGCCGAAGAGTGCCTTCTTTCTACAATTGTTTCTTCGAGTTGCTTATAGTAAATTAGTATAGATTCCTGAAACATTAAAAAAAATTTACTATTTTGTAGTTTTGATGGTTGAAGTCGTTCCTTTTTAGACCCGAAAATGGGTCTTATACGTTTACCACGACGTTTGTAACCAGTCGAATTTCGACCCGGGAGTAGGGGGGAGCACCGATCATGGTCTTTAGTTGACGAATCAGCAATAAAAAAAAAATTCCGCCCGTCCGTCTGTCTGTCTGTCAACACGATAGCTCGAGTAAAATTCAACTGATTTTCAAAAACTTTTTTTTCCCTGAAAGGTGATTGAAAAATCTTTTTTGGGCCAAGGGCCAATGAGCTAGGGCCGTTTAAGTGGTTTTTGGTGTTTTGTACATAACTCGAGTAAATCGTTTCCGATTTTCATAAATCTTTTTTTTGTTTGAAAGGCCTCGCAACTTATGGAAGAAACTTTTTTGATTTTGAGCTCTTGGACTGACTCAGCCAGGGCCGTAAAACTGAGTCTGTACTAGGGCCCAACGGGTATTTTTTTACATAAATCGGGTAAATCCTATCCGATTTTTAAAATTTTTTCTTTTACTGAAAGATAATCAGAAAATTGATAACAGGACTGAAATTGGGCAAAATCGTTTGAAAACTTTCGAAGTTACGGTTGGTGGAACTTTTTCGCTTCACTGCGAAATTAGAACGCTACGCGAGGTTTTTTGTGCAGTGTTCTAGAGAAAAAAGAGGCTAACGTTTTTGTGCTCTAGGTCGGTTCTACTCTCTGAGCTTATTTGAAGGGATTGGAAAGATTTTTTGCGCCTTTGCTGCGGACGGGTTTTTAAATATTGCCCTTTGGGCAATTTCCAATCCAATTTAATGAGGACGTAATTGCACATACTTTAGGGTTAAGGCAAATACGTTCGAGCCTTTTTGTAACATCTGTTCTGTTTGCCACATCTATTCTAGCCGACTCAATAGCACAGTGTGTTAGACTATGGACTCACACTGAATTATTGTGTTGGAAGTTCGTTGGTTCGAAATTGCTGACCTAGCGTAAAAAAAAATTATGGGAATAGCTTTTCAGTCATATATAAAGAAAACAAAAATTCCCATAAGTTATGCTATGATAGTAATATTGGATCAACAAGCGACATCAGGTGTTGAATATTAATACAAGTATATTAATAATAAACAGCACCAGTCAGCAAGAAATGCAACTTTACAGCGGCAATTAAATACCACTCCGCACCATGGCACGAAGTCCGGAGATACTTGCGCAGTATACTTTCAGGTGTTATAAAAAAAAAAACAGAGAGAATGGTATGCACTGATAAAAAGTAAAAATAACATCGGGACCCGGTCATTGGATCGTCAACCCCACACAAGTCTAGCTAATTCCTCTAACTACCAATAAAGGTGTCTAAATCAACCAAAAATACGGTTGATTTAAAAAAAAAAAATCTATTCTAATACGTACGGGTCCCTTGCATGTGTTCATAAACAGTATTTCAATGGAATCGCCCACTATTCAAATGGATAAATCTGATGTATTCAATCTTTGACGACGAAAAAATAAACTTTGACGAAAGCTACTTACTTTCATGGTATATATTTTAAAATATTTCGAAATGCGTGGCGTGTGAAAATGTCAGTTAAACTTTTTCCCCGAACATATTCCACACACGAAGACAACTCAATTTCCAGCAGTGACTAAACGGGAGCAATTTGAAAGTCAATTTAGTCCGTCGTCATTTAAATACAGATGCTACACCCGTGCAACTACCGTTTTTTAAATTAAATCTAGAACATTGTAAGCATGTATCAGCGTGGTATGTTTCCATTATCAGCGAATTTTCTTTGCACAATGTTTTTTCACATATTCCAATTTGTATTGTTATTTTCATTCTTGTTATACGAGCTCTTTTTTTAATATTTTCTCCATGTCCAAATTTTTATTCGTTGTTTTCCCCATATTTTATGCGATGTTTTTATTTGTATGTAATATTTACTCGCAAACCCATCTCAACCACATTATTATTGGATAACCGCACATAAAGCAATTTATGCCAAGTTTTATTTCATTTTATTTTTATTCCCACATACTCGTGTTATACTAAAACAAATTTTTTTCCTTCCATAGGAGTACTCAAACTGATTGACGTGACTGGGTAATATTGTTTATTTCCTTATTCATTGCTACCATTGTTGTGTCTCTACATATACTTTTTATCGAGTTCTGATGATCAAATAAATCTGATTGAATTTGTGTATATAATATACGACCCTTGAGGTGAAAGATACCGATAAATTTCTTCTATTATTTTGCGTAACGTATATACAATGTTTCAATAACAAATTGTATAATATTCCATTCTTATCTATAGCACTTTCAAGTCAGTATCTCAGGAGGATATTTCAAATTCCTATCGGATTGTATAAATGAAAATTTAAATAAATTTTTTTATAAAACCTCTCATGTTTTTCTATAAGAAACGTGAATCTATTCACAAAAGTTTCATAGAAAAAAAGGCATTGACTTTCAATTGATGATTAGTTCGATGGTTATGAGTAGTCTCGATGTAAAATTCATATTTATTTTTGAAGAATTTATGAACAATTTTTGAACAAATTTATTTATTTATTCGTTCTCAAATTTGCGTTCAGTGTACGAATTTCAGATCGTATGGAAATACACCCTAGTTACTTCAGAATTTCAATGTGATTTAAGCTTAATGTAGCGCAAAATGAGATGCTACCATACGATTTGTATAATAGGATGTAGGTGAAAGTACCGCGTTTCGTTAAGATAAGATGCAGGACGATAATCGCCTTCTGGTCGCTGGGTGCCACAAGTTATTTCGTGTAACAGACTTCTATCGGATCGGGTAATCCGTTAGTCCGTAATGTTGACCCGCAATACGTTTGACCTGTTACCCCATAAGACCGATCCGGATGACCCGGATTAAAAAAAACTATATTTTTGGTTCCTTGTTGTCAATTCTAAAAAAGTATAGAGCAACAGAAACAACTGAATAGGTCAAAAATGTAAAAGGCTCGAAAAGATACGGCGCGCGGTGGAAGAAATGTCTCAGAGTTTTTTATGGGCAACACTTTTGGTGCAGAAATTTTTCGATCCAAAGGAGGTACATTGTGAAAATGAATTATATAATGAAATTTGAGGGGTTCGTAAAGTAAGGCTGTAGTGTTATATAGTGTGCGTTTTAGAGTCCTGCATGAGGGATAAGGATTAGGGAAACAAAATTTGCGAAGAAAATTCACATCTACGAGATATGGGTCATTTTTTCACAATTTAGTAGCCAACGGGAGCACTTATTGGTCTGTATATCAGGTGGTACCTTTCGTAATGAGGTCAGTTGCGTTTTAAATGACATGTAAGAATGTAACCATACGGAAGAAAATCGGTCAAGTTGCTCCGTGACCCCATGTTAGAATTTCACGGATTCAAATCCGGACCCCAAATAAAACATTGTTAAACATAACCAAAGACTCGTACGTATCAGAGTAGATGTGACAAACAGAATAGCTGTGCCAAACAGAGTAGATGTTGCAAAAAGACTCGAACGCATCCAAACATAGAAATGAGCAAACGTTCCAATGTTTTACATTTTTTGACTATTAGAATTTCATAGATCCGCAGAAATTACCCAAGGTAATGTCAAAGGCCCTACTTCTAAGACCATTGATTTTGACGGCAGTAGTAATTTCTCCAAAAAATCCTGAAACCGTTTCCTCTAAAATGTAATTCTATACATTTTTGCCTTTGGAAGCAATGTTCTAACTGCCATATTTCTAGAGGTATGAGTCATCCCTCCCAATTCTAGAAACGGTGATATCCCAGGAATATGCCATTTTTATCCAAAACGCTGAGACATGTGTTCTCTAAAATTTTATTCTCTACAACTTTGCCTCTGTAAGCAGCTTTCTACCTCTCATAGTTCTAGAGATATGGGTCATCCCCCCGAATTCTAGAAGTAGTCATATTCCAGGATTGGGCCATTTTTATCCAAAACCCTTAGACACGTGTTCTCTAAAATCTTATTCTCTACATATTTGCCTTTGGAAGCAACTTTCTACCTCTAATAGTTCTAGAGATATGGGTCATCCCTCCCAATTCTAGAAGTGGTCATATCCCAGGATTGGGCCAGTCTTACCCAAAACCTTAAGTCACGTATTCTCTAAAATGTTATTATCTACAACTTTGCCTTTGGAAGCAACTTTCATCCTCTCATATTCTATGGATATGGGTCATCCCTCTCCATTCTAGAAGCGATCCCAGGATTGGGGCATTTTTACCCAAAACCTTGATACACGTGTTCCCTTAAATTTTATTCTCTACAACTTTAGTTTAGAAAGAAACTTAATTTCGTCCATTCCATTGGTCCCAGTGCCCAGAGCCCTGACCCGATTCCCACAAAATTTTTTCCCAGTTTTGTGACATCAAATGCTTTCCACCAGAATGAGCGATTTGCGTGCTATACTTGCTGAGATATTTGCGAAAATGTTTCACCGACCCTCGAAAAGTTCATGTCCGACCTCCACTTCTTCAACTACTTAGCCGATTTCGCTCATGTTCGAACTTGAATCGTTGGAGGCATGAATCAGGGAAAAAAAAGTTTACGGACAGACAGACATTTTTTTCATTGCTGATTCGTCATATGTGGACCCCCAACTCCCGCCTCGATCTACCCCATGTTACATTAAAATTGTTTGTAGCAACTTCGTACGGGTCCAACTAGATCTGTGAATTGATCAAATTGATAATTCCGACACCCCAGTCCATCAAAGGGGTCCCAAATGAGCTACGCTGCCGGAAAATGACTAAATTTTTTTTTTCATTGAGCATTGGTTTTTTCTGCAAAGTCGTAGAGTCTTCTTAGTGGAAAAGGCCGGTATTAGTTAAGAATGTCGGGCAATTGGAAAAGTGATCAATTTTTAGGACATTAACGCGAACGATGGTATGAACAGGGACGGAGTAGTGGACGAGACAGGGAAAGGAACGGAGATGGGGCGGAACTAAATGACGGAGGAATAAAAGAATATTTCTTTACATAACACCAAATTTTATTAGCCCGCCCAAATCGGCTTATTCTAAAGAAGATTTAATGCCCGGGCACGAGCGATCTGACCTCGGGTGAATAGTCACTTTGTTTTTTAAACGGGGAATTTTCAATGATAATAATAATAAAAATAATCAATGCGGGTCATCCGGATAGAATCCGTAATGATCCGGAAAATACGAGTCAAACGGATTACAATATGGCTCGAGTCGAATCCGTCCGTTTGATTTGTCGATGTTAATTCTGTGTATGGAAGGTAGAAGGACCAACATATCTATTTTCTCGGTAAATCTGTTCTCATCGGATGACGTGTTCATACTTTGCATTCATTAAGTCACATTTTTTGAGGTATTTCTACATTTAATGGGAAAATTTATAATCCATCCATAACAAGCCCACAAGATACACAAAACAAAAAACTTCGTCCTCGCTATATTCTCTAGACTTAACGTTGATAAATTTTCCATTTGCTTTGAATTTTTGTATAATGTCTCGAAGATTAATTTTCAGAGAAATATACTAAAAAAATCAATAAATTTTTACTCTTCTTATTACCGAACACTTCATTCATCTAGATGAGATCATTAATTTTAAAAATGGTGATCGTGCTACAGGAGTCTTTTTTTAATTTAAACCGCAAACAACGAATCAATTTACCTAAACTTGTGGAGCAAATGTTTGTTTATGAAAACCATGGAATTAAATATCTTTCGTTGCGTACGTTGTCATAGTACACGTTTTATGAGTACTAAAATTAGAGATACAAAGTCTCTTCCAGATAATGAGCACTAATAATTTATTCAACTTAATTAAACGAAACCAACAACGTCAAAACAAACCGACAACAAGCTTGTGCTTTCTCTATTTTAAGAATAATTGGTGGTGTTTCGCGTGTATTTCATTTTCAGGTACACGCCAGAAGGACCCAAAGGAATTGTCTGACAGGAATTTTCTATAAATAAATGAATTATTTCGTATATAAAATTCATAGGAATAGAAAGTAGAACCCGTTCAATATGCTAAATTAATCGTATATTACGCTTTGTTGAATGAGTTGACCCGCATATTTATTTAATAACAAAACATTAGTAAATTTGAACTAAAACATTCCAGTCACAAGTGGTATTATCGTTAGATATTAGAGCGAACAAACATTTCGGAGTGTAATAAAATGTTCAGCAAATTACGTTTTCAACCGTCTCACATTAAAAGTTATTTTTTTCATAGTATACAGGCGTTTCATATTTCCTATTTGGGGGGCTCTTAATAGCTTGTAATATAACTTCCATAATTTTCTCTAAGCTAGTTATTTCAAGAAGCATAACAGCAAAATTCATGCCTTGACGAATCGAATGAATATTTGCGGATCGCCATTCCGAAGATTGTCTTTTACCGGTACCATTCGTGAAGGCGTACATGTTACATATTTAAACGCATTTTTTAAGGAGTAGCTGGTTATAATCTTCGTAATAATGTAGTGTGGAAAACCGCCCTAGAAAGTACTCTTTTGCAGTTTAGTTAAGGGCCAGCGGCACTACCTGCGTTTTAGAAAATTTTCTTGATTTTTCTAGAGTTTCGCCAAATAATTTTTTTTGCAGGAAATTTCATCAAATCTAAAATGTTCGAGAAAAACCGCAAAGTTTTTAACGAATTCCTCGAGAAAATTTCAAGTAAATAACGAAAATTTTGCAGCAATGGCCAGAGGAAAAAGAGGCATTACATAGCACACAACCTTTTTATAGGGTACTGCCACACACCCTCTCCCATTTAGTTGCACTTTCGATTAATTGATTTTTCAAAAGAAAATCCTTTAATTCGACCTCGAAAATTTTAATTCCGCCTGTTATCTCATGTGACAATTTAAGCGACGTTCTCAAATTACAATCACAAGATAGACATTCCCAGGGAATCGAATTTACATCGAAACATACATGGACTGACGGACGAAAATTCACACAAAAGTAGCCACTGAACAAATGGTTTTTCGGTGCGATGTTCTTAGTATTCGGATAACGTATTTATGAGGTAAAACTTCTAAGAACAGATATTCAAAGAATGAATTCAGATTATTTCATTTGTTTTTCAAATATATTTACGAGAGCGTGTATTCTATAGATAATTGAACACTTTTCGAGAGGATACTCTCCTACAAATTAAACACTTGAGACTTGAGAAACTTGACACGTAATAAGCATTCGAGAGCATTTATGTTTGTTTTTCCTTCAATAGCACATAATCTAATGTTATTGTTTTCCATTTCATATTTCATTGTATAATTTGCACGGTTCAAACTGTTCGGTTCGTTTTTATGGCATAGACAAAATAAAATAGAAATTGACCTCAATATTTTCATCAACTAAATATAGTACGCTCCACAGTAAAAAATATGAGAGGGTAATGTACCAGAAAGCTTGAACAGCAAACAGACGGTAATGTTGGTTTTTCTTTTTAAATACAAAATCATAAATCACATGCAATGTTTTTCGATATAGTTTCAACGGTTTTTAAATTGGTAGAAATAAGGATTCATGATAATCGAAGGCAATTTGTCCCGATGATTATCATGTTACATCTGAGGGACGGGTTGGCACAGTGGTTAGCAAGTGTAGCGCATTAATAACGTCCTAAAGTTCACTCAAGCTTCAAAAGTTGGGTAGTTGTGGTGTGTTTGGTGCCCATAACGACGTACACACTGAATGAATCGTATGACGTAACCCATATACGACGAATTTGTGCACGAAATATCTAAGCCTACATTTAGGCGAGATAATAATCAAGCGCCTAACAATTCTTGGAGTAATTGCATAATAACAAAGACGCTACATTCGCATTACTCTGAGACGTGGTTCGGAAGTCACGTTAAGCCGGCGGTCCAGACAACATTTGTTATTGGCTGTAAAAAGCTGTTAGTGGAGTCTCTAAAATACAAATACAAATCTGACAGTTGACAGAGAAATTACGAAACGGAACAAAATTACAATCTACTCTCCGAGCGGATTGTCTTAGTTTTTCAAATCGATATTTATTTCTTTATTCCAAACATTTCAGAAAGAGCTAGTGCACTAATGACGTCCAAATGGGAAGTAGACGGGGATTAGGAAATAGGGCACATGTGAGGCAACGAGAAAATTCGGCCGATCTTTCCACATTTTATTCCCTTGACTGAAAACCAGAGTCTTACCCCAGAAAATCGTGGAAAATGTCTGTTACCACACCACTATAAATGAAATGTTGCGAAAAACGTTAAATCTGTTACAATTTTTCGTTGTGCGCACGATAACTCTAACACGATTTTTTTAAAACTAAATTCCTGAGGCTGGGCTATGTGGGACCAAGGATGTGGAAGTAATTCATCGAAAACGCTGATTTGGTGTTGAGTAGTTGAAAAGTAGTAGAACGATATAGTCATAAAGTAGAAAAGTAAATAATAGAATAAAATAATTTGATTTTTGGCTGGTTGCTCAGTGTGTGACTTCGTGGGAAGACGACTTTTGACTGTCGTGGCGATAGTTGAACCCTCGCGAACTATAGTGGCGATAGTTGAACTCTCGTAACTATCGTGCGACAGTTTAACTATCGTGCGATGTTTGAACTATCGTGCGATGTTTGAACTATCGTGCGATGTTTGAACTATCGTGCGATGTTTGAACTTATCTTGCCGTAGTCTCACTGTTTAAACTATTTGTTCACGAATAGAATTTCAGAGCTCAATTACAAAAGTTTTAAGAGTGTGAAGTTTGTGGGCCGAGCGAAGCGAAGGCCGTATACGCACGAGTTAAGTGATTTGTTCACAAAAATTTTACGAGTGTGAAGTCTTCGAGCCAAGCGAAGCGAGGGCCGTAACCGCACGAGTAAAATTATTTGTTTGCAAAAATTGTACGAGTGTGAAGTTTGCGGGCCGAGCGAATCGAGGGCCGTATACGCACGAGTTAAATGATTTGAACGGTGTTCTGCAGTAACTGAGTGTTTTCATTGTGGTAACAATAGAATGACAAAGATGGTGCAGAACACCGTTCATTTGTTCACAAAAATTTTACGAGTGTGAAGTCTTCGGGCCGTAAACGTACGAGCAAAATTAATTGAAAAATCAAAATTGAAAAACTTTTACCGGTTGCGGGAAGAGCGTAGCGAGGGCCGTAGTCACACGAGTGAAACTACTTAATTGAGAATTGAGAACTTTTACGACTATGAGGTTTGAGAGCCGAGTAAAGCGAAAGTCGTACTCATACGAGGTAAATTATTTGTTTACAAAACTTGAGCCAATATGAGGTCTGAGTGAAGAGCGAAAAATGCATATGGAAGACAACTATCAAATTTGATAGTCAACCCACTTGAACTCAGTTTTTCGATTATGTTTCAGGGAAAATAGATTATGAAAATCGGATTATCGAGACCTCAAAAATTACACTAACGTTTGGTTGTAGTCTTGCCGTTGTAACAAAATAATAAGTCAAGCCAACGACCCACCGAAAAGGTGGGACCTAGTTATTATAAATATTCAACCTTTCCGCGCTAATTACGCTCCAAAAAACAGATAACAAAAATATAGTTTAGTGTAGTATTTATACCCACATAACTGAGAGAAAAAAAAAACATTACCGGAAACGGAGGGATGGGTCAAAAAACTTACGTCGGTCGTCGGTTATGATGTAACACGCCATATGAGCATTAGAAAAGTGGCTTATTTATTTTTCAACAATAATTTAAGTGTCTGAAGATTTTTTTCCTGCTCAATATGTGAATTAAAACTTATGATTGAAAAACCTTTCCACCTTTGTTCATTTAATAACCGAAAAAATCATACCAGTTTACAACTTCGATCATTTTTCATGAAGTGGCGTTATGTTATGGTACAAGTAACCATGGATTCCATTGATTAAACTTTCATTCATCAATGGCAGGAGTCATAAGAAAATCCTTAGTTTGATTCCGTAATTGAATAAATAAACAGCTACACCAAAGTGTAGATATATGAAAGTAACAAAAAATAAATAAAATAAAACAGACAAATGCCAATTGTAATAAAGGAGTACAATTGGTCCCAAACGGATAATCAAGTCGTTGTCAAAGTACCACTGAAAGGCATACACAGTCATCCATCGGTTGATATATTTACGTATGAAACTTTTATTAAGATCAACTGTTCGCCATTTTATTTTGAAGTGTTCTTGTTGCATCCAATCGACGAAAAGAATAGTCGATGTAAAATTTTGGAAAACGAGGCAAGGTTTGTTTTGTTGAAGAGAGACGCACAAACGTGGGAAACTTTGGAATCGCTTGATTTGAGAGGAAATAGATTAGATGAGAAGAAAGAAGTGATTAATAGCGCCCAAGTCCTAGCTGGAAAGGAAGCGGAAATCAGATGGAACAAAAAATGTGAACTCAAAAGATCGGAAATACACAAGGAAGTGGATAGGGAGGCAAAAATTCGAGAAGAGATAGAAAGCTTAAAAAGAAATGAAGTAGTTAACAAATTGGACGAAATTAGTAACAGATGTAAAACTGTTGCGCCGATATCACCCCAAAAAAATATTGTCCTCAAGTCACCCACAAAAGCACTTCCCGTTAGAAAAGCAGGTAATATAACAGTGAAATTCTCCGCTCGTCATTTCCCTACTCCGCAACGAGAATCTCAAGAAGTAACTGAACAAGAATGGCTTTCCAAACAACATGAAGCTAGGAAGGCAACTGGTTTTGTTGAGGAGGATTTACGACCCGAAGAGCGTAATCCGCAGTGGCTGAAAGAAAAAGGCGATGACTTCTTTCAAAAAAGAAACTATTTGGCTGCAATATCAGCGTACTCAACGGCTATAAAAATGAGTCCAAAATACTTTGAACTTTATCTAAATAGAGCTGCAGCACATTTCCAAATGGAAAACTATTACAAATGTGTGTCAGATTGTTCCTCTGCATATGAATTGCTCACCCCTGCTGTCTCATTAAATGCAAAGGCGAGGGCAACCTGTCTGGCTCGTCGTGGGGGAGCACTGTGCAAGCTCGGAATGCTAAAACAAGGATACGATGAAATATTAGCTGCAATCAAATTGAATCCGGATGATGAACAGCTAAAACATGACGCCGAAATGATTCGATGTGAATTAGAAAAATAAACTTTTGCATAGCAATTGATTTTTTCGTTAATTTCCAAATGATCGAAACGAAACGTTTTCCACATGTATGTTTTGAGAGCTTTACAGGAAGGGAATCATAACCTTGTTCGCCTTTTTAGTTTCTCTTTTATCTCTCTTTTCACGTATTTGCTTGTATTTTTCTCATGTAAAACCGTATTTTGGGTCGAAAGAGTTAAAACGAAACGTTGCACAATCTCATGATTCTCTTACTGTGTCTTGTTTTAGGTATAAGTCTCGCTATTCGTGCAGTTATTTTCTTAATTTCATAAAACAGCAACGCTGTGCTGCAAACTTTACTTCACTTCAAGATTTTCTCTACACTTGCTACGAACTTTATTCCTATTCCTACTACTCTGTGAGAATAAACTTTAGATTTGCTAAAGAATTTCTCATTGCTTGCATTGTCATGAAATGAAGTCGTAAACGTAACATCCGAAATTATCTAAAATCAATCATCTCCAGTGCCGCGCAAAATGTACGTTCTATGTTATTTTGGACGAATGATGGCGAAATGTAAACTGACGAACAATAATGGAAAAGAAGAACTTACGTGAACTCAGTGATTATCTTTCAGGAAAAAAACGGTTTTGAAAATCGGATAACATTTACCCGATTTATGTAAAAAAAACACATTGGGCCCTAGTAGAGACTCAGTTAGGGCCCTGGCTGATTTCAAAAGCTCAAACTCGAAAGACTTTCTTCTATAAATTTTCATCCATTGTCATCCCAGACCGTTCAAACATAAAAAAAAATAATGAAAATCGGAAAACATTTACGCGAGTTACATATAAAAGATCAAAAACCACTTAAAGAGCCTTAGTACGGCGGCCCTTGGGCTGACAGTGCCCAGATTCAATCCCACAAAAGTTTTCAATTACCGTCGTGTGCTTATAAGTTTACTTGTTATCAAGTTTCAGCTGTTTTCAAGGTTTTCCATACAAAAAATACACTGAAAACAGAGATAATGTCGATAATGTTGAAAGCAGCATAACAAGTAAATTTAAAAGCACATGTTTGTACTTTTCAGGGAAAAAAAAGTTTTTGAAAATCGGTCAAGTTTTACTCGAGTTATCGCGGTAAGAGACGGAAATTTTTTTTTATTGCTGATTCGTCATCTAAGGACCATGATCGATGCTCCCCCTACTCCCGGGTCGAAATTAGGATGGTAACAGACGTCTAGGTAAACGCATCTTCGTACGGGTCTGAACATTGCAATTTTCCTACCCGGTTCGACACAAAAAATTTAAAACAAAATTTCGTTTCAACTCAATCGAAAACAATAATTTTCGTTGTGCATTTTCTTGTCGTTGAACGCGTCAGTGAGTCATTTCATACACTAAATATACAGAATATAGGCTCCCAGAAAGAAGTCGACCTAGTTTAAAAGTCAACTTGAATGTTTTCCTCATGTGTGTCAACATCGCATTTGTGGTAAAGTTTTAAAATCCTTAACTTTCACGTCCTTTTTCTCAAACTTTCCTGACAAATGAAAATAATTTTCTTTCATGCTTTTCTCTATTACAAGAAATTAGCATGAACTGCAAGGATTTTTAGACCCGTACGAAGAACGAGATAATTGAAAAATCTTTTATGGTACTGCATCAAGGCACTGTCGGCACAAGGGCCGCCGAACTAGGGCCGTTTAAGTGGTTTTTGGTCTTTTGTACTTAGCTCGAGTAAATCTTTTCCGATTTTCTTAATTTTTTTTTGTTTTACAGATCTGGGCATGCGTGACATTTTATGAGAGAAATTTTTTTGATATTGAGTTCTTGGACTCAGTTACGAACCTAAAACTGAGTCTCTACTAGGGCCAAACGTGTTTCTTCTACATAAATCGAGTAAATATTATCCGATTTTCAAAATCACTTTTTTTTCTGAATAATGGACTTCGGATTTGAATTTGGGAAATCGGTTAAGAACTTCCGAACTTACAGTCAAAAAAGTGAAAAAGTGCTCAATAACGTAGTTTTTTAAGGTTGGTGGAACTCTTTCGGCAATTTCCAGCCCAATTGAATGTGGACGTAATTGCAAATACTTTTAAGTATTTAACTTAAAAGAGTTAAGGCAATATTTGCTTAGATACGTTCGAGTCTTTTTGCAGCATCTATTCTGTTTGCCACATCTATTCTGATGCATGCCTTGCATATGTTTAGCTTTTGGTTCTACTCTCAGTACAGTCGAAATGTAAAGTACAATTTAATTGTTATTTGGTAAAATGTTTTGTTGAACTTTCGAAATATTTTATTTCCCTTCCTATTTCTCTGTTGTCGTGGTGACGATACAAATCGAAACCAAAATCACATTTACTTTTTGCTGTTACGAAAATTGTGTATTCAAATCTCTTTCGAACATTTAAAAGAACCGATGATTGATGATGCTACGATGATCATTAAGACCCACCTGTAAGTTATCTGCATTTTGATTTTCTTAACACAATATAAAAATTCATAACGACAGATCGACATCATTGTTATGCATATTAACAATGGGTGTGTAAGTACTGTCGATGTTGAGGGGATGAACGCTTGAAATTTGTGGGACAGATTGATGGAATTTTCTCTTTTTTAGATGTTTTGCTATTGTAATTGTTATAACGATGAGAAAACAGCTAAAAGTGATGAAACGTGTGAATGTATAGAATGAGCAAATTATAAATGTCTTCATTGTAGTGTTTAATGCTCCCAGACACTGACGCCTACTTTAGCTACACACACATTCAGATGCTTTTTTAACCCCATATCCCTTTCTTCCCATATTAATATTATGATTTTTTTGACGATTTTATGGAATAGTGCAGCCATACAACGAATATAAAACTTAGCGAGACGAACTTGTGAGAGAAAATATAGAATCTCTCATCTGATAACGTCGCTAAGTTTTTTATGTGTTGCAGGGCGGAGTGTTCAGTGTTCATGCATGGCAGGTGGTTTCGTGTAATGATATTTTGAAAAATCCCGCGAGAAAAATTCGAGCGCCAAATGCCGCTGAAAAAAACAAAAATTTTCAATTCAGTTTATGCGAACCGTCACCTCAGTACCCTTCTCTCAGTCATTTTTACTTTCCACCGATTTGAAAAGAACTGCGACTTCCCTGCCGATCATTTTTGATCGGCGGACGGGTCTATAAAAACCATGAAAACTGATGATGATGAATCAGTATCACTGTAATTAATTTAGCTCATTCTTTAAATGATGAATATTCTCTAACATGAACTTTCTCTTTTACGAAGTTTTCTTTATTATACCCCAATCTCATGAAAAAGTTAACACTACACAGCGAGAAAATTTGTAAAAATGAAGAGATATGTAATTCATTGTCATTTACCGGAACATCCGGTTTTAAATGTCATTCTTGCTTCTAATGAAAATGTTCTTTTTCCATGTTTCGTATTAGAGAACATTAGTTCTAGTACATTTTCGTCATTTATTTAATGGAGTTTTTGAAAGTCAATTGTGTGAAAGGTATTCGGAATTCGGAGGTCACATTTTTTGACATCTGTTATCTGCCAACGGGGAAATGATATCTAAAAATCCTGGTACAAGACACTGAACAATCTTTGGATTTTTGAGCTTGATACGATTGGATCAAAATTGTTGGAAAAGAATTTAAAAATCTTTTCGTTTCAAAATTCTGGTACGCGATATTTGGGAGACGTTTCCCCCTCTTTTTATGTATATGGATCCAATTGTCCATCCATTCCGATGAAAAGATTTTGCCGGATACATGAAATGCTGTAAGTTATACCCGTCTAGGTGACGTTGCTATATATATTATTGTACTAATTCCACATCACGCATAGAGCTATCCATCATAAATATTGCGAAATAAACAGGAGCTCAGTTTAATGTTGCCATTTTATTCATAAGGCACTGAAACTGGCGTTATCTTTATCATCATTTTCATCGTAACAATCGCTTTTATTGATACCATTTGAAAGTACACATTTTTCTCAATTATTCGAGAAGATTGTTGGCAAAATATAAACGACAGTGAACTTGAGAATTTTTCTTTAAAAACAAAATAGTTTTACGAGAAAAAAGAGGTCAAGTGGCGACGACGTTATATATAAATTATGAACAGGAAGTTTTTATTTGGGTTCTGAGGCATATCAAAATCGATATCGAACAAAGGGAATTGACTCAATGTCATTATAGTTAAGTTGTACAGTTTGTTAAGAAGCAACTTAAAAGGATTAGATTTGTGTTTCATGGATCCGCACTTAAACGTCATTTCATCGTCACTGATGAAATGTGCTGCTCGCAGAAAATTCAAGTTATTATGAGGTCTGTTTTGACAGTACGTTCGTCTATTCAGGAAATGTTCGAAGGAGATTTGCTGAAGTGAGACCCTTTAATGCTATGCTCTATTGGAAGCGCTACCGAATGATTTACAATTCTGGGCAATTCCACGGTCCGCTTCGTTCCCACGCGTGAAATTCTCAGTAGTTGCAAAATGAAAGCAATAGAAAAGTTACTATCCTCTAGTTAAGGGATCAATACGTCTGATGCATCATTTTCCATTAATATTTTTTCGTAACAACTGAGCATTTCGAGCGTGGGAACGGAGTTTTCGTGGAATGGCCCTTCTATTGATTTCTCAAATCTAGCACTCGGGAATTAAAGTAGAGCCGTGCGCTGATTAGTTTTCTCGAGACTTGGCGGCGCATTTCAAGTTTTTTACTTTTACGATGGGGGAAATTAGTATTAGTCGAATTTATATCAGCGACTCAAAACGTCCAAAAAATTTAGTCGGCTGGCGCCGGCGCGGCGCCCAGCTCTGCCGTCATAAGGAAAAGCTTAGGTAAAATCAGCGAAGACTTTCAACGAAATTCGTCGAAAAAGTCAAATTTGTGACAAAATTAATTATTTGATTTTCTCTAAGTTTTTTTTCCTTATGACAGCAGAGCTATTGTTTAAAGAACAGCTTTTTCAAATTGGAAATTTTTGAGATATCAATGGGCTTAATATATGGACCATTCCATCGGTATTTTTACTTTATAAATTATGTAAATGCTATAGAATTTGAGTGTACTCCAAATGTAGTTTCACTCATTCAATTTTAAAAATATACTACTTTGCATAAGACAATGGTAACTTGAACAAATTCGTAATGGTAACGCAGGGTAGAATGTGTTATTAAAAGAGAGACCCGTATGTATCAGAGTAGATGTGACAAACAGAGTAGATGTTGCAAAAAGACTCGAACGCATCTAAATATAGAAATGAGCAAACAATCCAATGTTTCATGTTTTTTCATAACTATCAGAATTTCAAAGATCCACAGAAATTAGCCAAGGTAATGTCAATGGCCCTACCGAAGTACTTCTGAGACCATTGATTTTGACAGCCGTTGTAGTTTTTCCAAAAAATTCTGAAACCGTCTTCTCTGAAATGTAATTCTATACAATTTTGCCTTTGGAGACAATGTTCTAACTGCCACAGTTCTAGAGGCATGAGTCATCCCTCCCAATTGTGGAAGCGGTCATATCCCAGGATTGGGTCATTTTTATTTATTTATTTGTTCTCTTAAAGTTTATTCTCTACAACTTTGCCTTTGGAAGCAACTGTATACCACTCATGGTTCTAGAGATATGGGTCATTCCTCCCAATTCTAGAAGTGGTCATATCCCAGGATTGAGCCAGTTTCACCCAAATTCCTGAGACGCGTGTTCTCTAAACTTTATTCTCTACAACTTTGCCTTTTCAAGCAACTTTCTACCTCTCATAGTTCTAGAGATATGGGTCATTCCTCCCAATTCTAGAAGTGGTCATATCTCAGGATTGGGCCAGTTTTACCCAAAACCCTGAGACACGTGTTCTCTACAATTTTATTCTCTACAACTTTGCCTTTGGAAGCAACTATCTACCTCTCATAGTTCAAGAGATATGGGTCATCCCTCCCTATTCTAGAAGTGGTCATATCCCAGGATTGGGCCAGTTTTTCCCAAAACCCTGAGATACGTGTTCCCTTAAATTTTATTCTTTGCAACTTTGCTTTTGACAGTAAATAACCATATTGAATAGTTTAGGAAATATAGAAAAAACTGTTTTCGTATATGGCCAAGAAATTCAATTACGTCCATTCCATTGGTCCCAGTGCCCAGACCCCTGATCCGATTCCCACAAAAAATTTTTCCCATAGTTTTGTGACATCAAATGCTTTCATTTGACACCAGAATGAGCAATTTCCGTGCTATACTTGCTGAGGTATTTGCGAAAAAGTTTCACCGACCCTCGAAAATTTCATGTCCGACCTCCATTTCTTCGACCATATCTCCGGAGCTA
Organism: Pseudolycoriella hygida; assembly: GCA_029228625.1. Taxonomy (NCBI): domain Eukaryota; kingdom Metazoa; phylum Arthropoda; class Insecta; order Diptera; family Sciaridae; genus Pseudolycoriella; species Pseudolycoriella hygida. The sequence goes on along the minus strand of CM055406.1, from coordinate 31,475,777 downwards.
CTTGGCCGATTTCGCCCATCTTCGAACTTGAATCATGAGAGGCATGTACCTTTCAGGTAAATCAGGGTGATCGGTTGAGTCGTTTGGAAAAAAAAGTTGAGACGGACGGTAAAGTGCGACGCAGTCCCTAATGTCCACTTCCAAAATTAATGATATCAGTGGAGGTGACGCTTGCGCTGAAGATACGCATACATTTCCTTGACGACAACGTTACCCTGTGTTCAAAAAATCGCGTCACAAATGTCAGACCCAACGACGAAATAATTTTTCTGTACTTTCAGTTTTTACGCTGCAAAAATTTAACATTCGTGTCTTTTTGCGA
>CM055406.1:31427136-31474955 GCA_029228625.1 Pseudolycoriella hygida | reverse complement strand
AAAAAATTCTCCTCACCAATCTCTATAACTTTCCCGAAGAAAGCAACTCTCTAAGTATTGCCATTCCGGAGCTAAAATTCAAAAACCAAAAAATTCACAATTTTTCGCTTGGGAAAATTCAAGATGGTGTCGCTCTGATAGCTCACATACATTTTCTTAATATCCCAAAAAATTCTCCCGACCATACTCTAAAACTTTCTAGAAGACACCAACTCTCTAGGTATTGTCACTCCGGAGCTAAAATTCGAAAACTCCGAGCATTACCTGAAAAACCCTTAAAATTGACCGGCTGTCTAGTTCTCGAGATCGAAAATTATTTATAGAACATAGAACATAGATAGATAGATAGATAGAAACCGACAGATCAGAAAAAAAGTTTACGTAATAATGAGAACAATGGAATTCTGGTAAGATGTATGGGAAAGTACCATTTTCAAACCTCGATATCTCAGCCAATTTTCAACCGATTTTGATGAGTGAGGGCTTGTTGGATAGCTGCTGCGACGTTTTTTTTTAAATAATTTGGGGGAGGGTGGCGAGGGAAAAAAACTCAAAACTTCGCCTATACATGGTGTCTTGTCCCAAAGGTTTTTGTATGGAGGTTTTTGGGTTTGTGGACGTTTTTTTGGGGGTGTGGGGACTGCGTCACGCTCTCCGCTACCGCTTCGAGCATGATCCCCCAACTCCCGTCTCGATTTGCCCCATGTTACATTAAAATTTTTTGTAGTAAACGTATAGGACCTCTATACTTCGTACGAGTCCGATAACGTTCCCTTTTAACATACCGACGAAATTGGCCTAATGTTGATTGCGGTGCGGCGCCACCTTAATTTAGGTGTCAAAATGATGCCTTGGGTGTAAGTAAATTTCGCCATATTTAAGATGAAACTATGTAGGTGGCGCCGCAATGCTTTCATCTGAAAACTAACAAACAAATACGATCTAGTTATTTTTCATATGTTTCATCGGATTTTATTTTATTCTATTTTCTCATAACGTTTTCCACGGCTGACTGGAACTAACTTTTCGTTAGCGACAAGATTTTCCTTCTTAAAAACTATAAAAAATCAAATTTCGGTTCAAAAATAATTGCGGTTTGCATAAATTTCAAAGACACAAATTACATCTAAAGCTAAAATAAATAGAAAAAACACGTAAACTTGGTTTAGACGTCTTTGAATATGAAACCCCTTCATAAAAAATAATTAACTACTAACTAATCGTATTACACAACACATTGTCATGTAAATATTTTTTTAGTCAAAATGAAACGAACATTTCTATGGGAGCGAATTCTGTAATTAATTATTATTCTACGTTTCATATTTTATTTTAATTAATTATTTGTAATAACATGTTTACCCAGTTTGCAGCATCATCGTTCTTAGATAGGGGGTGGGGTTCAAGGGAGGTTGATGATGGATGATTCTACGCTCACTTACGAAGTAACATCAACAAATCTTTACTCATCTAATCCCTATCTTAATTAATTCAATCTTAAGCATTTCATCCATTGAATACCCAAGTTTATTGTCACCTTCCTTCGTATTTATGGATTAATACACCACTCTCAGTACTTCATATAACAGTCTTTTTTTACTTTGTTGCGGTTATTGTATGAATAATAGATGCGTAAAGCACACACACGAAGATGCGTGCTGTTAACTTCATTAATTCTATTACATTATGTGGTTGTTGGTTGCTTAACGAAATGCTGCAATGTGTATGAAAAAACCATTAATCTTAACAGTGCGTTAAGACTCTTTTCGATATTTAATACTTATTTTATTATTTTACTTAACTCAATGTCATTTGCGTGTGTGATTGACAACGAGATATAATGTTATCCTCTCCCTCCCCCATGCAAAAGTTGATCATTGTCAATATGCCCCATATTACATGACGGCATATTTTTCGTTAATTTTTATATAAAATTCAACTTTCGCATAGGTAGGCGATAAAACATCATGCATTGGACGCCGACAGGCAGATAAACGTGGATAATCGTTTTGTAAAGATTATCCTCAAATTCATTGAAAATCCTCGAAAAGTCAAGGGATTCCTTGAAAATCAAAGAAAAATGCTTGAAAATAAAAAAAAATCTTAAAAAATTGTGTGCAATTGATAGTGCAAATCCTCAGAAATTGACGAAGAAAATCCTTGAAAATCAAAGAAAACGATAGAAAATCATTTGAAATAAAAAAAAAAACTTGAAGAATTTTCTTTAAGAAAATCCTTTTGCACTCAAAATACATGATTACCTGCCCCACGTTGGACCTGGCTACATGCTTTATTACTTCGGAAACAATTGTGTGAACTCGCAAACTCACACGGTTATTTTGAGCAAGTCGCTTTCGGTTATTGATTGAGTTAAAAAAATTAATATTGTTGAATAAATAGCAATATTTTATGTACATTTTTCTTCCCACACACTATCGAAGTGATCTGTCAAAGAAACTACAGGAAAACTGTGTCTCTTTCGCGATACCCAACTTCGAGCATGCTCTGTGGTGCGTCTATGTCGCGCTCATCTATCCATTCCACATCTTCGGAGCCCTCGTAGTTTGAAATAACAACCATCATCTCGTTAGCTCGTCGAGCAGCGATTTGACGTGGTCTAACTTTCGGAAAGGTGACGGTTGCAATTTTATGGCAAACTTTCATGTGCAGGACGACTTGATTAATTGCTGAGAAGTATTTTCCACATTTGCTACAGATTCGTTTATCCAAACAAGGCTTAACCGACCAATACAAGCACGACACAATCTTCTAGTTTTCCACGAAAAATTTCCCGGTGACGCCGGTGACTCAGATGAAAATCTTAACATGCGCCGCCGCAACGAAAAAAGCTCGAACGGCTCTAGAGGGAAGCTTACTCAAAGCTCATTGTATTGAGTTTGTCCGGTGTCCTGCAGGACAGCCTGAAAAGTAACAGAACTACTCCATAGTTACATTTTAATTGGAGATGTTGATCACAGATCAAAAGATTATTTGAAGCGTGTGTTTGACTTGATTCACAACGTTTATCTACGATTAGAAATTATTTAATTTTACGTTTCTCTACAAAATATGACTGCGTCAGCTGTTTTTAAACTAAGTTACGATTAGAACTTAACGGAAAATTTTACTTAATGTCGTTAATATACTCGTGCGCCGCATTATAAAATTTACACGACACAATCTTTAAAGAAAATACGGAAGCGCTTTTACCACTCATTAATTCGAGACTTTAGAAATCAAGATTTCGATCTATCAGTAGCTTTCCAATCAAACAATTTTTTTTTGCGAAAATTTCAAATTTCGTTTTATTTTTCTAGGTCACAGTACAAAAAGAAATAAACTCACTTAAATACACAATTAGACTGGAGATAGCGATCGTTTCAGTGGCATGCCCTTTTGAAATCATCACAAAAAAATAGATTAAAGTTGTGATAACATGGATAGAAAAATTCCCGCATCTCGTATACGTAAATAACTAATGCAGTTTCTGTTGTTGGCATAAACGTTTCCTATTATTTATGAATGCCGATTGACTTCCGTACTACGTGGTCAATAACTAATAATGTACCGACCTGGGTGAAATCGTTGAAGATACCTACATTCGATTTTTCAACGTAAAATGATGTGAACGTATTTACAACTCATAACATCCACAATACGTCTGGAAATCTAATCGTATAATACGGTTCGACATAACAAAGAGCCGTATTTATTGACCAAATCATGGGAAGTGAAGTATAATGAGAATGAAGTTTACACCATTGGAGTTCATGAAAAACCTTATGTATGAGGTTAATAGACTGATGACACGATAGAAAGTAGAATGAAGCTTACATATGGTTCAAAATGAAAAACGAAAGTTTTGAAAAATTGGGCTATGGTTTCAAAGAATTTAGCTTGGGGACAAACGATTTCAACTTTTTTCGTATCAAGACTTTCACCGAACCACCTTGGATTTTTCCAGATATCTCAGTATTTTCATGATTTTATGTCTTTTTCTTGATTTTCCGTTACTTTTCGTTATTTTTCGTGAACTTTCGTATATTTCATTACAGGATTTCACATTATTTTTTGTCATTTTCTGAGACTTTTCGTGATTTTATGTGACTTTTTTTGATTTTCTTTGATTTAACATGACTTTCTCTGACTTTTTGTGACTTTCCGCGATTTTCTGTGACTTTTCGTGTTTTTTTTGTGACTTTTCGTGGTTTCTACGACTTCGATTTTCTGTGACTTTCCGAGACTTTCAACGACTTTCCAGAACTTTCGTACAATGATTTTTCGTTAATTTACACGACTTTTCGTAACTTAATGTGATTTTTCGCGACTTTCTGACTTTCCGGATGTGATTATTCAGATGACTCTGAGACTTTCAAAATCCGAGTAGGACCGAACCAGACACTCAAGTTTTTCGAAACTCACAACCCAAATTACTTCGAAACAAAAATTATTTCAACGCCCGACGTCTGCATTCTTCACGGACCTTAGACTAAAACAAAATTCGTGTAATGTAAGATAATAAAATTAGGACGAATTTTGCAAAATATAAAAAGTCAATAAAGGATCGGGACCCGAATAAAATGATACAACAACCCGACCCGGACCGAACCCAACCCGATAAAATTTTTCGAAACCCGAAACCCGAACTGTTTCTAAACCCGGCACGGACCGAACCCGACCCGATTAAAATTTTCGAAACCCGAAACCCATGAACCCGAAAAAAACAATTCGGGTTCGGGTTCGGGTCGGGTTTTTTGAAGTTTCGGGCAACCCGCTCATCTCTATTTCAGAGAGCTAAGTACGGTAGAGTTGCTGGTGGTAAAACGTAAACATTTCATATAATTTGCCTAAGTATTGTACTTTTTGCTGGTGGCCATAAGTATAATTGTATGGAAATGAGAGAGAAACCGTTAAGTATATTACACTCTGAAATTACTCTATTGCACTCAACCTTCCTATTTAAACTTTAGGTTGTCATTGAGAGACATAACTTAGCAAGAGTCGTTCAGTTAGTTCAGTCACTGAAGAAATACTATAAAACGTATCATTCCACTTGGTTTTCGGAAATTTGTGTGAGCTAACAAAAAATGGTAGCGGTTCAATTAGTGACTAGCAAAAATGTTTCGCTAATTAAGGTTTGGCGAGCGCTAGTCGCTATTAGCGAGACATTTTCGATTTTAGCGGCGCTAATAACTAGCGGCGCCAATGCAACCCTGATTATTTCGTAAATTTCTCAAAGTTATTCTTCCCCGTTCGATTTACCTCAAATTTCAGAATTACTACACTTTCCTCCTGGACATCATAATTGAATGGCGTCTAGAATTTGATTCTTTATTCACTACACTAATGACCATCCGTAACTGGCATCTATACAAATGCCAGTAAAAATATTAGTTTTTCCATTGAAAACGAAATGCCAGTTCCATTTTCAGAATCTTGAATTCAAAGAATTCAATTGCGTGTAACGTTAGGAATAAATGAAATTCCAGACAGTCAATTTAAACGAAGAAGACACAGTATGCTCCACCAGTTGAAACTGTTCACTGTGACATAAAGTGTCTTATAAAAATTCTGCCAATTTAACGCTTGCTTTGAATGAAAAAAAAAATGGAGAATATTTATCACTTCCTTATTTCATATTCAGTTTCAGATCGGTTTCAAATCTATTAGTCAACAAGAAGATGGAGAAATTTAACCATAAAAACAGCAAAACATCAAATTTGCGACAAAATGTGGAATGCAAAGTAAGAAAAAACATAATATAACATACACGTGTCGGTGATATACCGACGCAAGCACACGTAATCTACGTAACGTTTATTCACTTTGTACTCTCGTCGTCGCTTAAATTATACAAAATAAACATATTCAGGGACGTGATTATGTTTATCGAGTCAAATATGACCCAAGTTATACATTTTAAGGAAATTCGTTCGAAAAACAACACACATCTTAAAAGATGTGAAGACCAAATTACTTTTTAATATCCTTTGACAAATAATTCGAAATTTTTCTTTTAAGTTTCAGTCGTACCGAACCTTGTCCCATTCAATATTAACAAAAAATTGCGCCGCCATCTGTTTAGCTGACTATTCGACCAAAAAAAGGTTTACTTCCATAAGTCTGGATACTTTTGATTTAGAAGAAATTTTGCATAAGAAAGACCATTTTTGTTGTTACAACAGATGGACGTTTATGTGAAACAATATAAAAAGCGTTTGTTTATTCTTTTAGAACTCGCTGAATAGAGGGTTGGTGAAAATTTATCGCTACACTCAAATCACCGCGGAAAGATTGATAGAAACGGTTCCCAACTTGACATTGAACAAACACACCATACCTCAAGCGAAATAAGGGGTACCCAAAAAATGAGTATACCTGTAATTAATGGAAGCTCGGTAGACACTGGAAAACCAATGCATGACATCTGAGCTGATGTTTCCCTATAGAATGTTTTTCATAATTCAATTTTTTCCCGAATTTTGTATGGTTTTTCACAATTTTCATCTAGCAAAAAGAAACATTTTGGAAGTTTTGTGCAAAAGACACACGTTGCCAATACAAGACGAAGCCGAGATTGACAACTTGTATGTGCTAAATTCCATTTAAAGCACAAATCAGGAACAAGACTTCATGTAATTAGTAGTTATTTATACTGCTATGTCCCAACTAATATCCGAAGACAACCTGCAGTTATGAGTGTGTTGATACGTCAGTATGTCAGCAAACCTCACACTCGTCAAAAGCATTATATTTTTCCTAGTTACGTCAATAACTATTCTTTATTCACAATAACCTAGACTAATCCATAATAGCTAAGTCTGCCAATAAATGTCCTATGTTACTCCGTTTTCTAAATTCACATCGGGCATATTTAGTAGAAAATGATAAAAATTCGAACTGTTTGTGCAACGCATGACAGAGGCACCAACTACACTGAGGCGAGGGGGGCGATGGCCCCACTTGAATTTACAGTTGCGATTGCGTATGAAAAAAACTACTTCGAAAATTAAAGCTGAGCCCGTCGCTCGTCAGTAAAACCTTGTCAGACCAAAGCAGCCTATTGCAGAAATTCTGACAACGCCTATCTTTAAGAAGGAACGAGGTTATTAGTTAGTAATACGACTGAAGTCGGCACCAGGCTGCCTTCTTGAGACCTAAAACTGGGAATAAAGAAGGCAGGCTGGCGCTGAAAATCTGTTTTCGCCAAATTGAAGACAATAGTGAGTTGTATACGTCACATAAGTTTCAATTCGGAACCAGGCTGCTGCTGCCCTCTGCATTAGAAAGTCTTAACTCGAGGACGCAACCTAGTGCCGAGTTGAAACTTATATGACGTATAGATATCACTAATGTGTACACTTTGATGAAATCAAATGCTAAGCACCAGGCTGCCTTCTATATTCCCAGGTAAGGGACCAAAGTACGCAGCCAGGTGTCGAATTATAAACTTATTCAACGTAATGCACTCGCTACTTCATGAATGTTGGTGTTTTCAAATTTTTGGGACCAAGTGTCCTGGCTGAAAGTGCAGACCTATCTTCTAGCGAAGAGTTTGTTGAAAAACCTAAGCAATCTCAAAAAAGGAGCTCAACTACTAGATGAAATACAGGATTAATTTTGTGAAATGAGCCAAACTCAAGAGGGTGTTTTTAAGCAAAAAGCTTTGAAAACTGTTTTTTGACGAGTGTAGAGTTTGTATCCCGAGCCGAAAGCGAGGTATACAACTGCAAGAGTCAAAAAACAGTTTTTAAAGCGAGTTGCCTAAAAATACACGAATGAGTTTGCGAGTGACTGGAAAAACATCGTTTTTATCAGACCTCCTCAATAAATTAGTACTGTCAAATTACATTTTTTATTTCTACATGTTTCGCCCCTGTTGAGTCAAATGAAAGTCGGCGCCTCTGGCGCAAGAACACAAAGTACGAAACAATGGCAAATGAAAGAAAACCGCCTGAAATAACACAATGTAAAAGTTTTCATTTTTCATTTGTAACTGAAATTAATGAGTGGTTTAAAGACTTTGCAATACACTCAGAGAAAAGATCAGTTGATAACGCGTCTTCGTCAAAACTGAACTGGGATGATTTTTGACTTTTCACAAAGTCAAAGGAGTTTACCTACAGTTTTTGGTTGTGTAAAGCGTTTAAAGTAATTTTAGCAAAATTTTAGAACCTATGCCGAAAACGTTTCAACCTACCTACGTCAATTTTAGCATTGAAATGTGGACTTTTTTTGGTCAATGAAATTTCATATAATTTTTCGCCATTCAACGAGAAGAAACTCGCTTTTTCGTGCGTCATTTCGGTTTCGGTCACTTTTCGCACTAGTGCGGCAACACTTTTTTGCTGTGATAAAATTTTATAAATAATTGAAATTTCGACAAATTTTGGTGATAGGCTAATTGATCATTCGTACAAATTTCAAGTGTTTGTAAAGACTATTCTTTGATTTTTGGTCTTTGTCTATTTCGATACATCTTTGCAAAAAGTATAGTGTACACCCCGATGCACAAGTGGATTTTGTTGCTATGCTCGTAAGGCTCTAAGTTTGCCTGATACAAAAATCCACATTGTGCAACACGGATTACAATTACTATTTTGGTATTGTGTAATAGAGTCACGCTATAACGTTTGATGGAAATTTTGTATTTTTGATGAAAATGAAAAAATATGTTCGAAAAAATTCTCGGAATTTGACTTCCTTCGGTTCTTTCTTCCCAAAAACCATTACAAATAAATGTAAAACTCACCTGAATCTTAATCGAATTTGTGGAAAAACGCTAGCTTGATACTGTCCTTCCAAAACAGCTGAATCGAAACATGGATCCAGCCATGATTTGGAGGCGGCTCGTTCGAATGCTACCGGCAACATAACACTGCAACATGAATGCCTTCGTCCAGTTTGCGATAAATATGTTTGAATGTAGGGTGCTAGCGCTATTTGAATATCTTCTTCGGAAACATGGCGACTATTTGCCAGTACACCGGGAGGCATTGCGGTGAAGCTCATAGATTCTCGTTGTGACTAAAACGTAGAAGAGAAAGATAGTCATTAAATTATTCATCTCTTCCACGTACTGGAATAAAGTTGTAAATACACAACCAAATTAATTTGTAAAGAAATATTTTGTATGCTCATGCCCATTTGATGCGGATTAGCAATGTTAATTTAATGATGACTTGCTTCATAGGGATAAATATATTTTATCGGATAAAATGATTTCCAGACATTCAGTTTAATAAATAGAATAGATTTTTATATATTTTGTCTGGTCAATTACCTTAATACTTATTGTATTAGGATTGACGAAAGTATGAGAGGAAGGCTCTATATTCGCCTCTAATCTATTTTTGCTGGTGGCTATGTGTATTTTTAGAATTTCATTGTGTTAATATTAGGATACAGCATCCACTTCATGGCAAACGTACAGATATAAACGTGTGAATGTTTTTTGCTACGATAAGTATATCACTGAAAATTGAATTTTCATTTTATTAATCTCGTTTAAAGGTTTATCAACTTGGTCAATCCATAAATTGAAAGAGAAATTTTCGTCGAATTTACGAAATTACTGGGCGAACAGATATTCAAACAGACATTAGACAGAATTTTATAATTCGAGTTTAAATATTGCGGACCATTATTTTGTTTTTATAAGAATTACTTGATGTTATATTTCCCAAGTCGTGCGCAGTTGGAGCAGATGGTTGTCGGAAGAATAAAAATTATGGTACGCGGCTTAGTACAACCGAATCTACCTCTAGCCAAATTCACCCATTCTACCGACATTTGATGGTGAGCTTTTAACCAGTTGCGGAGGGAGATTGGTGTCATAAAATATGTATGAAAATTTTAATGATTGAAAGATATTGATACTAGAACCGTCTGCCCATAAAATTGCTTCACCCTCATAAAGTCATTGCGTTCGTCACAGCGTTAAAGTAATTAGATCTAAATTCGGTCTATGAATGGTATGAATGGTATGAGAGGAGGTATGAGAGGACTTTATTTTATATGCATCCAATCGAAGAATATCGGCATGTGGAACCAGAGAAAAGAGAAAAAGGCCACAAAAGCGAATAACCTTGTGAAGTTAAAGATCGTAGTGTAGTAGGCAGTAGGTACGAGTCTTAGTTTGTCAATGGGAGTAACGATATACTTTAATGAAATTAATAAAAGATCTTTCACTATATTGATCAGAGTGTTTTGTTGATGGAATAGCCAAATAGGACATTCGTCAATTTTAGATAAATATTCAAGTGTTAGGCGATGTGGAAAAACTCTCAAGAGAGAATAGAATCAACCATAATTGGGTTCCAGGACAGCAATGCATAGAGTGGAATGAAATAAGGGATGGGTTGGCTCGGAAGGGAAACCAATTACAGTAATATGGCCCGGAACCAGCTGTTGGGCTATCATGTAAAGAGCAGCTCTCAGGAGATTCTATACACAGAAACACAAAGAAGCGTGGAATCAGCTGAGCACTTGTAAGCATTCGAAACGGATAATGAAAAGGAGTGTATGGCAGAATAATAATTTTTGTTGTATTTTTGATATATTTGTGATGTATTTTTGATGTATGAGTGTTGTAAAGGTTGTATTAAGGGTGTGTAGTTGTTGTTTTTGGTGTCGCATCGTCCACATAACTTGTATACCACTAATACATTACCAGTACGTCACTAATACATCACCAGTACATCACTAATACATCACCAGTACATCACTAATACATCACCAGTACATCACTAATACATCACCAGTACATCACTAATACATCACAAGTACAACTTTATCATGAATCGATGTACTGCCGTAATTTGCATAAGAAACTTATTGATCACTTTTTGAGAGAGAATTACATATATTTTCTCTCTCAAAAAGTATTCACTAAGTTTCTTATGCAAATTACGGCAGTGTACTGGTGTTGTATTGGTGATTTTTAGTGTTATACAAGTTATGTGGATGTATACGACACCAAAAAGCAACATCACATCACTAATATAACACTCATACATCAAAAATACATCACAAATATATCAAAAATACATCAAATTTAGTATTTTGCCTTTTGTTATTGTGCCATACACTCATGAAGTGTCCTTGTCAAATATTATTTATATATATATCCGCGTGCACACGTAGTAGCTTAAAAGATCTCAATGATTTTTCACCAGTTATAAGGTGCTCGTTAGACGAATTTTTAGATTTTTTATGGACAAAAAGAGGTATATACCAGGACTCTACCAAATTTACTATGTTTCTCAAATTTGTTTAGCCGCGTCTTACTGGTATAGGCACGGAATTTGAAGTCTTCAGATTTGTTTGTTAGGATTATCAGACCCGTTTATACGTATGGTATATAAGTGCTGAGCTGTTCCTATGCCGATTCTGGAACTCAACCTGAGTCTTACCATTCATTTTTCTCCGCCGGCCACTGTTTACTATCTTTTCTTTCATTTCGGTTTGTAGCACTCAAACACTTCTCTAGCTACGACAGTGCGTCGAGCTTTGCCAGACTATAGTAAGTATAACTTTGGCATTTTTCAGTCGATTGGATTGGAAATGTATCCAGACAAGTGAATCTATCAAACGATATTTTGCTCTATCATTATTTTATTATTTCAAAAATGCAAAATGTTTTCAGACTTGTAAAACGTGTAAAATTCTAATGAGTGGAATTATTCATATTTCGTGTGAAATGAAAATAAAAAAAAACATTAATCTATAATGCCTTGGGTGGAATTATTATTCGAATTGTCGATTACGCTGAAATCGTATATGAAACTCCTATAAGGGAAAATGTTACTAAAAAGTTAATTTTTGAACTTTCCATCAATGCTTTATGATCGTAAATAGAAATGACTAGCTGATGAATCGTAATAAGATAAAATGACTATAAGTAACTATTAGTACCTAGGGGATTAACAAAGTGAATGCGACTATTCCCCGCAAAATTAATAGCATTTGTTAAAATAGTAGTAGTGTGAAACATGATGCATATACATAGAAAAAATGCACATATGCACCAAGAAAAGTTCACATTGCGCGTGTATTGGAATTTTCTAAGGCCTATTTTCATTGTATAGGCGCTGTTTTAAACGTAAGATCGATGGTATAATTTATAAACTTTTTGTAGTAGCTTTGAATCAAATCTTATCCTATTCTGCTATTGTCTATGACGAGGCTACACCCATTAACTAAAGACGAGCAACTTCAACTATAAAAAAATTTTAGCGCTCGTTGTTAGTTAAAATTCGATTGCTTCGCGAAGGACCAAAGATCAGACAATGTTGTCACAAAATGACACAAACCAGACAATAATTTCAAGGATCAAAATGAAGTAAATGCCCTTTCCACATAATTCTCAATTTTGTCATACACAAATAGTTGGGTGTGAATTATGATACGAGATTTAAACACGGCTTCCAGAAAACTCATGACCTATTTTATGGCAGTCGAAGCTATAACTCGTTTTTAATGTTTGTTGTTTAGTTGCATAGAGATGGCGAATGTGTGAAATTTTAATGAATGAATTCGTTATGAAACTTTGTCTACAAAAATATTTTTCAAAATTAGAACTTGCTTTAAGCACTAAAAGTAAGTCTATAAATTGGAGTCATGAATGCTAAAGGGCTATAAATTTTTTGATTCAGTTTTCATTGTGTGGTAGACTCAATGCTCAATGCCGTATTCGTAATTTTTAATTGCGTTCTACCGGTTCTACCCGAACCTGAATATTCAACAATCAATATTTTTTACGTGAATTTTAGTGATCTCATCTCTGCGTTAACAAGTGAAATTCTTTAGAAATAATTCTTGTTTGAGTGTTTATAATAACTGCAACAATAATAGTATTTTATTGCCATTTGAGAGGAACAATCGAGCCGATTAATAACTTCAATTTATATTATCAGATAAACAATTTTTAATACACTGCGCGTATGCAATAATAAATGTTACGAGGTTTACCGAGACTCTTCGTGACAAGTGTGTATTCTTTTTTATCACATAAGCAAAAACGGGACAACAACACAGAACAGAAGGGAAATTTCGTATTATACTCCCTAGTCGATGTAATTTGACGTCCGGAACGAATGTGATAAAAAGTTTTATTTCTCTTCTGTTGTATGTTGTCATTCCGTTTTCGCTTGTGTGATAAAAAAGAATACACACTTGTCACGAAGAGTCTCTGTAAATCTCGACTGCTTTGCGACAATTGTGTAACATTGGAAGCACAATAAGGTCCTACCAAAAATCAAGATGGAACTCTTCGAAATTCGATTCAGTCTGCTATTTTGTTAGCGTCTTCAATATCAAGACAGAGTTGCTTGACTTGTTTTAAAGATTTTATACTAAAGATTAAAGGCCTATAATTACAGTGCAAATTTCCAAATCCATATGCATTTGATGCCTCGACCCCACCATTCCGTTCTGGGTGCGGTTTGTTCCACTGTACACTATTAGTATGGCGTTGGCTTATGTCATAGTATACAAAATTTCCTGACGATTTTAATAATTATTTGCTAGTCATGAAATTTCGTATACTTTCACATAAGCCGACGTCGCATAGATGTAAGCATTACAACGCATCTATATTGTAAAATGGAACAACTAGCTTATGTTTACATTCGTTCGTATTGACTTTCTATAGCGTCTATATTACTTACATTGGTAGAATGTTTCGACGAATGAGCCCATTGGTAACTACATTTTTAATTTTTAGAACACAATCTTCTCTTTTTCAGCTATTGAACTATTCACTTCGAATGTATCAAATTTAAAATCATTTCCAGGAATTCAATTGTCATTGTATTGTTCAGTACAGACGATGAACTTGTGGGGAATTAGTGAATTTTACAAGGGTCTTTTTCCATATAAGTTCGCCCAAACACAATGTGAACTAAGTGCCAAAATCTACATTTTTAGACAATTTAAATAATGTTATTTCGATAACCAATCTATGAGATGCCACCTTCTCATCAGTGAAATCGTTTGTTGTCATACGCTTCGCCAGTGAAAAACTATGTGGAAAATATATTCGCAACAAATTGATCATCTAATGGGGTACATAACTTTGAACATGAGACGTATTCCTATTATTGTTTCATTGAACTATATCGTTTATAGTAAATCTAACTTGCTTGGATCAACAATTTTCACTTTATCCATCTGCTAAAAGCAAAACTATAAACGCAAAGAAAAACTAGACTGTACAAAATGGGTGATGGTCACATAAACACTTCAGTTCTTTTCCACCGTGATAAAGAAAAGGCAGCACGGAAAACTAGACACAAAATAATCTTCGGGAGAAAATTAATGAAGTTATGGTGTTGAGTTGCAGGCGAGTGTTTCTGGCTGGAGCGACTAAACTATATTTTACTTGTTTGAATAGTTCTTCTTCAACTTCTACAGCATTCGTTTATATGTACGGCGTAAAAACACCATTTTGTGGCACAAATTGGTATATTTTAACGTGACATGTTTTATTATTGACACAAAACTTTCGGATAGAGGCACGTTATACGATGTATTTTCCATCTATATCTACGTTATGTTCATCGGTTAAATGTAAAGTAATATAGAAGTGTTTTCTCTGCTTAACAAAGAAAATTTATCATCGCATCATCGAGAAAACGTATTCGTAAACTTATGCGTACTAGAGAAGCGTCAATGAGCTTGAAATGTTCTTCAAAGTATTTGTGTGTTTTTTATGTTTTCGAAAGACAATTCAGCTTATTAGAAAATATAAACGTACATCCAATCAGGATAGACGTGTAGTAAATTCATCCTTTATCTCTTATTAGCTCACATTGAAAATCTGAGTTTACGGTTATTAAATATTCCGGTCTGCGTTCCGTAAGTTTTATCATAAATTCTTTTCTCTATAGATTTGAAACATTTTAATATTTTTGGGGTAAAGCTTTGATTTCCTTCATTTTTCTTCAGAGAAAAATGCGATAGAAAATTTTAAAGAAATCGAACCTTAAAGAGAAAAAATCTGTTCAATAAAATGAAAAATTAGTTGTAGCATGTCTGTCTTTCAGTCATTGCACGATGCTTTAGAAATCTAATGATCAACCAAAGATGTCAGTCGCGTTGTTTTCAGAAATTTAATTTAATTGTCAAAAGTCGATAGCATACAAACTGACGCATTGATAACTTCCCGAAATTTATAAGATACCAAATGCAATTTATCCCCAAAATTCACGTACATATCCTTATTAAAAGGTAAGCGGAAGTCACATAAATTGTCGTTGTTGTAGATGCTTCACTGTAGCATATTACTTGGTCTGAGCTGAGAGAACGTTTTCGATAAGGTAAGGATGGTAAGAATTTGATCGGCGACGGAAGTTTTCATTACAAAAAAACCCTTTTTAAGAGGGAAATGTGACACAGGTCCTCGTCCCTTCTTCCAAAACAGACATATTTTCACATTTGATTGAAAACATGCGTCACAAATGCCGGACCCTTCCTACGTAATAATTTTTCAGATTTCACACCCCATGGAGTCATGAGTCACATTTCCCTTTTAAAAAGCGTTTTTGTTGTGATATCAGTTCTTTTGGAAGTAGGAAAAGTGTTTTTGACGAATTATATATATAGAATATTTTCGAGCCGCCAATTTTCCATGGGCGAAGATGATCCCCTCAACTTACTCTATAACATACCAAAAATTTTTTTTTAACCGCCGCCGCCGAACCGAAGCGCGGCGGCTACTCCTTCCATGGGCGAAAATGATCCCCTCAACTTACTCTACAACATTTCAAAAGTTTTTTTTGAGCCTCCGCAGAACCGAAGCGCAGCGGCTACTACTTCCATGGAAGAAAATGATTCCTTAAATTTACTCTACGACATATCAAAAGTTTTTTTTGAGCCGCCGCCGCCGCCAAGAACGAAGCGCGGCGGTTACTATTTCCATGGGCGAAAATAATCCTCTCAACTTTCGTATCAAAAGTTTTTTAGAGCCTCCGCCTGTTTTCCGCCATTTTAGCCGTCACCCCGATACACTACACACCCAATCCAACAACTTTCCCTTCGACACTGAACCTCTATCTCCAACACCCAACTTTGTCTCATTCAAAATGTGCTACCATGCGCATTACACACACAAACACATACATATGGGCTTTGTATGGTGCCTTCTAAGAGCCCTCGCGCCCAAATAAATGTTTGCAGTTTTTATGAAAATCAATAACTTTGTCGTAAATCCGATTTCCATCGACGCAGTTAGTGACACGTTCAACGCATCTCTTCCCGCTACTCGCAGCTCGTTTAGTACTAAGTTAGCATAATTGTATTAAATCCAAATGATTGTTAACCACTGGTTATCCAACCAGTTTTGTCTCTTTTGGTGTTAGAAAAGTTGACAGAAAAAAATTCTTATTGACTGTGTAAAAAGCTTAATATTTTCTCTCACGCGGGTACTATTAGTTCTGTTCGCATACAGAACATAAGTTGTGTGTATTGAAGTTTCTATAGTTTATGTATTGTAAGCATTGGAGTTTCTTGAAAATTATTTTTCGCAAAAATAATTACGACGACCAATAGGAGGACAGGATTTTTCGTTAAAATAAGTTAACGATTCGTAAAAAATTATTCAACGAAAAACTCTGAAATGCTATTGGTCGTCACAATTATTTTTGCGCAAAATAATTTTCATGAAACTCCAATGCTCGATGAAACTTACAATACAACGATTGCATAAAAGTACATTATGTGAAAAATGTGAGTTCGACCAGTGCGAATAGTTTACCGAATCATCTTTTCCTCAAAATAACAATAATTAATGATGTCGATTCTCCTGACTTTTTTCACTTTCTGTGAATTCTTTAAAAAAAAAAAACATAAAAACCTATGCCTATGCCTAGGTCTTATAAATTAGAAATAATGAGAGAAATGCAGACACATGCTCTATTCGACAAGTAAAATGAATTCCTAAAGCTCGTGCGTGTTCAGCAATTGGAAATCTGTTTTCACTACTAAAAATTTCGTTGTTTGAGATTTTCTTTTGTTTAAATGACCGAAATCTGTTTTCTCGTCCGTGCATGTTTTTGAGTGGAAAGAGATTCTCAAGCAGTTTGATGGTGGCAATTTTCAAAATCAATGAAATATGCTTAAGTATATTGTGTTATATGGACACATACTCGAATAGCTCAACGTTAAAGATAAATAAGAACTTCCAAAAACATTCATTCGCCTGATAATGGAGGATTATCATTTCTTCTTCCTGGACTTTCTTTTGTTTCTTTTTGACCGATTCGCTTTGACTGTCCATCTAAAGATTTTTTGGTTACAAAAACTTACGGGCCATTTTCATTTCACAAAATTTCAAACTGAAATTTCAAAGATTTCAAATTGAAATTATTTTCTTATAATGTAGAATGTGGGATCTTTATTAGAAAAACAATTTTTTTTGATCGAGCTCACCTTCCTAATCAGACAAAAATTGCAAAACGACAAATCTTTCCACTCTTATCAGATTAATTTTTGTATTTTTTTGACAGATTGGAAATTTTCAGTTTTCAGATAGAAAAAAACCTAAAACTTTTTTGACAGTTCCGAAAATTGCGAGTTTGTACTAAACTGTCCCAAATTGATCGAAATATGTTTTGTAATTTATCGTGCGTGTTCAGCATAAACCTTTTGGCGGAGATTTCATGTCAGTGGACATGGACGCTTTCCTTCTTGAGTACCTGCTAACAAGCGTCGACCATTATCCTCGGTCAAAAATTTACTTTCACATACAATCGCGAAGACTTTGGATCCCTGGCCAGATGATTCATTCCGTTATACCAGGATGACGCGATCTATTGAATTTCAATCAATCGCTTCCCTGTCAATATTAAAGTGTTCGATGTTAGTGAAACCTAAGTTCCGGTCCTTTGTAGGACGTTTATTATTTCTATTTATAAATTGTTGACACTGAAACTGTTTCACAAGAACCTGAAATCAGAAGTAAATTTCGAACATTTTTTAGTGGTGCATATGCAAAAAGACTCATATTAATCACAAAGCAAATGAATAAGTTAAATATATGAAAACCAAACAAAAAACCAGAATTTCTTGCTAAAAGTAAATAAATACAAAAAGCATCCGATAAGTCACAATCACGTGAATTTGTAACACAACAAATAATTCTTTTTATCTTATGTCACAGACGAAGCTATTTTGGGTGCATTTGAGTTTGATAGATCGACGTAAAGCACTCAATTTATGCTATTGTTTGAATGAAGACACTTTTTTTTATCGTTGAAAAACATTTGTATTTAACAACTTCTGCAAGCAAGCAAATTACGAAGGTTAGAATGATTGACGGCGATTTCGTGAGTTGTGTTTTTGAGCATTGGACTATGAGAGAGAGGTAGCAATAAGTAGATTAGCAATCAGAAATTGTTACGGTTTTGTAAATAAAAAAACATAGGCACTAGGCACAATGGTTTTTTTCCGAAGAAAAAATAGATTTCCATTGAAATAAAAACT
The DNA here is from genome assembly GCA_029228625.1 of Pseudolycoriella hygida. Lineage (NCBI taxonomy): Eukaryota > Metazoa > Arthropoda > Insecta > Diptera > Sciaridae > Pseudolycoriella > Pseudolycoriella hygida. The sequence continues at coordinate 31,456,472 of CM055406.1, read as the reverse complement.
TAAAACGCTTTTTGTTTTCATATCTTTTTTAGTAATTAGATAATTTGTAACATAATTCAATTCGTGATAATTTTATTTTCAGCCGACTTTCAATCACTGGGCAAGGCAAAATAGAACTAATTGCTGCCCTCGTGTGTGAACTTTAGATTTGTTTGCGTTGACAGGACGCATGCGGCGCGGCGGTGTCGTAATAAATACAAAATGAAATGTTTGAGTTCTTTCAGTAATTGTATTGCGATTATCAGCAAACATAGATACAAAGGACAACACAATTAGATTCAAAATAGGCTCTTACAATTATTCTCTTGACTGAAAGTCAAGGTCTTACAAAAGAAATTCGCACAGTATGTCATTGCTTTTCACTATGATGAAAAATGGAAATTCAAGAGAAGAGGTGCCACGCGAAGTTCTTAACCGATTTTCAAAAATCTTTGTTTATTCCATAAAGAATTTCAATCTTAGTATTTTTTTTTTTTTTCAAATTGTTTGACCCCTCCACTTTCCCGTCACTAAGCACCATTTTGCACTTAGTCACAGATAGAATATTTCGTCAAGCTTGGTTGATGATGGAATCGATCCCATTATGCAGGCAGCTGAATGGGCATCGAAATTCATTGGTAGAAGAAAGCCTTAGACCGTCTGTCCCCACTACTTTCTACCAATTTATTTGCAATTTTATACGCCAAACTTAAAGCTTCTGAGGAACCCGGTGCCATGGTCTAAACGGCAAAGGCATTGAATATATAATTTTGTTTAATTTCTTGATTGTTTTGATTTGTTTTAACCTCGTTGCGAGTTCAGCAACTGTACCAGCTTCGATTGCTGAAAATCGAACAAATGAATCAGCAAATGGGTCACGACTGGTTGCATCTCACACGAGACATCTTCCAAATTCCCACGGAATTAGGGTTAAACCATCCGCACGTTTTTTGTCTTTGTGGAACATTCCAGGTTCTAGAGTTGATGGTATATTAATCGAACAAAGGGCTTAAGTTCCGCATGTCTAGAATTCGGTACAGCGCTTTTTTGACAGCTAAGTCCGTGCAATCCCAGTTCACTAACTGCTGTACCGCAAACGCATCGATGCGGGCGACATATCGGAGCACCAAGACGCAAGGCGATGCAGATTCTCAGGGAGTTATTATCCATAAACGTGCCAACAACTCAGTATTTACTTAATGTTTTGTTGATACAAGGGTAAGTTCGTGAACGGGCGGTATTGAACCAAGAATCTGGAAATTATTCTCAAAAAAAGATTTCCCTTGCCACCACGATGACTCTTCTAAGTCTCAATGGATTTTGAAAATTTTTGCTTCGGATGATGAAGAATGGCCGAGGCCCCCTGACTACTTACAATTATACATGAGATCGACAGGAAAAAAAACTTATACAATGTAAAAAGCGAAAAAAGAAAACGAGAAAACTCGACTTAAAAAAAAAGAATAATAATAAATTGTGAAATAGTGACATCATGGCAGTTCCAGAGAAAGAAACAGCGAACAGGAACCTCAAGAAAAACGAGACGTGTGGTAAAGAATATTGATGATTGTGCGGTGCTGGCATACTAAACGGTGCAGGCTTGAAAAATGATCCATCTGAAGAAGAACGGATTAGCGGAGTCTAGTCGACTAGACTAGACAGTAGCGTAAGTCGTGTAGACCTCGAAACGTTTTGAAAGTCATGAGACCCAGTCGACAAATCAGAATTTGACTCGATTCGCCTAACTTTGCATGATAACTTTGTCTTACCGTTCAGCTTAACCGGAATTTTCATTGGTTTACGATCGTCTTAAAAGATTCTCGCGAAATGCGCTAATCCAAAGCTGCGAAAAACGGTTAAATTCGATGCAAATGTTATCAATCGGTTATTGGTACCGTACTTAGTTTTGTGAACTAAAATTTTCAAAAAATCAAATATAAAAAATTCAAATTAAAAAAAAAATCGAATTCAAAATCACGACAAGCTACTCGTCCAAGGTAAAGACGAAAACAAAAACAAAATTATCAGTTATCTAGCGTTTTACGAATTCTCTAACGGTGACCGTGTCAGGCCAGAGCTTTTCGTTGACCACATCGTTAAACAGTTCTGATCTAACGGTGATCTTAGACTATTCAAAGGTAACCGTGTCCAAATCTACATTGGGTGAAATCAGTTTCTTACATGACACACCTTCAATTGACGATATTACATTATTCCGCAGTAGATAATTGGTAACTTCTTCTTCGGTAACTGACGGATGCAAGTTGGACACATAAGCAATCTTATGTGTTTCGATTGGCGATACAATGTTTCGTGGAATAGAATGTTTTCGCGGTGTAATAGGCGAATTATTGACTCTAGCGCACACTTCGGGTTAAGTTCGTGATGAAATGCAATTTTTAAAATCCAGAAAATCAGTCAAAGGACCTGACATACCCAAAAGGTGGGACCTAGTTATAAGACTCCACGCTTAAAGTGCGGTGTCGGCATATGTCAAAGTATGGAAAATATCCTTGTAATATGTCAAGCAATGCAAGATGGTGTGCTTGATAGGTTATGCACTTCATCATGAAATTGTGTATACTTTGACAAAAGCCGATGTCGCACTAAACGCGTGGAGTAAAATGTCTCCCAGGCTGACCATTTCTGCTTCGCCTTACCGCTTTCACAAGATCTGAAAACATGGAGTGGTAAGATGTTGAGGAACGAAATTTGATGATAGAAGAGCGACTTTCTAGTTGTGATCTTCTTTTCCTTCCTTGCTCTAAAGACCACTAAAAATAATTTCTTTTATCATGTTCATAGACATTTTGAGTCATGTGAATTCATAGACTTTGTTTAATATTTTACAATTATGTATTTAGTTTCTTTCATATTCAAGCCATTTATAGCGGTTAGTTTCTTCGACGCAGCTTTTTGACTCATTTGAATGTAAAATGCATCATTAATTATCGACAGATCTAAGACTAGGCTGGCGGTGGCATAATGTTAATAAGATGAATATCCTATTTCCACTGCTACAGACACAGAAAGATGGATTTTTTTATTGAATTGAATTAATAAATCAGAGTGAAGAGGGTTAGACTTTTGAATCAAAAGTTCTCATGATCGTATACAAGTTGCTTAGTTCATTCTACCGATTTAATATCATGACCAGATTTGATAGCTGAACACATTGGACAGCGAAGAACTCATGACAAACAAAATACAGCGTGACAAATATTTCGTTCACATTAAAACAAACAATTTCATTTCCTTTCGAGTGAGCACATCATTAAGGTCAATTTAGAACAGCTAACGTTCTGTTCAGAAATAGAATTTGCATACTTGTAACTTCGTATACTGCAAATATAAAATATAATTAAGAATGTTGCACAGTACCATATTCGTTCGATGACTACAACAGCAGCAGTTAACACTACATGTAATCGTCGATTGTGGTTCCTAAAAAGTTTTATTCTTTTCGGCTACAAATACTTAAAATAAGTATTACTAAACCAAGTAAAACTTGAAGGTGTTATTGATTGCAATTTTAAAATGAATTTCATCACAAAAACTATTAGCTTGCTTTATATAGTAATGGCATACACAATGTATACAAATAAACAATAATAGAGTTTTAAAGACGAGATGATGATAGTAAACAGTTGAATAAAAATTGTTTGAGTTTATTATTTTCATCGTTCATGCGATAGTTCCAAGGATTTTTGATGAGTTTGTCCCAAAATCCTAACCAAACGTAAGATTTAGATTTGATTTACTCGAGGATTATCTAGATTGATTTAACATTTTCTGAATAGGTCGTTGTTACAATACAAATTAATATACGTAACAATAGGCAAGATGATTGGACCTCACATCTAGATGCTTGGATCTAGTACATAATTTTTGGACCTTTGATCGAGGTGCTTCGTTTTATGAAATCTGGATCTCAGATTATGATCATTGGATCTTACGATATCTCACTCCAAACATTATTTGAAAATATTTTCTAAAAATTTAATGCGCAAGTGCCCGAAATGAGAATAGAGATTCGATTTACGTTGAATTGCTGGATTTGTTCAATTCACAAAATTTTCTTTGATTTATTTTTTACTCATTAAGTTTTATTGAATAATAATTGAATACTCTGAGACTAATGGCGTCTTCATATCGTTTGGCATCGTTTTGTGTATTATGGCAACAATCTATGAAAATTGGTTTCACATAGTAATAATGGAAAATAGGCCGAATAATAGTATACGTCTAGTCAGTTAAAATAAAATTTGTTATTTGTGCACAAACACGAAAATGAGCACAAAAACATTTTCAGTTACATTTATGACATTTCAGTCATTAGTTATCACATTAGAGGCTTGATTAGAGGTATAAATGGATACAATTTTCTAGAATAACAACAAAATGTTAAATAATGATGTTAATTGATGATTTGTTAGCAGCTTTTGGCACAAGTTGTGGAGTCACTGAAATGATTTCCCTATTTTTAAAATTGAGGGATCTCCCTATTTGTGTAGTTTTCGTTCAAGCTGAACTTCTTTAAGGACGAACAATTTCCTCATGGGTAGTATGCAAAATGAACACAAAGCGATGGAGCGCGTGTATAATTATTAATTATAACATACATAGTAAACGCCAGAACGGGCAAAGACACTGTTTTAATTGTGTATCCTTATTTCCCTCAGAACGCTCCACACATATTTGATATTTTGTTGGGAGCATCGGTACAAAATACAAGAATACCTACAAATTTCTGTTTTATGCTAAACTTACAGTCGAATTCAAAACAGTCGTTACACTTTCATGATTTGCTTGAGCTGGTTGTCTTGAGGTACTCATTACCGCCTCTTCCACCAACGAAAATCCAAAATTTTCCCTAATGTCGTCGTTACTGATACTGTTATTCCACTGCTCCCTCTGACTAACCTTTGCTTTTACCTCCAGGTCATGCACGAGATATCCGCAGTCTACACAACTTTCACTACAATGGGGCCATCCATAAATGATGTCCGGTTTTTTCAGTGCTGCCAGCACATTTAAATCGTTAATAACTCTATAAATTTCCTTCTGGGCGAGTCAAACGTGTGTTCTACCCCCCTAAATACCCTCTCTAATTGGGGAGGGGGGGGGGGTAGAACACACGCTTGACTCGCCAGAACGCATATTTTTCGAGTTATTAACGATTTAAATGTGCTGGCAGCACTGAGAAAACCGGACGTCATTTATGGATGGCCCCAATACGGAATTTTTTCCCTGAAGATTCATCCATGGATAGCTAACTTTGTGTCGCTACTTATTTCCTTCTTATTGAACATGTGCGACCTCATACCTCAACTGAATAATGGCTAATGCGTTTCCCATCTTCCTCCTTTCATCAAATTCCCCAACTCACTTGCCATCCTCATTCTGAAACCTGTTCCAGCACCTCCCCCTTTAAACTGCAAGCTATGTCCTTCCGAGATTTGCCGACTAATCTTCATCCCGTACGTACCTCACGTGCGACATTCATGCAGTCCATTACACCCTGTACCTGATACCATCTGCCAACAGAATCAAGTTATCCACAGGATTTTCATAATTACTTCACCCCCTCAACATTTTCATGCAACTTCGTCTGCTCGATAATTTTGTCCTGAAAATGATTAACAACCTCAGACAGCAACCTTGGCGAACCCACTCGAACCTCACTCATTAAGCCTTCTTTTGATGACTTCCAGTAAGCCCCCATTGATACCGTACTCGCTAAGAACATCGAACAACTTTCGCTTTGGTCGAATGCCTTCTCCAAATCGATGAGGCGTAGGTATAAATCCATAAAGCTTTTTTGAGCCTGCCTGAGACAGAAAATGTGATGCTGACACCCTCTCTTCCAGTACATTTTCCACAATGTTCCTAGCCTCAAAACCAGACGATCATATCTGCTTTATAAAAGTTATCTGAAGCAAAACGATGTTTTCGTTTTCAGATAAAACTTCGAAAAGCCATTTTCTGTATGCCGAATCAGAAAGTAACGTCTACATATCGTACTTGAGTCTCATTTGAATGGTACATGTTGTTGGGTCATGTCCATAAGGCTGTTCTATTTTACGGCGAGACTTTACTATGGTCCATTGGGCTGTTTTATACTACCGTCGCTCGGTGATAGTTTTCGTTGCACCATTGTATCGCGTATTTTTTGGCGATAGTCGCTATAATACTTAAAATTGTTGGAATCGTTTAAGAATGAATGTTTATGTGTAATTTGTTTCGGACGGGTAGGAGTTACGATTTTATTTTAACTCTTCGTATGAGTAGGTCGAGTCTTCCAATGGCTGGTAATTTGTGAACGACAAACAAACATACAAACTTGGAAATTTATAATTGGTAATTATTAATGCACTAAAATGCAAAAGCAATTACATCATAACAAAATGTATTTCAAACCAATTAAAAACCGAAAATAGACAATGGACACACTAATCTGAAATTATGTACATAATAATCGACCGTTATTTAATATTGTCATTTCAAAGTCAAAAAGCTTCGGTAAGGCATATTCATAGGGGACATTCATAAACGACTTGCTAAAATTTTGGATCATTTTTGACATCCCCACCACCATTGCTAAAATTCCGTGCTATTTCACTAACACCCTAATACATCACGTTTGTTGTCGAATACCTCACCTGAGTAAAAATTCGAAAGGCGAAATATATTAAATAGTAGATTAAAGTGGGGGTGCGGAAGTAAGTCATTACATGAGGGATCAATTTTGTGAAATCAGTCAAGCTCAAGAGGGTGTTTTTAAGCAAAAAGATTTGAAAACTGTTTTTTGACGAGCGTAAGTTTGTATCCCGAGTCGAAGGCGAGGTATACAACTGCACGAGTCAAAAAACAGTTTTTAAAGCGAGTTGCTTAAAAATACACGAATGAGTTTTCGAGTGTCACGAAATGATCCTGAATGGATGACTTGCTAAGAACTCCCCACAGTATGCTATTTTATTCGGTGTCCGATGCATGGTGTACATGCAGATATACATGTAATGAGAAGTTTCCCTAACATACATGTAATGACAAGTTTTCGGTGGGACATCGATTAAAATTATGTTTTTATTCGCTGTTCCATATGGAAAGATGTCAATACATGTATATTTCCCCCATCCCCCCCCCCCCTTCATGTAATGCGGTCTATTACATGTAGGGTTCTTTCGATATTTGTGTCCACATGTAATAGCATTGTGTCCACATTTAATAACATTGTGTCCTATCCGCAAAACTCATTGCATACAACTAATGTCATTATCACCGTTTTGGCGCCAACATTATAGTCGAAACGGTTGAAACCGTCGAATGTTCGTATGATGTATGACGTATACAGAAAATTAAATTTTAATTGTGTTGTGGTTTTTTATTTGATACATGCATTGACAACTTCTTTCCATATGGAACATCGAATAAAATAGCATACGTTCCATGCTGTGAAAATAATTCATTAATTCGAGATCAATTTTGTGAACTCATTCTTGAATTTTCGAGCAACTCGCTTTGGAAAGTGTTTTTGACGCGGGTAGTTTCCAAAGCTTGTTGCTTCAAAACACACTAGTGAGATCCGCTCATATCACAAAATTGATCCCTCATGTAATGAATTATTTTCACTGCATAGAACGTAATCTACTACTAAAGTTTAGGGAAATTCTGGCATTTTCTCGATAGCAAATTAAAGTACAACGTTCAACTAGTATCTACATCAAGGATCTGTTCGCTCTCTTCGGACTGAAATTCTAACAACTTTCTCGCTGAAACATGGAAAAGTTTATGCAGCAAAGCAAAAAATAAAAAAGATAATTTTTCAAAAACTAGATAACGTTTTGTTTACCGGACGTTCTGTAACGTTCGACTGTCCATGTCATTTATGAATGGCCTCTAACTACATTATTCAGTACAAATACATAGTGTAAATACAATTCGCAACCAATGTCGAAATTTCTGGTATTCTATTGCTGATTTAATTTCAGATTTAACTATTACGTGTCGGAATATTGGATCAGTTTTTAATCTTCCGAATACGTACTAAGGTTAAATTTTATTCCATTTACCGAACACAATAAAATTGAGAAAACAAGAATAAATGAAAGACGTTTTCTGCACATTTCTGTAATGTTATGTTCTTCATCTTTTCCGGTTTCACATGCTTTTATCAAGTACAAGGACAATGATTCTCTGGCGGAAGATATATAGGTTTTCATGTAAATGCTCCAATGTTTTTCTATTCTGTCAATGTTTTCCGAACGAATTAAATAAACATTCTACACTCTCTTTCCTTTCGCTTTATTTAACAACTTAAACTGTGCAGCTTTTCGTGTGTGACGAAACAAGAAACACACACAAATGTCACACCAAAGTATCCCATTTACCTTGACCGGCAAACCCAGTTATCCGTATATGTATCGCTCTCAGTAAGCAACTGCAAAAAATAGTAAAAAAAATATTTTTCGAGATTTTACGAACGCATCTTGCTTTTTTTCAAAACAGTTTTAGCGGAACAGCAAAAATCTTTTTTTCTTCACACGAGAAGGTTGCTTTTAATTAATTTCTTTTTGTCGTCACATTGTCTCTGAACTCAAAGTTGATGGTTTGAGGACGGATTACATATAATTGTGTTTCACAGGTAGCGTAAACTTATCGGAATAACGACACGGTCGCTATAACATCAGACACGTTAGTCCGGTGTATGGTTTATTCACGAGACTCTTCTCCAAGTTGCACTCGTTATCCGTATAAAATTTCTCTTTCAAGTTGTCAAGATTTTAAGTCTACCGCCGCCGGTTTTATTTAGTTACAAACGTGTGTTACGGAAAAAGATAAAGGGAAAACACCGGCTTATATTTTGAAGGTAAATCCCCAAGGAAATTGGTTTTAATTTTAAAATAATGTTGACGCAAGAAATGCGTGTATCTCATTGCTGTTAACTTCTATAATATAATTCATCTGCAATCCGTTAGTTCAAGTGTTGCAATAGATTCAGTATGCCTAGAATTGAATAATTTTATACAATCTAATTTGTTAGGATTTCATTCTGTTTGAGTCTTTCTACTAATAAAGACGTTACTTATTTACTGCAGTTTCTTTTAATTCGTTATAAGAAAAGTACAAATATCTAACAATTGCACTATTGGAAGTAGTTAACATAGTTAACTGAACAATGAACTTTACATTGTTTTGGACCGAAAATCGTTCATTTCATCGATTTTCATAAACTTCCTTTGCAGGTACGATTTAATTAAATAATTTCGACGTGAACACACAGGCTCTATTTAAATAATGGAAAAGGTTCAACGCATTGAAATCGTAGCGTTTTTATAAACCAGCTGGAACCACAAGAAATGGTCAATTTTATTCATTTTGTAGTAACATAGCAGTGCTAGCACCGCCATACATTCGCAGACAGTAAGCGGCTCTCAGAGAATGCAGAAAAATTGAAGCGGATCCCGAACTTCCACTTCATCGCGATGTGAAATCAGCACCAACCACGTTACTCCTGATGTCCAGGAACCACTTTGGCGGTTCTATCAGGACAGAGAAAATTTTAATGACCTTCGAACCAGATGGAGGGAGTGTTAGCAACCGTCGCGAACAAGCAGCTAATTGGCGATCCAGTCCACGAGGTCTGAACTGGTCAAGGTTACTGCGCATTCCTAATGCACAGATGGAACTATACCGACTCGCTACTTTGCGAATGTGGACAAGGCCAAAGTATGGAACACATTCTGAGTCAGTGTACCGTGCATCGCTTCCTCGGAAATCTAAATGAAGCAATAGTTTCGACCAACGGATTGGGCAAAAATTCGAAATATTCAGGTCCTGTTTATTTTTCCTGAATTCTATTAGAGTAACCTAGCGACGAGATTTTGTGAGAGAAAATATATGAACATCTCTCATCTGATAACGTGGCTAGGTTCTTATGCGTTGTAGGGCAGATAAATGCGTAACGAAACTAGGATGTGCCACTGAGTCTGTTGGAAGCAAAACCCGGTCTATTGCAACTGTCAAAGTGACGTTTTAAACGACAAACAAAAAAAAATGTTTCCAAATATTCAAAAAATGTTTATTTTTCCTCAATTCTAAAACCCTAATAGAATTCAGGAAAAATAAACAGGACTTGAATATTTCGAATTTTCTTTTGTTTGACGTTTAAAACGTCATTTTGACAGTTGGAATAGACCGAGTTTTGCTCCCAACAGACTCAATTGTGAAAAGGTTAATGATAATTGTGATTGAATTGTATATTTCCTTAAGTCATTTGAATAAATAAGTAAAATCCTGTAGTGTTGTTCCATCAGACTTCATCCACGTCTTCCTGAATTTGATTTAAAATATTTAAATACTACAATTAAATTTTAACGCAACTGGATAGATACGAAAGATGATATCGAAATTTATGTTATCGACGTTACTTTTTGTTGAGAATGGTATATCATCATTAATGGCTGATGCCAAATTTTGTTAAGTATTCGACATTATTCGAAAATGTTCGTAATTATTCTAAATTTAGGTTAGGTGAAAATTGAACAGAGGTCTCAAATGTTTATACGTAAATATCCTTCGTTTGTCTCCCTTGTGATATATCATACTTTTGGGATGGTTGGAAATAAGAACAATAATCAACGATAGAAAGCACGAAACTGGACTTTCGCATTTGCGTGGATAATATACAAATTTCCGACATTAAAAATACATCGTTGTAGTGCCAATTTTCTTTTTGTTTTGTTGTGTACATCTCGCGATACGATTGGATTTATGTTTGCTTTCGCTACGGATGTTCTTTTCGAATTAGCCTTCGACAAACACGCAAAAGCGGACCTAGCAATGGGATGCCAAACATTTGAAATCCATATACACATGTTAATATGTGAAATTTTTAGTTTTCGCTTTGACTAAGGGAAATTGGAAACTACGATGATTTTATCACCAACTTTTCCAACTATCGACTATTATTTTCCGGTTAACCGTTACATAATCAACAGTCGTCTTTTTTTCGTAAAAACGTATCGCGGCAGTGTATTGCAATAGTCTAGTGATAAACTTATATTGTGGTAGAATTATGTTGGACATGACATCATATGTTTTAGACTCCATGAAATTCTGTTTGTCACAACATTCAGTGGCAATTCAGTGCTAATTTTTTCAAATTACATTTATGCGAGACGAATAAACGATAGAAATGGTGATATTTAATAACTGGAAGATAACTAAATTCTCAAAATTCTAGATTTTTCGCGGCTAACGTTTATTAATTTACAATTACAATTTGAGTGATGTCCTTTCTGTGAAGGGAATATATATATATATATATATTTGTATTGTACCTTGTACCAGTCAGTTGAATGAAAAGAGAGTCTCCAATTTTATCTCTTAATAATTTCGTAGAATATGGACGTCCAAAATTCAGATGGACTGACGGAGTGTTGAACTTACCCGAATCGAATTTTTGTAACTTGAAGGTTGATGAAACCCAATTGTTAAAATCTTAGAACGCTTTGAACCGATAAAAGTGGGAACGTCTTATCTAGTTCAGTTGACTGAACTGAAAGTTTTCGCAGTCAAGAAAATCTTACACTATGAATCGATGTCTCAATAAAGGCAAGGCATAACTAATTTAGCACCGATAAAATAAACTTGCGAAAGTCAGGACCCTCTGATCGATTCCAGAAGGCCAAAAAAACTCCTTTGACAATGTTGGATGATGAAACGAGTACACAAATGTGCACTAGGTTCCGACTCGGCACCGGGTTGCGTACTTGAATAGTATTAGTAGCCTTACAAAAGGCAGCCTGATGCCGAAAATCTGCTAAAGTCATTGTAACGGCAGAATATTAAACGTCATATAAATTTCAATTTGGTACCAGTCTGCTGCTGCTCTCTATGTTGACTGTAGAATATGTAGAGTAGGCAACCGGGGGTCGCGCTGAAATTAATGTATGTGACGTAAAGTATTCGTAACTGCGGTTTCGATTACATTAACAGATTTTTGGCACCAGGCTGCGTTCTTTATGGTTACCTAAACTTCCCAAGTAGACAGCCTGGAGCCGAGTTGGAACCGAGTGCATAGTAATGTATTCGTTTTTCACTCCAGCATTATCATAGAAATATTTTTGGTACCAAGCTGCCCAGCTTGAAATGTAAACCTCTGTTTGTTGCAATTTTTCTCTATAAAAATGTTCTAGACGACGATAAGATAAGGAGTTAAGTCACTAGACAAAGGACCGGTCTAGTGCCTAAACTCCTTATTTTATCGTCGCTTAGAACAATTTCTTGTACAACAAAAAAATGCTTTTTTTAAGAGACACCACCCTCCATACGTTTGCGACTATAAACTCGGCATATAATTTTTTAAGATTTCGTGAAAGCATCAAATGTGCGAAATGGTTTTCTTTGACCTTGATGATGAAATTGAGGTATACAGCGTTTTTTAGTTACTTTGATGTTTTGATGTTAGTAAATTAACTTGTTTTCGTATATAATCTTTTCCCGTAAATTTAAATGAGTTTCTTTATAGAAATCACTCAAAAAAATAATTACATTTTATAAGAAAAGTTTTATGAAAATGATGTTCATATCAAACGACGACGCAGCAAAGCTATCTTCGTATCTTTTACTGAATACTCCCGCAAGGATTAGCAAAACAACATTTTAAAGAGTAGATGTGAATAGAGAAGCTAATTTAAACTTGTTTAGATGAGTGGTTAGTTGTCGCACCACCCATGACCTATTTTGAAATTGTAACTTATTTTTTATTTTATTTTATTTGCAAATATATAATTTATTAAAATGTGTGTAAGTTAGATATGAAATGCATGAATCAGCTGAATGCCAGAGTGTAATTTTGTACGTAATTGTAACAAACGAAGAAAAGATAAGTTAAAAATAAAAAAAACAGAATATTAAATTTATTACCTTACCTTAGAGAGATAATAAAATTGAAACGAATAGCTTAGATTAAAGAATTTGAAATCCCTAGAACTGCACGTCATTTCAATACTTAAATCATCTTTTTAAGAATAGATGACAGATTACGTTTCCATTTATTTAAAAGAAGCTTACATTAATACAAATCCACTGCGACCTTAAATGAACTGGTTGTTACCAGATAGCTATTGAATTGATAATGGTAGTAACTCTGGTTTTGCGTCGATGGTTTGTGAAGGTATAAACGTCACCGAAGGTAAACGGAACTGTGCTCCAGCCGATTGTCATCCGCGCCCTCTTTTTCGATTGAGTGAATCGATGTGATGATGATTTTCGCAATGAATCGTTTTTCAAAGGCAATTGAGCAAAATAAACGGTCAAAGAGCCTAATGTTATATAAGGTCCAAAAGTTAGTGTCCTGAATTAAAGAGGAACCTCTTTCCACTATGAAATAAATATCTCTTTTATCATTTATTTACTAGTTTTTATTTGTAACAAAATCTTCCAAACGTAAATTGCATTGCAGAGTATGCAGCAGATGAACCACACTCTATTGAACCCGAAGGCGTCGATTTCAGGAGTCAAGGTCGATCGAACCGATCGAAAATGGTTTACAACGAAAAACAAACTGGTTGTAATAAATCAAGGGACGGATATACTTTGAAACAAACAGAATTTTACTCTTATTTATTCATTAACGTTGTTTACACCAAGAAGAAGAAGAAAAAACATAACAACTCCGCATAGATTTCACAAAACGATTTTCTGAAAGTGAGAAATATGCAATTTATAAAAAATTCTTTAGTTGTGTGGTTTATTTCTTTGTCCAGTTAAAGTGAAACACTATTTCGATGCCTTTGATTCAATCAGGTCTCAGTTGTTTATGCATTAAGAAGAATGCTGGTGCGGGTCGAAGTGATATTGCACCATCCATCGAATAAAATATTTGCATCGTATCTCAGCTGGCACCGAGAACGAAACACAAGCATTGAGAACCGTATATATCAGTGATGGGTGTTTTGTACTAGTGGATTATGCATCTCTTTCCAAAATGTTTATTTTAACGATTTGGAAGTTATGTACCGAGCCGAACGAAGGCGTGGTACATAATCCAAATCGTCAAAATAAACATCTATCTGCCGAGAACAGATATATCGAGATAAACGATTTTGCCCTAGACGGATAAATGCGAGATTGTCGTTCTAGGCAGATAATATATATTATGCTACTGTAGAGATATCCCAAACATTACACTCGAGTACATAAGACACGAAAAAGTGAGCGAAGCGAACGCGTGTATGTGTCTTATGTACAAGAGTGTAATGTGAGGGTATCTCTACAGTAGCATATAATATTTTATCATATCGGCCACAATAGCGTTTTATACACAAAGTCTAGGTAGCCGTGCGGGCTAGAGCGTAGGATTTTTTTTCCCCAATTTTTTCATATTCAGTGCCCAATGTTCGAATCTGGGTGGATGAATTTTTTTTTCAATGAGGAATTACATTTTAGACTTGTAATTTGCTTTTTTTCGATTTTTGTAACATACACGCATCATACGGTGAATGATCTAATTTAAAATTTTGATTTTTTTCTATAATGAAAAAAGAAATACGTGGCATTCGCATGCATACTACGATCGTACGTTTTGTCTTTGATAACAACGAAATTCATTGCATATGTATGTAGTAATTCGAAACACAGGCATACTGTGTCGTACGCTTTATGTACATTTTAAATTCAATCACGTTAGCTGTAACGATACAAATAACATTTCGTTGTTTTATGAAGATGCGGTGGTAGAGTGGTTAGCATAGTTTGATATTAACTCGAGGGTCCGGAGTTCGAGACTCGTCGGGGGCATGGTTTTTTTTCTTTAAAAATTTCTAGTGTAAAACATTTTGTTCTAGGATAATAATAATTTAAAGTAAAATGAAAGTCCCTAGACGGCACCTAATACATAAAATAAGGTACGGCATATCCCTTATATACGGAAAGACTTAATGTATGGAATATCCCCTCCGATGTGATAAAAGTTCATAAATGCAATCAACCCATGCAGATTTATCGATATGTAAGATGTGCGGTAATTCTCGCCAGAACATAATAGGCTTGCCGCAATTGGGCTAAAACTTAAGTTGTGGCAAACTTTTTTTTTTTTTTCGCGTATGTATGGTCGCTGCCGAAAAACTGAAAAAAGTGTTTCACAGCACAACCCATTATTTAAAGAGCATTGCTCTGAATTCGCAGTCACTGCTTTAACAGCGAAAAATAATCAACGAAAACAGCAAAAACGAGTGCACACCAGAGCCCATTATTTGGGAATTTTTTTATACTTTTTTGGGAAATTTTGATTTCAACATCTCACAACGCTCATAACCGTTTGAAAACAATAGGCTTTGGTTCGCACTCTGTCTGTCTTCTTAAGTTCATCAATTTAGACTATATTAGATATTAGATAGAAAGTGTTAGGGGTATCTGGCTGTGATGGCCAGACAGGAACCTGGATATACATCCCTTGTTCCTAGTTCCCTAGTTCCTACGTTTATTTAGCAAAATATAAAGATATACAAATTACAAACAAACAAAGAAACTCTATCACCATCAGGTGAGCGTCAGAGACAAATACATGAATGAAAGTAGATCAATTTAAGTTGAACAAATTAATCAGTCAATCATGTCTAATAGGTTGAAAATCCAATCCAATGTCATCCTAAATGTCGAAGTCATTGATTACGTTGACATAGTTGAGAAAGTCTTTGTCCGGTTGTGTTGCCAAAAGAGAAGGTTGAGTCGCCAAAAAGTAGGTTGAGTCGCCGGAGAAGGAGGTTGAGGTCGATCAGTCGAACCTCTTCGTCTTGGTCAGGAAAGAGACTAGGTCGTTTAGCTTGATCTTTTCCATGTTTAAGTCTGCAGTTTGGAGTTCAGGTTTACCTGGGGTAATTCTAAGTATCCTATACCTAGGGCAGGTGCTTATGACATGGACACCTGTTTCTGCTTTCATACCACAGAGACAGGAGGATCATTAGCATATCCTATATCAAAAAGGTGTTTATTTAGTGAGCAGTGTTCGGTCAGAACTTCTACTACCCTTTTGATGTTCGTTCTACTCAGGCTCAGTAATTCTACCGCCAGTTCCTTCGAGGGTTTCTTGCAGAAGATTTTTGTGTGTTTGGCTCCTTCATATTTCTTCCAGTCTGGTTGAATAGCCACTCTTTGGCCCTCTTTACCCTGCATGTTTTTGAGATGCCAAAACGTGGCTCTGGTCCAACGAAGCTTTCTGAAGAGCCAAGGAACGCAAGGTGATCAGCTCTCTCATTACCTCTTATTCCCGAGTGACTAGGCACCCAAAGTAATGTGTCCTTGTTACGTGCTCCTATCTCATTAAGTGCTTTTTTACAACTAAGGACGAGCTTAGAGTCCACGACGGGTGAGGTGACCGTATCAATCGCATAGCGGCTGTCTGTACAGATATGTATACTCTTACCTGAGACGGCTAGGAGTGTCTATAGCGTAAATCTCTGTTTGATGGACTGTAGCATAGCTTCCTGTGGAGTATGATAACTCCAATTGAAGATCTTCACAATAAATTCCAGTTCCAGAGAGTCTCTCGCGTTTAGAACCATCCGTATAGAATGTCCATCCTTCTCTGAGTGGGAATCTACTCGACTCATCCGTCCACTCGTCCCACTCAGGTATGACATAATTGAACATATCCTCTAACATTAATTGCGGCCTTATCTGATCGCTAGGCATTGAGAAAATTTCGTTTTTGTGCCTATATTTACCCTGGGCCACCATACCATGCAACTTTTTTGGGAAATTTTGATTTCAATCCCTCACAACGCTCATAACCGGTTGAAAACAATGCCATTGTGTTACACTATCCGATACGAAAAACATTTGTTCTACCCCTTTCTTGTTGAGCGCTAGGAGGGCCTTTGCGAGGATAGCCCTAGTGCATATCTCAGCCATCACACTTCGCAGAAAATATAAATTAGTGCCTTGTCTTGAAATAGATGCCATTCATCATAAAGTTTACTATTAAATTAATATTTGGACATTTTTTATATTTTTTTTTTGGGAAATTTTGGGAATTTTTCGGAAATTTTGGGAAAGTTTAGTGAATTTTGGGAATTTGTTCTCAAATAATAGGCTCTGGTGCACACTCTGTCTGTCTTCTTAAGTTCATCAATTTAGACTACAAAAGATGGCGCTAAATGGCTTTCGACGTTCAGCTCCTAATCCAGCAAAATATGTTGCAAAGGAAAATTAGATAGGAGACACCATTTCTCTCCTGTGTCAAGTGTTTCCGAAATCAGTTGGGAAAAATGTAATCCCTTTGTCAGAATTTTTCAAATTCGTATGAGTGATTTGTCTTTATGAGAATTTATACGTTTTTCGAACATTAGCCACAGAACAATTTATCTTAATATTTTTAAATGAATCAATTCGTTTTTCTTTGGTAACATAAATGAATATTTTACTAATTTCTCGTTACAAATTAAAAGCAACGTAAGATATAAGGAGCTCTTGAAGATAATTCCAAGTTGTTAGTTTTTTCGTTTTAATCTATTAGATGAAAGTACTTTTATTAGTGGAGTTTTACAGCTGTATTTTCGGCAAATATATTGAAAATAAATCTCAGAGAGATCATTGATTGTTCACAGAAAAGTAATTGTGATAGGAACCAATCACATCAAATGAGATTTTATCGAATCGAAATTCAATCAAAATGATCAAAAGCGATTTCTCTTCCTTCAACGCATACACACGTTAACACTTCATAGTAAAGACGACAGTTTCTTTATTTTTAAATTGAAAACATTCCGTGATTTATTTCCTATATAAATATCCAGAGCATGTACGTAGAAAGAGCTTTTCATTGAAATTTATTTACTTTACAAAGAACAAACATATCCACATTCGCATACACACAACAAATTGATTAATTCTGTAAAATTAAGTGAGATAAGAGAACGATCGTAGAATAATATCAGAGAGTTGGATACAAATGTGAGAACGCTTTAAATTGTAACATAAAGGTGAAAGCATGTATTTACGTAACAGATGTGTTTTCCTTTACGTTTTCATGAAATCTGTCGATAGGTAAAGTAAGTGTATTGAGAGAAAATTCTTGACGAATTGTAAATATTATCAAAAAAAATTCCTTGTTCTGGCAACAACAAAATTCGTCTGTAATGGACTCATCATTATTGGAACGAAATTGAATCAACTGATCAGATTCTATATCTGATTTATTTAATCTCAATTATATATTATGTAAAGAATTTGTCTCCCGGCTGTCGGAATTCGTTACATTGTCAAGAAAATTTCATAAGAATTTTATTTACGTAAAGCTTGGATGGGATCAGACATAAAGGATTAATGCAAGGTTAGAAAAACAGAAACAAGCAAACGAAACTCTGCATCGTATACCACATCATTGAAGATTCATATCTTTTATTAGTATTTGTCTCACATACTTTGTAACAAGACTTTCTTCACATTGTGGTATGAGATCTAAGGGAAATATGTCTCGTTTAATTTTTGTATCTATAACAAAAACAGACATTTTTACATTTAAACGAAGATCATGTCAATGAGTATCATTCTCTTCAAGCTATCGAAAAATTTTTACGGAACGTGATGCGATGGCGAGTATGAAAATGCATTAGACATGATATCGTCCATCTCTTTCGAATACCGTTAATTTTATAATAATAATAAAAGGGTGTGTCGTCAAAGGCTTTACCGATACCGAGGTCGGAGAGAAGAGGTAAAATTATAAAAAATAAACCATTGTAATGGATATATTAAAGTAACGATAGAGTGAAGTCCCTAGGTTCAGTGAGGTGTAGTACACAGACGGACGGATAGGAAGGGTGAAAACATAAAGTAGCTATCGCTACTTAATAACTAAAAATTTAACAGTAGTTTTTTTTGGCGTTTCGAAACTATGGTACATACATACGGTGACATCAAACTTCGTAATTCTATTCTTTCTTCTTCTTTGAGTTCGACATAGACCAGATCATACAATATTTCAGATCGCAGAACAGTTCTACGTGGACCAGCACCCGAAAAATTCTCTCTTCAACACAAGAATTATCCGGTACTGCCAAAGTCATACTTTTGCAAAACCACTGTCTGTTCGGACCGAACTCCTGGACGATGGACCACGCGTCTAACCGTAATAGTCATTTTCATAAATAGCGTGAACGAACATATTAAAAGAACTTACATATGTGAAAAGAATTTTTTGGTACATCAAGGTAAGTTACCTTTATTTGTAATAGAAGTGTTGAGCATTTTATAAATATTTACAAATAGAATAATTCGGCTAAATTTTTCAATGGTGGAATCGTGTGATTCGCTTCTGGCGGAAAAAGAAGTTTTCGTGAGTTGAAGTTAATTTTTTACATGAAAAACGATTCATTTACACAGAAATTCTAACAAATTTATCAGATGGAAGTTCCCAACGTTTTGGGAGTTATGTCATTGAGATTTTTTTGTCACAAGAGCGGAGGGAGGAAACAATATTAATACCATGGTATAATGTGGTAAAAGTTTTAAATGTAGTCGAAGTTAGATACGTGCACCGGCGCCAGTCACGGTGATGCCGCCGAAGAAAGTGTCAGACTGCATCGTACAGATACCATTTGTTTATAAAATATTTAGCACCGTACCAATCGCCGACGATAAAATCAAGAAAACGTGGATGTTGACAAAAATTGAGAGCTGCCGCCGACACATTTTATTCCAATTGAGCCGTCTGCCGACAGGCCTTTCAAAAATAAGATTGATAAAGCGACTTGAAGTCGGATAGAAATTGTGCTATTTTTGACAGATGAAAATTATATTTTTTCAATTTCGGTAAAAAAATTAATTTGCTTATCGGAACTCAACTGAAAGTTACGGAATAATATCCTTATTGCTTTTTACTACTATTATTGTTGTTGTTGTTGCTATTATTGTAATTTATTGTTATATTTATACAGTCGAGCCCCGTAGTGTCGACTTTCTCTCATTCAGTCTAATATAACTTTTATAACTTAAATTTGGTTGCTTTATTGCGCTAACCAATTTATATAGAATTCAAGTTGTAACAACAGGTGTTGAAATCCCTTAGCAAGAGAAGAGAAACAATTTGTGCAAGTACTTACGACGATATTGGAAATCAATAGCATGAGTACATTAGTGGTGTAATGTTAGAACACATAATTTACCTGTAAAAAAAAAATTAATATTAATGAAAAGTAAATGATGGTAAGGTTGACGTTATTCAAATATTCACAAAATTCATTATATGTATATTTTACTCAAAATTGTGTTTTTATTTAATTCGTTTTTATACGATTATTGCATGGCTAGAGACATTTCAATAGGTTTATCTAAGGTAACATAAAATGCATAACTCATTGAATATTGAATCATAAAAAGAACTACATTTTGACGAATAGGTACAAATAGAATGGGAGACAAGTACTTCCTCTGATGATTAAATTTTCTCCTCCGTCACACATTTTTTTTAATTTAAAAAATATTTTATTTTAAGGAAAACGCGCTCAGGTGTATTGTTTGCTTAATAGCTTTAATAACAGTGACCTACTTTTCTTTTCTACCTTTTATAATCTTCCCGTATCCATCCATTTTGCTGTTTTTCATAACTTAGTCTTCGCTTCGCAAAATACTCGCTTCACATCCAATAGTTCTAATATTGCATAATATTTGAAGACTTTTCCCTGTCTCTTTGAGATGTAATATGAGAAGATACATTCTTTTGATATCCATTGTGTTCATTAGAGACAAAAATATAAATCACTCTATTGCTATTTCAACGTAACCAAAATTAAACTTTCATATCCTTTCTTAACATGTCACCCACAAACGAATTCTCAATCCGATTTATTCGAATCAATTACCAGAGCGTTCTGGACTCCGACATGTTTAGCTTATGTCAATTTACCAAAAAAGAGGAGAACCAATAAATGATGTACAGCGCAACACGTTTCAACTTAGTGGAACTTCTGGATGTGGAAATGCAGAGGACAGCTAAAGGCATGTGCCAACGTTAAGATATTAGACTCTTTCGATCATTTTTACCCCAAGCAGACTTCTAGATGTCTGTCTGGGTTAAAAATAAAGTGCTTACTTACTTAACCGGCACCACAACCCATTAAGGGTCATGGCCTCCTCCAACCGAGCCTATCCGCAGCTAACGTCTCCCAGCTGGATACTCCCACAATTGCGATGTATACGCCCAGGGATAGGTCAAGCAGAAGGCTTATAGACTCAATTAAATCAGATTCAGAAGTTAGGTGAGTTTTACTGAGCGAAAAAAACATTTCCTTGACAGAGGATAGGATGGGATGGGGAAGACGGTCCTTGATTATCACACTGAAAGGTATAAACGGTCTATAAAGTTTGATGATGATGATAATTACAAGCGGAAAATAATTTCCGTAGATTGAAATTAACTACTAACGCTGCTGATAATTATCAAATTATAGTTAAAATAGGCAAAGAATTTGAAATTGAGCCAGCCAATATGCATAAACCCCTAAGTGGCATTTTATTGCATAAACATCAATTGCACCCTTTTCAGTATGAGAAACTTGCTCATGCAGCAAAAAGTAGTTCATAAATTTTAATTTGATTCTATTGTTGTTCTGTTTAAAACTACCTTTGGTTCAGACATGCGAATGCATTTTCCTATTCGCCACAATCTCGTGAATGAATGCAATGCACTGTACAGTATACTCGAAACGAATTTCATTGAATGCGAGCGGCGTTTTATCACAGTTTGATTTCCTGGAATTTCTCATGGAAGATCTCATGGTGACATGTGGCTTTCGACCGTAGCAAACACTACTTGTTGTCTTCGTGGAAATATAAAAATCTTCTCGGACGTTAATGATTCACTTAGTTTCAAAGACAATTTGTGAATACGTATACATGAATATTATTAAATTGCTTATGCTTCTTGTCTATATGATGTTGTCGTGATACTCGTTAAGAAAATTTATGGAAAAACTGTTGAATAAGTATGAACTATACGGTAATGTAAAACAACACAAACATGGTTCATTCCACATAGCTCAATCAAGTGACAAATTACCTAACAAATTGTTGAAATAATTGTGTAAAGTGCAATTGAATTCTATGAATGTTTTTCTCTGTGTTTCAGTCCTTTAATGGAAATAATTGGTTGATCAATATTCGACGTTATTGAGCGAAAGAGCGTTGACTAATGAAAATGAGCTTATAAGCTGAGACCGTAGTGCTTACTTTTTCATCTTTTATATCCGCCTCATTTGAAAAAGTGTGAAAAATATGCGAGAAAGTGAATTTTTTTTTGTTTAAATCTACCGCACGGAATAAGATTGAGTGTTGCTTCGTTTGGAGATGGGTATGCTTTTGATTAATTAAAGAAAATTAATAGACGATACTTTGTCACGATCTCGGGAAAAAAAACCTTTTACATTGTTCATGTACAGTAGCTCGAACAACTACGGTTGCTGTGACACAATAACAACAAATTATAATTAAAGCACGAAATGGAAAAACACTTACAATAGACCCGTAATTTTTATCGCAATTACCATAAAAAGCTTTATGTTGTTGTGCATTTATTTCACATTAGCCTCATGAATATTTTATAATGCCGTATCAGAGATTCCAAAAGGTTAGTAATGAAAACATTCGTTTGGCTTAACACTAAAAAGAACTTATTATCGAGTTGGTGGATAATTTCAACTAGGAATAGTCAACGATGAACAGTTGAATTCTTGCAAACATATGAAAATTATCAATTACTTCAGCTCTTCGGCCTTACAAATTGACAGAAATTGTTGTAGAAGTGTTGTATGATTGTTGTATGATTGTTGTAATATTGTGTATTAATGACATAGCGTCTACGACATTTTATTCATCAGCATATTTAGAGATTCATCAATCCTTCAAACAGACTTGGCGATTTGAAAAGCTGCTTGGAGACGATCAAAAGACGTCTCAACGGAATTGCAAAACTCTCAGATATACACACACGATGCGATGGGCCGAAATAAATTCCAAAATATTTTCTTGCAATAATGAATTAAAGGATTTCGACCATGAGAATAAAGCAAGAAAAATAAACTGGAAAATAATGAAAAAATTTATTGTCCTCATTTTTTTAAGAAGTCAGTAAATAAGTAAAAGCAAGTTCTTATGAAGAAGAACAAATAGCTAAGGCGATAATAAAAGATTCTATATATGTTGTCAAGATAGTTCCCTTGTCGCATGTTGATAGGATTATTATCTTTTTGTCCTGTGGTTACTAGCAGGTCCAGACTGGCTACCTAAAAAATTTTAAAATGCACGTTTAATCTAGCTCAAGTTAGCTAAGCTAAGCGGGAATTTCCTGCATTGTACAAAATCATTTAAAGCCTATACGGATTTGTTTCATACAGCCTCCCATTGACAATTTTATAATTCTTCTACCGGCTACAGTTATGAAAGTCTCTGAAAAGGATTAACTGAGTGTGTCTATCTTCCGAATAACTGGTGATAATGTGCTGTAAACCGAGCTAGCGTTTCGAAAAACGGAGCCCTGTCATGTATCGTCTGTTTAAAAGTGGACTCGTGTTCCTGTGATATATGTGACCAACGAATAAATTTGGACAGAATAATTGAGCAATAAGTCTGACATCTTTGGAAGAACTGTCTTCCAAAGAACTAAAATAACTACAGAATTACCTCGGAAAACAGAACAAGAGAAATCACCTCAAGAATAAGACACAAACAGGAATATGAAATCTGTGGTTACAAATTTGTTGTGTTTGTCTGTGCTCGCACACAAAGCATTCGAATACAATAACCAACTCGACGTGTTTTACGGTGACTATAAATCTGCCTTCGACAAAGTAATAATTTGTTTGCTGATCGTAAAGTTGGCCAGATTTGGAATCGGGAAGAAGAGTGCATGATGGGTATGTCAATTTCTCATCGGCAGAACAAACTTCGTGCGGATCGGTAAAGCCAAATCCAGATTAATTGATTCGTCATCTGGGGTTCCTCCTGGAAGTTCGCTTGGACCTCTGACATTCACGGTATTTATTGATGACTTAGTGGAGGCTGTTAAATTTGTATACACGTTGCAACAAATGACAATGAAAGGTCGTCAGTTGGTTGGATGTATCAAGCATTATTCTAATGGCAATTTTATAAAGGACACGCAGCGTATACTCTACCTAGCCTATGTGAGAACACGATTGGAGTTTGCATCCAGCATTTGGAACCCAGCGTCACAAGTTTATATAGACGATATATAATCCATACAAAGGCAATTCGTCATATACCTGTTGGAGAGCCGTGCAAATGCAACATCATACAGACTTGCTCCATACAAAGACCGTTGTAAGCTACTGAAGTTTCAGAGTCTGGAAGTGCGTCGAAATGTAGCTCATGCGATGTTAGCTTTTGATATTTACAAGGGCAATGTGACAGACGAATTGTTAACGCCAAATTTCACACGATATCAGAGTGCCCTCGATTTTCGAAGCACAACAATGCAATTGTTGATTGAGCCGAGTTTTTCGAACCAGCGATTGTATTTGACAAATCAGCCTATTGTACGTTTGGTCAAGTTCGTGCACCGATTTAAGTCGATATTTCTTTTGAGTAACAACAGAATGACATTCAAGGCTGTGATATTTGAAGAGTTGGACAAGGAATCGGATAAATGACAAATAATTAGTTTTAGACAGAATACTTTCATCCGTGATTTTTATGTGATATTAATGTATAAATTTTATGTAAATATTCAGCCAATTTTGGCGGTGAAATAAATTCAATCAATCAATTAGCTTCGAAAACAGAACAAGAGAAATCACCTCAAGCAAAAGACACAAACAGATTCTAGTTCGGCACTGGTTAAGTAAAGGTAAAAAAATAGCTAAATGTTTGTTTCAATCAAAAATCCATTTCTTTCAATGTCACAACGTCAAGTATATTAAAGGACTAAATTCTTATTTATTTGTCCTGATGAGTACAAAAGTCAATAAAAATACAGAAATTTTTGAAACGAAGACAATCGCCACACTTAACGCGTTAAATCCAACATTATCAACAGATTTGAATTTATATCAAAGTTTACTGTTTCGAATGATATCAAAATTCAGCAACTGAATAACAAGCTTTTACGTCCTTGAAAACAATAAAAAAAACCTTTATTACAAACGTATTCAATATCAATCGGATGTCTGGGATCAGCGTAATGCTGGTAATCAAAATATAAATTTGCATAGCGCTCTGGACAATTGTTTTTATGATCGAGTTACAATGTGTTCTGGAAGCATATGTATATGACCCGGCCGTGTGTACACAGTTTCATATGGTTCTAGATAGAGAAAATATTGTTTTGACCAACAGACGATGGAAACACTTTGATGTTACAAATGGAATAAATACAATCGCATGGGCCGAAGTTTTATCACCTTAGTACGATTCGGTTCTAATAAACAAAGGTCATTGTATCATGGATGCCTTTGTACTGTTGTTTTGTCGCATATACTGAGATTTTTTTCCTTGCGTGCTGAACCAATTGAGTAGTGGTATGTCCCATATATATAATACTTTGTGTAATAATAAAAATGGAAAATTCAAGAATATAATCTTTAGAGAAAATGAAAAAAATAAATTCGATACTCCTTGTCTGTTGTAAGAAGTGGTATATATGGTAATCGCGTATCATGGTTTTCTCCAATGACGTTATAGCATATGCAAATTTCACACACATAAATTTTGCTACATTTTTTTAAAAATAATTCCCAAATAAATATACGTTTTACAAAGAGAATGTGAAATAAAAAATATTTTGGCGACAATTTTTTTCCCTATAGTGAGTTTTATGGATTATCTTGGCGCTGAAACATTCCTGTTTCTGGTAAACAACTTGTCTACTTACATTTATTGCCAGGCTCCACCTCAGGGTGGGTCGAATCATTTGACTGCTCAAGTATTCTTCTACTACAACTAGGCCCACACGAGGTATACCCGAAAGATTCAGAGACAGAACATTTCTTTATTTAAAAGAACGGCTAAGTAGGAGACTTCTATGATGTGACGGAAGAAAAGAGGCGATTTTGAAGATGAAAAAAGGACTGAAAAACTCGGAGAAAGAGCTCTAAGGATACATAAAAGTAATTTTTTTTAACTTCTCAATTTATTTGATTTTATTGGAAGAAATTTCGTTTTCACAAATAGAAAATTTCGTTCATTGTCTCACCACTTGGAATTTTAACGATCACTGATGCTGCGTTTCCTCGCTGCACTTCTATAGCGATTCCTTGGATGTTGAAAGATTTAGTTCGAGCGTCACCTGATGTTTCAATTAACAATCTTCCCAAATCGTTCACGAAATGTCTCGTCTCATCGCCGAACGGTCCTAGTGATTCAACCGCAAATGCAACAAATTCGTGGTTCAGACATATCGTTTGTCTAATTGAGCCTTTCTTGTCTCAGCTTTATTTGCTGCTGAACCAGGTTCTTTTGATATGTTGTTAAGGTGCCATGGCATGTTAAGGTTAAGCCAGTGTGTCATCCCGAACCAAAGATTTTCCCCGCTTCCGTGGGAAAGTGGTCATGCCATCCAGCTTTTTTCCATCCTCGCGTATTAAGCCTGGTGGTCCCAATGCTGCCGAAAAACCAGCTCAACACAACGCTCTTTTGATCACCATGTTCACAGATGCATGTCGATTGTATCTTCTGGTAGTTGAAAGACTATGCACACCGTCGTTTTTTACCACTGACAGAGAAATGATAACGGCAGCTCACGCGCCGGCCATGCCGGATAGAATGAGTATGTCGCGTAATACTGAAAATATTTGAACGATATGGTCCCAGAAGCCTATAAGTGTGGTTATGTTCTATGTGTTGATTTCGAATGTTAATTAGTTTATTTTCAACTCGACGGATTCGGACCAATCAAAATTTAATTATTTTTTCCTCAATGCCCAAACGATATTAAACTCATTCTTTTGTTGTTTTGATCCTTATATACCAAAATATCATCGTATGAAATTTGTTCATATTTGAAACAAATTTCACATACCAATAACTTTGATAATACGAGTCCGATTCGGAGAAAAATTACTTTTCAACCATTTGTAATTAAAGGAAAAAGGAATTATCATTTCATCTGATCAAGTTTTTTTAGTCGAAAAATTAATTATTTTTTGTTTATATTTGCTAGCAACCCAATGTTCATAGAAACGTTTGCCATTTTTGACGTTTCTCTTGTTCTATCTTCTATCTTGTTCTCATTCTATCCGGCAGGGCCGGCGCGTGAGCTGCCGTTATCATTTCTCTGACCACTGATCCACATACGCAGCGATGTTGTTTACAAATTGTTCCTTCAATGCAAAGTGATACAGCGATTCGAAGCGCAGTTTTGTCCAAAAGAGTTCCTAGCTTTTTCTATGGCAGGGCATGCAGACAAGCGGCAGATTCAGGACGAGAAAGTGCTAGCATTCTAGCTTTGTCTGTCACGGATGATTTAAGGAATCATATCCAACTTTACATTGATAATTGGCAGGTCCCATTTCGATTGATGTGACTGGTTTTCTGTAGCAATTTCTTTGAGTGATAGTAACTTCCACGCTGAAAAGGCATCTTCCTTTTACGCGATCTCTATGTCGTTAGATTTGATAATTGATCCGACTAAAGATGTTGCACTTTGGACAGATGACATAAAGGTAGAGGCTGCCAAGTCTTCACTGGACCGAATTCTCATTGCGCCGAATTTCACTGGCAATGAGCATTGGACCAAACCTTGTCTGAAAACTCCAGATTCAGAATTGCCTCCAGGGTTTGCCGCACTTTTTTCTCTAAATTTGCCAGCAAACATTTGAATTCGAAAAGTGGTGCGCATCGGAGAAGGTAAGACAAGCGTGGTATCCATAAACTGTGTTGCAATAAATACAATGCAACATGAGTGTGGATATCCTGCAATCGTTCCAAACTTTCCTGTTTGTTTTTGAATGCGGTCTTGATCGATGGTTCCATGTAAGGATCGGAGTGGGTCGACCCACACCTGACCCACAATTTTAGCGGGTCGACCCACAGTTGCAGGATTCATAGAAATCGTTTTAGAACTAACACAAAAATGATTACTGTGAATTCTGCAACTGTGGGTCAGGTGTGGGTCGACCCGCAAAAATTGTGGGTCAGGTGTGGGTCGACCCACTCCGATCCTTAGTTGCATGATATAGTAGTATAGTAACAAATAAATCACTTTACCTCTGACAGACCGCATAATATATTTCCATGTATTCTTAAAAAGGATGTTTGAGAATCCTAGCATACGTCCGGTATATGCGTTTACTATAACCACTCATTTTAAATGAACTAATTGACTTGAAGTCGACTGTCTTATGAAGGCGACAGAGTATTTGCAGATCTGAGAACTCAAACGTTTATGAGAAGGCTGTTCAGAAATAAATGAAAAGTGTCATTACATGGATAAATCGCCCGGGAATGAAGCCTTATTAACATTTCGAACCTGTAGACTCTCAGAATTGCCGAGGACTCAAAATCACAAAATGAAATTAAAGAGTAACGTGTAACCAAGTAATTTAATTTCAACCGCAGACGTGTCCTTGATCTCTTTTATTATTCCAATCTCGTAGTTTTTCGAATTTCTTTTGATAAAGTGTCTCTACGCTTTTTCAATTTCGACTAAAAAGTTTAAACTTTTACACTTTGATGGTGTGACAATAAAATCCGTTTTTATAGAAAGAAAACAATTTGTTCAAAGATGTTGTAAAAAAATGGTGGCTTGTTGGCGAAAGTTTACCAGCACACACGCAATAGACATTTATGTCACCAGGGAAAGAATATTTTATAGGAAGTTATTCACAAAACTTTACTAACTCACGATGGTTGCAAGGATGACACAAACTGTTTAGTTGTGCTTTCTATGCAAACCAAAATAAAATATTTATCAATCTATTTCATTATGAAGTGCGCTTAATGCTCTGACATTTCTAGTATCTGGGAGTTGCGGGAATGGTTAATTATTTTCATTTTAGCTATCGCAGTTATGCATTGTACACTCTTGTCGACTTTATTAATTTAAGCCTTAAAGTTCTAAAATAAACAGTGAAATGAAATTTAGACATATATAAATCGCTAGGGAGATTTCCGCACAAATTAACCGATTTTTGAGTTTTACACTAATTTTTCCCATTAGCTCGGCTGTGAGTGGCTGCGGCGGGATCAATTTTTCTTTTGGAACCAAGTTAAATTGGTAGCACGACTAAGTAAAGCCATGAAACATGACGATCAGAACAAATGAAAAGAAGATCTCTAAACATTTGTGTATAAATTATTGATTTTTCAAGCTTTTGACCCACTTTTTAAATTTTTCTTGC
>CM055406.1:31395161-31426636 GCA_029228625.1 Pseudolycoriella hygida | reverse complement strand
ATCAGAACAAATGAAAAGAAGATCTCTAAACATTTGTGTATAAATTATTGATTTTTCAAGCTTTTGACCCACTTTTTAAATTTTTCTTGCTGTTGCTAGCTTAAATGTGTCACATTTGCCACATTTCTGTGATGGAAATACTTTTGATGAGTGCCACAACAAAATAATCCATGAAATTTGAAAATGTGAAAAAATGTGATTCACATTTGTTTCACATGTTTTCACAGATGTGTCACATTTATGTGAAAAAAATGTGAAATGTGAAATTTCTAATGGCACATTCTCCGTTAATATCGCACTTATCTCAAATCGGACTTCATATTCGTAAACTTTATGTGAAAATGTGTTAAAATTTGCCGTAAATGGGAGTTTTTAAGTTATGACCAGGAAGAATGTGCGATTCACATCATGGACACATTTGCTTTTTCGTCGAAATTTGCGATATGTGACTGGCACATTCTTACACATAATAACTGTCAATATTCGCTTTGAGGTCACTTTTCAGCGCATTCAAGTCTCCTTTTTACGAATGTGACGTCCGATTTGTCTTAGGTGCTAAAGTAAGGAGGGAATGTGCTATAATAGTGAGGGAGGTTTCAAATTTGAAACAAATGTGTCGCAAATGTGACGCAAATGTGATTCACATATATGTGACTCACATTTTTTCACATTTTCAAATTTCATGGATTAT
Source organism: Pseudolycoriella hygida (assembly GCA_029228625.1). Taxonomy (NCBI): domain Eukaryota; kingdom Metazoa; phylum Arthropoda; class Insecta; order Diptera; family Sciaridae; genus Pseudolycoriella; species Pseudolycoriella hygida. Next base: position 31,425,945 of record CM055406.1, on the reverse strand, counting down.
TTTGTTTTGGCACTCATCCCGCAACTCCCTGTTAGAACTTTCTAAAATTGCTTAATGAATGCAAGAAAAGATGTGTATAAACAAAATATGATATGTCTTTTGTCGTAACGGCCATATATGATATGATTGTTGGTGTAATATTGCATTAAAGAACCGAACATTTGCGGATTTACTAAGTAAAATCTTGGTAAATTTGAGGTTTTAAATGCTTGAAACATCCCCATTCTTACATAATAGCAATTTTGTCTGTGTATTTGTGCATCATAAATGATTTTTTAGTGATGAAAAGGAGAATTCATACTGAATATTCAACAAGTATTTGAAAAAATATACAAATAAAATTGTCAGTACTCGTGTCCACTTAGTAAACATGAAATAGCTAATGTTTATCCTCTACGACTTATCCGTTCGTTCTTGTAAATAAAATCATGTGGTTTATTCCACAAGTGCACAGAATTTTTTGAAGTAATCGTTTAAAATGTGTTTTAATATTTGCGGTGCGAAAAACTTGTGTTTTATTCTATCAATGTACAAAGAAAAGGATGAAGCACATAAAATTTAAAAAAGGCTTCTTAGTCCGTCACACTGCGAGAAAGTGTTCCAATTGAATGTGTTGTGTTTCTTGTTACTCTCCGGTTGTAAAGTATTTGAAATTTCTGTAATATGACTTCTTAGTTATCAAATAACTACTTCTCTCGTTCGTCGTTTTCAAATCTTCTTTAAATAATCGTCAAGTTGTTTGATCGTTTTTTTTATTGGAACGTATATCTTGTACCGTAGGAGAAAAATCAATAATCTGGAAAATTCAATTGTTACAGATAATTTGCAAACATCAAATAATGTGTACATTCCGTAGAGAAGGCAGGATACAATCATATCCAAGTTAAATTTATAAATTCATGAGAGTTGAGGGTAAAGGTTGAATGATTTTTTTATTTTATATGTACGTAACAAGGGGCAATATGCAACATGAATTTCAGCTCTTATATAACAAAACTTTTTTTATTACTCCGGTTTGAAGAAGAAGAAAAAAAAAATACTTGAATAAAATCAAGTCCACGAAAAAAAAATGATACACTCAGATTAACAGTGTTCAGAAATTCTTTTAACAAAGTTTTCTTCTCTTGTTGAAATTATTTATGGAAACACAAAGGCAAATCAAAATGATGCTTGATTTTAATGGGACTTTAATTCCATCCCACTAAAGTTTTGCCATTCTCATTCATGACCAACAATAAAATTTGTATTGTTATTGCGATATGAAATGTAAAAAACGGAAGCTCTCCATTTTAAACATGGGGTGTAAATTAAAAAATCCGAAATCTCTCTGCAAATAAGGCCGTGACCAAGTTACGTCCATCGGTGACCATTTGACTGATTGAGTTTTAAGGGGCTGAGCTTAAAAGTCGAAAAAAAAAGTTTTCAACTTGTCTGTAAGATCTTAAACTTTTTCAGCCCTGTAATCCAACATTAAAGATTCTACTATGAAATAAACTAAAGAATTCCTGTAAAGAAGTGTAAAACCAAACAAAGAAGTTTTAAATTACGATACTGTGACTTTGATTTGAAGGGTTTTACGATGATTCTTCACAATTTAAATGAATTAAATTAAAGAATTCCAATTTTAACAGTCCGTTTAACGTTATTTTTTGTTTGTCTATTGCGAAAGATTGTTTTAATAAATGCTTTGAGACGTATGATGCATGTAAGTGAATTTTATAAGCACATCCTTATAAGCACGAACCTTTGATCATTACATCCTTTGCCCGAATTTAAAATGTAATTACCTTTATACGCATTTAGTGTCCAAATGCAATGAATATTTTTGCCAGGGGAAAGCGCCAAGTTGGTACAACGCTCCAACAAACAATGAAATTTGTAGTAATGACACGCTATGTTTTTTTTTCATTCCTAGGACGGAAAACTGCTGTTTTCCATCCTATTTTAAAACAGAAAAGCAGTTTTCTGAACCCTCAGAATGAAAAAAATTCTGCGAAACTCGGAAAAATATATTTTTTGAATAGTGTCTCACACTTGTCAAAAACATTATATTTTATAGTTACGTAAATAACTATTTGATACAGAGCAATCAATGCATTTGGTGCGAAGTCGGCTTATGTAAAAGCAAATGGTTTTTAGACCCGTACGAAGAACGAACTTCTTCGAAAAGGGGTCTTATGCGTTTACCACGACGTTTGTAAGCACACCGATTTCGACCCGGGAGTTGGGGGGAGCATCGAACATTAGATGACGAATCAACAATAAAAAAAATGTCCGTCCGCCACCGCGATAACTTGAGTTAGACTCAACCGATTTTCAAAAATGTTTTTTCCCTGCCAGGTAATCAAAATATCTTTTATGAGATCGAATCTTGGCACTGTCGGCCCAAGGGCCGCCAAGCTAGGGCCGTTTAAGTGGTTTTTGGTCTTTTGCACAAAAAACGAGTATCTGCTAGCGCTCTACATGTTTTTTGTACATAACTCGAGTAAATCTCTTCCGATTTTCAAATTGTTTCTTGATTGAAAGATCTACGATTGTCTCCGGTTTTATGGAAAAAATTTTTAATTAGAAACCCTTGGACTCAGTCACGACCATAAAACTGAGTTTCTGCTAGGGCCTAACGTGTTTGCTTACATAAGTTGGATAAATCCTAACTGATGTTGTTGATTCTTTCTCTATTTGAGAGGTAATCGAGTACCGAATGATATTCAAAAACAAATTTTGACCCGGTGCCTGTGCTTAGGGCTGAAGTGGGCATCAGGTCTGTCCTAGGGTCGGCCCTAACCAAAAAAATTTTTTTTGCTCTGTTGCAGAGCAGAGAGCAAATTGAGGAAAACATTTTTGTCTATGAAATTATGTGTCCGAGGCATTTCCTTATGGCCCTAGGTCTGCCCTAGACAAAAAAATAGTTTTTCACTATGTTGTAGAGAAAATAGAGGGAAATATTTTAGCCTATGTAAGTATTTGTCCGATAACAACTCGATAGCGTAGTGGTTAACACGTCTGCTTGCTACTATGAGATCGAGTTGCCAGTGCGTTGGTTCGAAACTCAGCCGCAGACAGATTTGTTCTGATTGTTAGATTTGTAAAAAAACAAAGCTGATTGAATCGGTTCAAGTCATGTGAAGTTGAGTGTAGCGCCATCGTAAGGCTTACCGGTGAAAGGCATTGTTGGGAGGTGCCGGTATTCTACTCCTACCAGTTTCATTCCTAGCACATCTCATGGAGGGCACTGGGTTTGTCGCACAGCTTACCACTGGCACAATAAAAACTTTCCGGTAATGAAAGGATCTCAAATAGTAGAACCATAAACAAGTAGCGAAACTAGTAAATAATGATCTAGCCCCTAACCCTTCATGGGTTGTTAAGGCAGATCATTATATTATTATTAAGTATTTGTCCGAGGCCTCTACTGAGGACCCTATGTCGGTCCTAAGGTAGGCCCTAGACAAAAAAATGGTTTTTTGCTAAACTCGTTTCAATATTTTTATGAACTTTTTACTTCTGCGCAGGTTTTTGCGGTGTTAATAGCCTGTGCAGAAAAAAAAAGTTCACAAAATGAAACGAGTTTATGTTGTAGAAAAATTGAGATGAACATTTTTGTCTGTTTGGGGGTCAATTTTGTACTTTCGCAAGGCCTTTCTTACACCGTTTCTTTGGACGGGTTTCTCAATTTTACCCTCTCGGCAATTTCCAAAACAATTTAATGTGGAATTAATTCACTTAAGATTTAAGGCAATATTTACATAAATACAATTTCTACCCGGCAGAATAGAGCAGAATAGAATCAAACGAATATGAAAAAGTTTGCATTCTAGCAAATAATAGCAAAAGCAGGTATACATCCATTATGGAATATAATTTGTTAAACTACCTCTTTATACTTATGTACATATGGAATGCATCACATTCAATCCTAAATGCTTTGGGCGCTTTTCTAGGTTTTGTTTAAAATATATTTTCACAAGGTCAGCAATAGTTGATTTGTTTACTTAAAATGAAAAAGCGATCAATAGTAGAAAATAATATTAATATTTTAAGTTGTGGGGTAATGATTCAGATGTTGTAAATTACGTGATGAATCCTTTGGAACCCTTAATCAAGTATTGTAGCGTCAATTAGACATAAGACTTTAGAAGGTCAATCCCACACTTGTCATAGTATCCTGCGTGTAAGATTTCATTCATAGTAGATTACAATGCACACGCGGGGTATACAAGTTGAACCGAAATCCTCACACAAATGCAATTACTGTGGTTCATAAAATACATTTAGTTAAACTTCGAATGTTCTTATCTTAAAGCAGTCATTCAAGTTTTAAAAACGACTACTCTCTCTACACGTGCGTGTGCAAACAGCAACTCCAAGTAAAAACTAATCAAATTTCATATAAAATGCAATGTGGAACATTGTGAATGTGAAGTACAGAAAAGTCTTCCTTTTTTATAATCCAATCAGTGTAGTAGCAGTAGCATGCATTCATTTATTAAAAGTATTAAAGGCCAAAAGGTTTTTTAGTACTCCAATACTTGAAGAAAATTTGTCTTCAACAACTGCGGTACTTACTGCGGTTTAAAGTACACCCTTCTATCAACATTACAGTACCCTTCGTAATTCCTTTTTGACAAACGAAGCGTCTTCATAAGATTTGACAAACTAAAGTGCTGATTTCTTTAATTCGTTAAATCTTATGAAGACGCTTCGTTTGTCAAAAAGGAATTACGAAACGTACAATATTAATATTAATAGTATATTATAAGACAAGGACTATAATCGCATTATTATAGTCGACTTTTAGTGAATGAACGAGGGTTGCCTATTCACGTACCGAGATGAAGTGGACGTACAGTCAGCAATGATGTTTATTGTATACTACGAAAATCAGCGGCAAAATTTATTTAACTCGACTAAAATTTTTTCAACGCCACCATAATAACGTTGATTATAGTTGAGTCCACCATAATAACGCTATTAGGGTAATGTGTCGATCTATGGAACTCGACTATAATCGGCATATTTTCAGGGTTTTGAATACTATAATTGGCATATTATAGGCACCAATACAATAATAGTATTATACTACAAGATCTATAATCGCCTGATTATAGTCGAGGTGGAGTGAATGATCCGAGGGCTTCAGCCCGAGGTCTATTCACGTACCGAGACTATCATCGAGCGGTTTTGCCTGTATGTTAGTTCCAATAGTTTATTACCGACGCCTGTAATAAGTCAATTTTGCACGAAACCATTCATGAATTCATCAAACGAATTTTTTCGATTTCTACGAATCATAAGAACCGAACATGAAAAATTTACGGTCCAAAATGTATAACTCTTTGTGCCATTTTTCCCATTTGTTTTGATACATGAATCACACTCAACATTATTGAATAACAATTCCTTTTGTTATCTGAACCATCATCTTTCCTTCTCATCTATAACCGAAAATTACCGAAAATTTCTTGATTTTACAGTTTCTATAATTCGACTCGACTATGATAGAGCTGATTATTGTCGTAGTAGACTAAAATAGCACTGATTATAGTCGAGTCGATCATATTAACAGTATTATGGTCCTGCGCTGAAGTATGAAACCCGACTATAATCGGCATAGTACTATTTTCAGCGATTTTGAGTGCTAAAATTGGCTTGTCATAGGCGGGAAGGTAATAAACACTATTCTTATACACATTTTCCAATTTTTGGTGTGAATTTCTTGTGTACAATAACAGTGATGTAAAAACGATGACTTTTCAGTTATTACTTCAGTGCTAAAATCATAGCAATTCTTTACTAAATAAAAACTAACTCATTTTAATGCGTAACAGAAGATATGTTAACATTGCAGAACAAGACAATAGGACGGTATAAGAGTCATTAAACCAAAATTGCAGTGTATAGTGGCGTTTTCCGCTATGCTCTAAAGCAGATAGTGCATGCGTAATGATTTTTTCATATGGTCGAATGCAATACGCACACTTTCTATGAATGTAATTTGTTTGTAGAAAACACATTTAACGAGAATGTTAGAAGTCAGTAATCTTCGTTGTACGCTATTGCACGCAATTGCCCATTACGATTTTGACAATACATCTAGTACATAAAACAGTCGTCTTTTTTTCGGCTAACTGAATAATCGACTGTAATAATTAGCATTTACAGTCTACTACCTTTTCTACTTTGTATTATTCGGAATGAAAATTGTTTCCATGTCGAAAAAAGGTGTTTTTCTGAAATTATCTGAGTTTTATTGTATACGTCTCTGATTTGGGGGCATGCGAAAACCACACCAATAATAATATAACAGTAATAATCTTGACTTATTATTATTAATCGTATGGTATTAACTACAATGAATTTCATAAAAACTGGTTAATTATACTCTATTATATTTCTAAGTCCAAGTTTTTAAGCCACTCAACGACTTCATCTGTTACTGAATTGAGATCACTTAAATTGCCACAGAGCCGTCGAAGATTGCATTCAGCTAAAACATGGTTCATCGTTTGAATCGTCACATCGTCGCAATCGCAGGTCGGAGAGTCTACAAATTTCCATCGATGCATTTGTTGTTTGCAACACCCATGTCCACATCTGAATCGATTTAAAATCCTCCATTCGCGTCTGCCCAAATCGAAACCATCGGGTTTTTGCATGGATTTTCAACCATCGATTTGTTTATGAATTCACAACTTTCAGACCAATATTGATTCCAGGCATCGTTGATGTTAAATTGTTGTGTCTGTATGATGGGATCAGTCCATATGGGAGACCACGAAGTGAGTCTTGGTGGTGGTGGATTTTCCAGTTCGTCGGCTATCGGAAGTCTATAGCCACGGGATGAGTCTAAACATTTATACCACTCGTTACATGCTGCTAATTGACGTCGAAGGTGGGGAGGAGCGATATTTGATAAAACATGTAGCCATGGAACTGGGGTTGAGTCGACTGATCCTGTAATCGTTCTCATGGCGATATTAAGTTGCGTGTCCACTTTGTTTACATGGCTGCTCCTATACCAAACAGGTGCACAGTATTCAGCCTCAGAATAAACCAGAGAAAATACTGCAGTTCTCAGTGTATTATCATTTGCACCCCAATTAGATGCACAGTATTCAGCCGCAGAATAAACCAGAGAAAGTTCTCAGTGTATTATCATTTGCACCCCAATTAGTACCAACCAATCTCTGGACCAAATTTATTCTAGATTTCAGCTTATCACTCAGCTTTGATAGTGTCGGTTTAAATGTTAGTGAGCGGTCCAGCGGGACCCCAAGATAAATTGGCGGATTGTTGTATGGAAGTTCGACACCATCTAGCTGTACTCTCAGTTGTTGGGCCGCCAAACGATTATACAAGTGGAAAATCGCCACTTCGGATTTACCATTATTCATGCACAGATAATCTTGACTTAACAACCCATGAAGGGCTAAGGGTACTAGTTTCGCTGTTTGTGGTTCTACTTTTTTTGAGATCCTTTCAATACCAGAAAGTTTTTACTGTGTCAGTGGTAAGCAGTGCCATCTGTGAGATGTACCTTAACAAACAGACATCTTAAATAACTATTTCAATGGGCTGGTGGTGTTGCAAAAAAAATAATTCGTGAACTAAGGATGAAAATTTGAAAAATACCACCAAAACAAAATATTAAAAAAAAATAAAATTCTTTAAGTAAAGGAACCAGCCCATTGTATCTATTTTTACACCGCTAAAGGAGAAATAAGTAAGAGAATATGTATTGGTTTGTGCGCAATTGTGAAGTGGCTTAATATACAATTTCTTTCTTTCATATTTTATGGACAACCAAAAGAAAGGGAAAATTCATTTTTTAAGTAGAATGCATACATCATACATCATTTTATATAACATCAAAGATTTCGAGAAAAAACCTCTATCATGTTAATTGTTTTTTAATTTGCTAAGTGCAAAATCTTCGCTGGTTCATATGAATCCGAACAGTTTCGCTTTCTTTTCTTAGAAGAATCAAATAATATGTTAAAAAAGGCTTAGACACAAAAGATTATTTTCGTTAAACAAACCAGAACGCTGTCAACAGGCAGTCACTTATTTAGTTTATTACTTCTTAAAAAGGGAAGCATATAGAGAAGCTAATTTTACAGAAAATAAGCTTAAATAGAGAGAGGGTATGTTGAAGAACATCTATTTACTTAGAATATTTTTATTCGCTGCTCAACATCCAACCTTATTTCGTACATAATTGAAATGTTATTTTAGTAGAAGACCTTGAGGTTATGTTTTTCTTCTTTGTGCCTATAACTATAACCAAGAACATTATTATTTATTCTCTTATTCTGTACCTCTGGACTCTTTCCTCTTTTGATTGTTGGAATTTATTTTGTATTTTGTGGAAGATGTTATTGATAATAACAAAAATTATAATTTGGTTTAGTGGCTAGATCATTGTTTTTTAACTAGTTTCATTGCTATATGGTTCTTCTTTGTAAGATCCTTTCGCTACCCACGTAGTTTTACTATGCAAGTGGTAAGCTGTGCCATCTATCTACAAGGAGATGTTGTTGATGTTCCAACTGAACTACAATACAACGATAATACATAACGAACCCTCTAAGGCGAAGAGCGCAAGTAAAACATTCGAACAAATAATAACAGTTTGCTGATAAATTAAAGATGGGCGAAGCAGGCCTGTAGCTAGAGGAGGTTGGTTTTGCTTGGTTTTGCTTGGTTTATTTGGGAAATATAATTCATTTCGTATACAAACAAAATACACCTAAATACTTAAGAGCTAAATTAAATGTATCCTTCCGTCTGATATACGTTCTGAATTAAAGCACCTAGGCCATCCTTGTTGAGCCAATTGTGCTGCACTTCCCCTAAAAATTAAATCTTAAAATGTCCATTCGGCTTCCCTTAGCCGCTTGCTCCTCGTGATAAAGGAAAGCACATCGGTCCATTTTGACTTCAGTTGCTCTTCATGGGTCAGATAGATGTATCCTAAGAGCTTCGTTCTGACATCTTTCAGAGACGGACAACTCCATATGAAATGCGTAGACGTTTCTGGTTGTTCCAAGTTGAGTCTGCAATGATTCCCATCTGGTTGAGGTGGTAATTCAAACAGTTGTGACCTTGTGACTCGTTAAGATTCCAACTAGTTTTCTCTCCTGCTGACTCTCAAAAGAAATTTCGTGTTCCCGGCATTACAACCGCCTTACGGGAGGGGTAAGGGGGTGGGGGAGATTTTCGAAGTCAAAGAGTGTAGCCACCTAACGTTTGGAGGTTCGAACGAGAAAAATGAACAACTTTCAAAATTTCGGTCTAATGAACATAATAAAAAAAATTTCCTGTGACGCACTTTCCTCTTAATTTCAAATCCAAGCGATTTTCGACATATTAGCACTGTAAATTCGTCCCGGTTATGGGCCTGGGCCGCAGGAAAGATTCATTGATCAATTATTACTCTTGAAGCTCTGAAAATGTAATCGGTGAATGATCATAACCGAAACAGACCAAACATACATACATTTTCATTACGACTTCAGTGATATTTATAGTAAAACAAGCTGTTTAAATCGGAGTTAATTCGAAACGCGAAGAATTATGGAAATGTTTTCCTAATTCCCAACAAACAATTCTAAATAGTATATTGCAATATGGTTTGGACATTTTCGCGGGGTGCTGCAGTAAAATATTTTCCATGTTCCCAAACTTTGCGAAAAACGATTTACTTGTAAAACGGAACAACATTAGTGGATGATTCAATGCAATTATCAAATTGCTACATGGAAGTAGAGAAGCAGGTCAACAAAAACAAAGTTTATTAGTTTTCTGAATAATCTAATAAAATATCAACAATGAACGAGAAGTTCGACGGTGATTGTAGGTACAATGTATGTGACAAGCTTTTATTGTGATCTAATTTTGAACTAAAATATTTTTATGCATTTGAATCATTTGACGTGTTTACATCGGAAAAGTTGCAAAAGTGCAACGGTAAAGGGCGTGCAGTAAAACATTGAAACGAGCGAAAGAAATTCTTTAATTCTGGAGAATTTGGTGGTACTCGCAACCATTATCGTAAGTTCTAAAGCAATTCGCATTTTTGATCTCAGGCTTATACCATGCATTCCCACACGAGCCACTTTCATTTTGATTTATTTGAAAGTCAAGATAACTTTTAACATCAGGAAAGAAAAGGTAAGAATCCATTATTTATATATTAAAAAATTTATACCAAACCATTTTATAACCAATTTATACCAATTTAAACCAAAACTTATATATTAAAATAAATGCAAGGGGCCCGTACGTATAAGAATAGATGTTACAAAAAGGCTCGAACGTATCTAAGTAAATATTGCCTTAAATCTTAGGTATGTGCAATTACGTCCACATTATATTGGACTGGAAATTGCCGAAAGGGCAATATTGAAAAACTCGTACGAAGCAACGACGCTAAAAACCTCTGCAAACCCTCAAAATTAGCCCATAATTTAGATAAGAGCTAAAGACTAGACGTGAGGCCTCTCTCCCCAATACTTCCATGGACAAAAAAGTTTGCCTCTTTTTTGTCTACAGCACTGCATAAAAAACCTCATTATCAAAGGAATATTCACGAAAAAAAAAACAAATATCGTGTTGAGTCGCGTAGCCTAAGCTGGGCCCACACTAAGGACTCTATAGCCCGAACCACTCGACAGATTTCACTAAATTTAATTTTCGTGTTTTCAAAACCTTGATGTAAGTAAAAAGTTCCATCAACCTTCAAAAACCCACGAAAATCGGAAAAGATTTACTCGAGTTATGTACAAAACACCAGAAACCACTTAAACGGCCCTAGGTCATTTGCCCTTGGGCCTACAGTGCCCAGATTCAATCCCAGAAAAGATTTTTCAATTACGTTTCAGGAAAAAAAGTTTTTGAAAATTGGTTGAGTTTTACTCAAGCTATCGCGGTGACGGACGGATGGAAGGACAGACATTTTTGGTATTGTTTATTTGTCATCTAAAGACCGGGTCGAAATTGGGGTGGTTAGAAACGTCGTGGTAAACGCATAAGAACCCTGTTCGAAGAACTTCGTTCTTGGTACGGGTCTAAAAACCTCAGCGATACAGCGGCATCACTTATTATTTACTCACATATGCCAGTAAAGCAAAAAGCGTTTCTAACGTAAACGTAATTGTATTGATTCTAGCGGATGTCGCTCGATAAAAATCAAAAATTGTTTTGTATTGTGACGAAATATATTTTTTGATCATTTCAATTAAAGCAAAAACCTTTCAAATCAGGACAAAATTTGAATGAAGAAATTGCAGTTAATTATGGAAGACGCCAGTTGTGCTATCATGAGCACAAAAAAAAAAAAACACCTAGACAACGCCGATCCACATAAACTTTACGGTTTTTGTAGACTTTGTATTGACGACAGTTTTACGGGCAAAGCAACCTTTTCAGTAAAACGAATATAAAGGTTGATAACTTAATAGCAATTATTTCGTTAAATTGAAGGTAAATTCAAATTTTGCGCCAAATGGAAAATTAATTAAAAAAAATAACGAAGTGTCCGATAACAAAAATTCTTGATTGTATACAGTACACATTAGGGTGGTCCAAAAATGTATGGGAAAATTAACTTGTCGAAAAGTTCGGGGCCCCACCTCTAAAAAGTTTCTAAATGTGTCACTGATAAAAAGTGTATATGGAGCCATCTGAATCCAAAGCCGTCCTGAGGGTTCCCCAGAGCAAAATAGTCAAAAAAACGTGGGAACCGCGTAAAACGTGGGTTTTAGGAAAAGTGCATGAAACTTGTCAAAGATAAGGAGTGGTGTTAGGGCAACTTTGGTTTATTCCGTTCAAAATAGTCCCGAGAAAATACTTTTTCATGTGCTGGACGCATCCGAAGTGTTTCGGTGTCAAGAGAGTCCGTCAAGTGGCTTTCTTAGTTCACAACTTATTTGCTCCAGGCCTCGGTGAGTTTCACAGTTTTTGGAAAACGGTCTTCTATGAAATTTTGAGTCTAGATAGGACTTCAAAATAACGCCTAAACAGTTTGACTTGGAAGTATAGAATTCATTAAGGCTGAACAAAAATTTATTTTTCGAGAACCTCCATGAAATTTCATGAACTTCCATGAGCCTGCCTAAGTGGCCGTCCGTGTGTTTCGTCATTATTTGGCTATTTTAGGAAGGACTAATACTATAAGAGTAGAAAAATGCCAAAAGTCACTTTGAATGACAGCTAAATGCTTGCTGGTGATGCCTTACACGTAGGCACGTCACTCTACTCGAACTCGTACGGAGATTATTAAAATTTTGAACGAATTTTAATTATTTCTTGATTTTTGCCGATTATTGTGCGGTAGACACAAAAAATTATTAGAAAAATACTTTTACTGAAATTTTGCGTACATCTGTGAAAATTCATATGAAGTTCGAGTAGAGTGACACGCCTACGTGTTAGGCATCCCCAGCATACATTTACCTGTAAATCAAAGTGACTTTCGGCATTTTTCTGCTCTTATAGTATTAATCCTTCCCAAAAAAGCCAAATAATGACGAAACACACGGACGGCCACTTGGGCAGGCTCATGGAAGTTCATGAAATTTCATGGAGGTTCTCGAAAAATAAATTTTTGTTCAGACTTAATGAATTTTATACATCCAAGTCAAACTGTTTAGGCGTTATTTTGAAGTCCTATCTAGACTCAAAATTTCATAGAAGACCGTTTTCCAAAAACTGTGAAACTCACCGAGGCCTGGAGCAAAGAAGTTGTGAACTAAGAAAGCCACTTGACGGACTCTCTTGACACCGAAACACTTCGGATGCGTCCAGCACATGAAAAAGTATTTTCTCGGGACTATTTTAAACGGAATAAACCAAAGTTGCCCTAAAACCGCTCCTCATTTTTCACAAGTTTCATGCACTTTTCTTAAAACCTACGTTTTACACGATTTTCACGCTTTTTTGACTATTTTGCTTCGGGGAACCCTCAGGACGGCTTTGGATTCAGATGGCTACATATACACTTTTTATCAGGGACACATTTAGAAACGTTTTAGGGGTGGGGCCCCAGACTTTTTAATAACTTAGTTTTTTGGACCACCCTAGTACACATGTTTTTTGAGATATGTACTTACATCGGAAACTCAACGGAATTTTTCAATACGCAGACAGACAGAAGATTAGAATGTTTCCACGAAAATTTCCTCTGAAACTTAATAAATGTTTGGCTTAATGATGGATTCGATTTCCATTCGCTAATCCAATGATGCTATTTTTAAAGTGGGCCGAAAAAAATCTACGGATTTCAAATAGGAAATTTGTAGCATTAAATATTTGTTGGAATTCGTTGTCTAGCCGTAAATAAAAGCAATGCAAATTAAGTATATCCTCGTCGCTAACATCCGCTTCTGATAATACAAAACAAACGATACAATTAGCAAATAGCGTTCTGCAGCAACAACAACTACACCATCAACATAAACAGAACTTGCCATATGTTTTCCTATTGACTTGAATTCAATGTCTATTTTTCTGATACGAATTAAATTTATCTTTTATTTCACAATGTGAAATCCACGTGCAATTTCAGCTCAAGTTCAAGTTTATTTTTGGCAATATCTGTTCGAATTAAAATCAATTATCGTGGAGCAATTTGTATGCATTACGTATTAAAGAATTGTAACAAATATTTTCCTGAAGCACTATTTCCGGCACATGTGAATTGTACTTTCCAGTCATTGTGTACAAACATAAACAAAAAAGCAATTTGAATCCAGAGCAGACTCTCCATACGGAGAATGTTTGTTTTCGTAAAAAATTTTATTGAAGGAAAACAGGCATAATAATTATTCCATTTGGATTATTGTTTGTAAAATATTTCTTTGATTGGAATTAAAATTGAAATTTAATCAAAATATTAAAATCACAAGGAAAATAGCCTGGAGCCGTTTATCAAATTATGGATTGTATTTCGATTATTTAGTTGAAAAAATTGGTTTTTCACATTTGTTAGGCGAAAATGCTAAATTTGACCCAAATTTCATCGAAAAGTTGTCAAATCTCAACATATAGGAACTCTTTAGAAAGATCTTGTTAATTTCTATCAAACTGCATTACATAAAGTTTGAGGAAATTTGGCGTCAACCAAAAGGACTATACGAGACTTTTAGTAAAAAAAGCACCGAAAGCGCTACAAAAAATTAAGGAAATCAACGAAAATTTGCTAAAACTTCATCTAAATTTGGTAAAATTCAACGAAAAAGGGTTTATTGGAAGTCTTTAGTCAAGACGAATCTAACTGTATGAAATTTGAAGAAATTTGGAGGCCACGAAAGACAAAAACAGGAAGAAAGCGCTCAAAACGTCAATTTTCGTAATTTCCGACTCGCTGCGCTCTGGCCACAAACTTCACTCTCGTTCCAATTTTTTCTGCTTGTACCACAAACTTTACTCTCGTTGCAATTTTCTCTGCTTTGGCCACAGACATCAATCTTGTTAAGCAATTTTCTATTTTCTTCCCTTGTCATGAAAATAACTATTGTTTCCCTTTGCTTAGGCTTTTAGATTCTTTGCAATGAAGTTCGTATCTTCTTTCAATTGCAAAAATATTTTGAATTAGATGTTTTACACGCTTCGCTGAAGCATTCGACATTCATGAATTTTTTGTTTGGGTTGATGATTATCGCTCTTTGTCGAAATAGTGTGCTAAAATAGTCACGGTTAGGTGCGGAGAACCGTGACTATTTTAGCAGAAGGAACCGAACGAAACCGAATCGAAAATTTAAGATCCTGACCTAAAGAATATTTAAAAATTTATTGGTAAATCCAGAAAGATCGTGTAGGAAAAATCGATCCCGTCCATGCCCCAAACTTTTCGAAAATACACGGATCGTAATAAACTGTCCAATAAACCATTGACATGAGTATAGAAAAGTAGCGATAGTGTATTGTTGAAGAATTAAACGAAACAATATCTATGACGTCATAACTTCTTGCTATATTTGTGACGTCGTATTTTTAACGTCATTTTTGCATCGTCATTTTATATTTATGACGTTATTTTTGTGACATCACATTTGTGACGTCATATGTGTGACGTCATTTTTGTGTCGTCATATGTGTGACGTCATTTGTGCGACGTCATTTTTGTGACTTCATTTTTGTGGTGTCATTTTTGTGACGTCTCTTTTATAAAGTGTACTGTACGTCAGTTTACCTAATGTGATTATTCAACGTGACTTCAACAAGTTTCTGCAGTGGTGTAAAATCAACCAACTTTATTTGAACGTTGATAAGGATATCCAAGATTGAGTTTGGTTACAATATTGATGATGTTGCGCTGACTCGTGTTAAGGTAATAAAACATTTGGGAGTCCTCTTGGACGAAAAACTGACATTCGGCAAACACATTGAATATATAATTGCAAAAGCTTACTCAATGCTGGCTGGACTTCGTTATGAGAACTTGTAAGGAATCTGAGAATATCAAAACTTTGAAAAGAATGTGTTTTGCTTACGTCCGTTATTACCCAGAGTATGTTTCAGTTGTTTGGCATCCTTATCAAGACACATTTGTTGACAGAATTGAATCAATTCCGAAAAAAATTTTAATGTACGCACTGAGGCGGACGGTGAAAAGAGACGAAAACTACAAGCTGCTGCCATATATTGAGAGATGCGAATCGATCAACATAGAAACACACGTCCGACGCAGAATCAATGCCTCCGTACTATTTGCATCTGATCTGTTGAATGGGAGTATCGACGCACCTAAAATTAAAAACAAGGCCATTCGTAATTCTAGACACACTCGTGCTGATGACTTTCTCGTTGTTGACGAACACAGAACAAAATAAGCTTTTTATGAGCCAATCAATAACATGTGCATGGCATTCAACCGCTTTTCACTACTGTGGTTTCAAAATATACCACGAGAATCGTTTAAGATGGCTATCAGGAAGTTGAATATTACATATAAGCTGAATGGTAAGATCAGAATCTCATAAACTAAACTTGGTTCTCACTCTAATCAGCAGCTGATTAGACAACTCGGATCTCACGACTCTCAAATGAAACTCTAAGTCACGGCCACTTGCGCAAAAACACCTGGTCTAGACGACCGTTAGTGCTCTTTGTTTCAGGTGGACCATTATATGACGTTGGTGCTTGATGGAACGACGAGCTACTTTCAATTTCAATTTTAGTCTAATTTCAATTATTCCTGTTTTAAACTTTTAAAATGTATTAGGGGGCTTCGGCCATTGATGTAGGAAATAAATAAATTAAATCATTTGTGACGTCATTTTTGTGAAGGTGCACAGACGGACGAACGAACGGACAGGAAGGGTGAACACATACAGTAGCTATCCTGCCGTACAACGCATGAAAAACTTAGCGAAGGTATCAGATGAGAGATTTTCAAATATTTTCTCTCGCAAATTCTCCTCGCTAAGTTTTTTATGCGTTGTAAGGAAGTATCGTTACTTGATAAGGTGAATTTGACTTGGCTGAGTTCCCCAGATAGACTATTGACTGACATGGTCAGTTAATTTAACTGGTTTTTTACACGTTACACGTTAGGTTAAACAGTCAATAAATCTGACAAACGTGATAACTAGCCTAGTGACGCTTTTACTTGGTATGGGAATTGAAGTAATTTCGTAATTGACATTTTAGTTACCTCCTTCGCTAAAGCACACCGGAGCTACGTGAATGTTTTTCAATTCAAATTTTATTCCATATTGAAATTACGTAGAAATAAAAATAGAAAATGTTTTACACTCAAAAACCTATATGGTATGCATTAGGGGAATTGTAATTGTTTCGAATGTATGTGGCAACACATTAGTTTCGGCCTCAGGGAGTTAGTAACAATCTTCGAGATCGAATGTGAATGTGTACTGACATGCAAAGTGAAGACATAAATCAATAATTATTTATGTAACAAACACATGGAAGGTCTTTCTTCGAATGTCTGTGACATTCGTAGCTCGAAGGCGAAGCTGTGTCTCTTTGATTTTTCGATCAAAATAGATCAGATGTTAAATTTTACCTTGAATTAAATTCCGAAGATAATAACAACCTAAAAAAACAATTTTGCAAAAATTTGCAGATCGAAAGTGTGTGCATTTATTTTTTACTAATAACAAACTTTTGTTATTTCATTTTCTGATTGAGAATATCTCACACATTTTGTTGATTGACGTGAAAACTATAACTAGATTTTAATTAGGTTAATAATTCATCGATAACTCAATGTTAATGAGCTAATTTTAAACTCGTATGAAATCATAGAACGCCACAAAATGTTTATAATAAATGCTAATTTGAACAGAATATTTTGCGGTCGCTTAATTTTTTTTTTAAATCTACGGTTTATTTATTTTAACAAAGGAAATTTTACGGAAACATTTATTGATGGAAAATTTTGCTTTAATTTGTCGGACGTAACAAAAGCTTTGATTTAAATAAAAACAAAACAGCTGGTTACAATATGCGATGCACAAACCCCAATTACAAATTAAAAAAAAGCCCTGTTCCATGAAGTTGTAATTACTTTTGTCCACATTTGTTCTATTGGTAAAATTGTGAAAATCACACGGCGATAACGTTTTGTTTTTAATACAAATAACAAATAATCTCGAGGGTGGTTTACAAATTTGCTGTAGTACCGAAAGCCCTAATAACGTTTGCATTTTTATTGTCAAAATATTTGGTGTGACTATCGGTAAAAACATATGAAGGGACCCGTACGTATTAGAATAGATGTGGCAAACAGAGTTGATGTTACGAAAAGACTTGAACGTATTTAAGTAAATATTGCCTTAACTCTTAAATGTTTGAAATAACGTCCACATTAAATTGTACTGAAAATTGCCAATAGGGCAATATTGAAAAACCCGTCCGAAGCAACGGTGTAAAAAAACCTTTCCGAAAGCACAAAATTGACCCCCAAATAGAGAAAAAATGTTCTTCTCAATTTTCTCTTCAACATAGCCGAAATACCATTCTTTGGGCTAGGGCCGACCTTAGTACCGACCTAGGGGCCTAAGTAGAGGCCTCGGACACATAATTCCATAGACAAAAACGTTTCTCTCAATTTGCTCTGCAAAATAGAAAAAACATTTTTTTCTAGGGCCGACAGACTTTAGGACCGACCTGAGGTCCACTTCAGCCCTAAGAACAGGCACCGGGCCCAAATTTGTTTTTGAATATAATTCGGTACTCCTCTCAAATAGAAAAAGAATCAAGAAAACCTTTTAGGATTTATCTGATTTATGTAAACAAACACGTTGGGCCATAGTATAAGCTCAGTTTTAGGGTTCTGGGTGAGTCTAAAGGTTTCTAATCAAAAAATTTTCTTCCATAAAATGTGAGGCATTCCCAGACCTTTCGATTAAAAAAATTTGAAAATCGGAAGAGATTTACTCGAGTTATGTACAAAGAACATGTATGGCCCTAGCAAAGACTCGTTTTTAGTGCCCTAGCTAATTCCAAGGGCAAAATCTCAAAAAAGTTTCTTTTACAAGTCGGTTTTGTACACAAAACACGTAGGGCCCTAGCAGAGACTCGTTTTTAGTACCGTAGCTAAGTCCAAAGACTCAAATCCAAAAAAGTTTCTTCCATAAATTGTCAGCTGTGCCCAGATCTCTCAAACAAAAAAAAATTTTGAAAATCAGAAGGGATTTACTCGAGTTATGTACAAAAAACACGCATGGCCTTAGCAGAGACTCGTTTTTGGTGCCTTAGCTAAGGCCAAGGGCTCAAAATCAAAAAAGTTTCTTCCATAAATTCCATCTCAGATTCCACATTCAATCCAATAAAAGATTTTTCGATTACCTTTCAGGAACAAAAAGTTTTTGAAAATCGGTTGAGTTTTACTCGAGTTATCGTGTTGACAGACAGGCGGACGGACGGACATTTTTTTTATTGCAGATTCGTCATCTAAGGACCATTATCGGTGCTCCCCCTACTCCCGGGTCGAAATTCGATTGGTTACAAACGTCGTGGTAAACCCCTTTTCGAAGAATTTCGTTCTTCGTACGGGTCTAAAAATGTTTACCAAATAGAACAGAAATAGAACATCGCGATGACTTAAATCATATCAGAGACGAGCACGAATCGAGGCAAAAGAGTGTGGAGATTCTGCCACAAATTTTTAAATTTTTGTGAATCTAGAGCAAGTGAAAGAATTTTGAAATTCTGCCAAAAATGTGCATTTTCAATCAAAACTCGAACACAAAGTATTGGTGGTTATTTATTTGGGACCTTCACTTTTCCCATCGCAAAATAGTAGCTTTTCAAATGCAAACTTTCTCAGCTAGTGTTTAAGCACAAACCAGAAGGGATCTATGGAGTCACAAGAGCTCAAAAACGCTTTTGACGAACGTTCAGTACACTGAGGAAAATATCTACAAGCGACGTAAGAATTGTGTTTATAACACACGCAACCGTGCACGTATTAAGAACGCCGTGTACGTACTATGTGAGTTCAAAATACGTATAGCATGCATTACACAATACTTAAATAGGGTTCATAATACGTTCACTGCGCATATAATACGTATATACGTAACAATATACATAATATTTACATAATATACGTAATATATTACGTATATATACGTAATATTATAAACGATCAAGCAAAGCAAAGAAATAAATTTCATCAGAACATCCAAAAATAAATATGTTCATCAAATCCATATGGTTATGTAGTTCTATGCAATGTGAGCACAGCATTGCAAAAAATGAAGTCCTATTCATCATAACAAATGGTGGTTTCCCCACTAGTCGGCTATGACACAGTAAGAGTTTCAGTGCTTGAGTTAGGATTAAATTTGGAGTTTTGATGATAGATGTAGTTATACTTTCATTCTCAGATATAATTCACTAGTCCCAGTTTTACCGTAGATTGTTCACATGGAACATCAAATAGTCGGTACTTCACCCCATATCAGCATATCAAGGTGCATGACTTGACTTATGATTGGCACTGGATGCCGAAATTTTGATGCTTCTAATATGTTCAAGAACACTGTTCTAGTTGAGTTCAATCTGAGCGTTATTACAATGACAAAATAATTCAAAATAAAAAATTCTCAACCGGTGACGGGAATTATCGCCCATACATAAATAAATTGGCATTTTCACCCAGGGAATTATCGCCCAGACAAATGGGAATTATCACCCAGGGAATTATCGCCCAGGGAATTATCAACCAGGAATTATTACCCAGCTATGAGACAACTAACACAGAGCTATTCGATACTTATCACCCAGTGGACTATCTCGCAGGAACTATAGCCCAGAGGAATGGGAAGTTTCTCCCAAGGAATTATCGCCCAGCTTTCTGATAATATAACATAGCTATTGGTTGCTCAAGAACAATCGTCCGAACGAAACGTCGCGAAGACCTGGTGGCTCACAAAGCCAGGATTTTGCGCTTTAATGAAATGCCACAAAAACCTGGGTAGCTAACAAAACTATGGAACTTTTTCCTTCTACAAAATTTCATTAAAACCTAGGTGTATAACGAAGCTAGGGATTTTTACCTTTTACGAAACGTCGCGAAGACCCGGTGGCTAAAAAAACCAGGATTTTGCGCTTTAATGAAACGCCAGTTAGTTGTCTCATAGCTGAGTAATAATTCCTGGGCGATAATTGCAATTTGTCTGGGCGATAATTTCTGGTTGATAATTCCCCGGGCGATAATTCCCATTTGTCTGGGCGATAATTCCTGGCTGATAATTCCCTGGGTGATAATTCCTTGGTTGATATTTCCCATCCATCAGGGCGATAATTCCTGTGTGAAAATGCCAATTTATTTTGGTCTGGGCGATAATTCAGGTCGCCGCTTCTAATATGTTCAAGAACACAACTGTTCTAGTTGAGTTCAATCTCAGCGTCATTACAATGACAAAATAATTTATCACATTCGAGCCTATAATAAGCCAATTATTACCCTAATAATAGGGCTATAATCGGCCTATTATAGTCGACTTTCTTGTTAAAAATAGAGTTGTAATGACGCTATTATAACCCGGTTCTTTAAAAAATGAGAATAAAACGTGTGTTAATATGACAACCGCATACTAAATCGAAAAATCAATCCAGACGAAATTTTTTGCTGCAAATTCGATGACTGTTTTTATACGAAATTTTTGATTTATGTTAATTTTGTAGTTATTTTTTTTTGCATAATTGGCAATTATAGGCTCAAATGTGATAAACTATCGTATAATACAAGGGGAACAATCGCGTAATTATAGTCTCGGTGGGTAAAAATTCACGGGGCTGACGCCCCTCGAACTTTTACCAACCTCGACTATAATTACTTGATTATACCCCTTGTATTATAATATACTATTAAAATAAAAAATTCTCAACCTGTTACCTTCTGTTACTTGTCTATGTCATCGAAAATTAGAGTAAAATTTCCATGTTTCAGTTTAATTGTTCCACGATCAAGCAAAGCCCGAGTAATATATAAATTATAAACGCAATTCTTGAGTGGCTTGCAGATATTTTCGTCAGTGTAGAACATTTTTCGTAACGAAGCAATTTGATCATTTTCATTTACTGCTGTAATAGTAGATTATGCACCTCTTGCCAAAATTGTCTTTTTCACGTGTGGGGTATTGTGGCCCTAGTCTATCGAGATAAGTAAATTTGATCTGGAGGGCGAGATTATACTTTTAGATAGATAAAAAAAGACATAAAAATTGACTCAACAGAGTTACAAACATTAATTTTAAGTATGCCAAGTGCTAAGTCGCGAAAGAAGATCCGATCGATCTCGGACATAATGCTTAGACTGACACTCTTTTATGCGCTTACATTTAATTAAAATATAGTTTTGCCCAACGAACAATTTCAGAACAAAAATCTCAGTCTACATTTGTTCTTAAAACGGTAAAGTTTTCCTTGTGGATTCATTAGGATTAATTAATTAAATGAATAGTCAAAGAAACAAGTAACGTACCAATTTCGCGATAAAACTTTCTTTGTTGATCTCCATTTGCCGTGCATCATATCCAACGTATCATCACAACGTATCGCACAACACAAATACATAAATTCATCAAATAATTGTCTCAGGAATGACTTTTCATTTCAAGTATGCTGTATTAGCATAAATCTATCCACAATAGTACAATTGTCTGCAGTTAGAGTGACTTTCAAGACAAAACTTATTTGAATAACGAAAAGAAATTCAAATTTAACAATTTAATTAACAAATTCAACGTTCACATAAAGCATAGCAAAAACAAAAAAAAATGTTTCTGGTACTTTTATGAAAGTCAAAACACTACTTGAGAATGTACTCAGCACTTGAAACAATATTGACTTATTGAAAACCAAACACCTGAGCATAAAACGTTTATAGTTTTGAAAATCTGTTTTTATTTACAAAGAAATTAATTAAAAACATATGTTAAGCACTTGTAACATTCGCTTAACTGAATATGTAAACCACTATAGTGAAAAGTGAGTCAAACTTGAAAGAGTTTTACTCACCTTGTAGACTAAGTTATACTGAATTAGATAAGCTAAAACATTTAAAATTATTAATACCGGTATGAAAAGATATAGAGTATACCATCTCTTCCCCGTAACTAACCAGAAATACCCACAAACTGCCGTCATAAGGAAAAAAAACTTAGAAAAAATCAGCGAAGATTTTCAACGAAATTCGCCGAAAAAAGTCAAATTAGCGACAAAGTTAAGAGAGCGTTCAGGAACTAAAATGTTCAGTTAAACTTATCGATCAGTGAATTTCATGACAGGGTTCTGACGTTTGTCGTTCAGAAACGATTTACTTCCACATGAAAAATTACCCGAACAAACAAACACAAAACAAAATTATTTTTTACATATTTCGGTAACAAAATTGATTAAGTTTCCTAGTTTTCAATTATTCGTCACGCTATACAGCAATGACAATAAATTTCGCAGAAAATTGATAATTTTGTTCAATACAAAAAATAATAACAAAACATCAATTACCTTTCACGACATTTCTCACTATCTTCACGACCTAAAATACGTCGTGAAGAATCTAACCTCAAAGTTAAACTTGACAGCATTAACTGAGCGACTCAGTTTTTTTTAACATTTTTAGTTCCTGAACGCGTTCTAAGCAAAAGATTCTCGGCGATTGTTCGTTGAAAATCTTCTCTGATTTTCTCTCAGTTTTTTTTCTTTATGTCGGCAGATCTTATTTGATCAAGAAAATATTGTTCAGTGCGCAGTAAACACAATTCGAAATCGGCGTCGTCGGATTGTGTCAAAGTGATATGACGAAATTCTAGTATTTCAAACCAAGAAAAATGTTGTGCATGCCAATGTCATTATGAAATTTCGTTATGTCACTGACAACCAGTCAAAAGATAGATGGCATAGCTACAACGGTCAGGAGTCAAGCTTCGTTAAATTTAAGAAGAAACGTTGTGACATTACACCCACGTGTGTAAACAAATATTACGACGAAATGACGATATCCCTCAGAAATGTCAAATAGCAAATAGAAAAAACGTAAGATCACACGAATTTTGACGTCATGATAAGATGCTTTATTTGTCCATACATTTTTTGCATGTGTTTCGTGAACGTCTAATTAATTTCGAAATTTTTGTCGTGCGCTATTTTAACAGAAAACCTTATCTGATTCTTCATTCTTAAATTTCATTGATAAGATTAAAAAACACAAACGAAATAAATAATGGATTAATAAGTAACTTAGTAAGCAAAATCTTAATAAGATTGTGTAAAGCTTACAAGTTCTAGTGTGATATTGAACTTTGTGATGGTTCGGGAAATGATTTTTTTCAAATTTATGGACGCACTTGAAAAGGAAAGCGTTTCCAATTGTTTTCATACGAGGCATTGTTTCTGAACGATAAGTGTAAATGCTTTATATATTTATTCACTATTAACATTGCGACTTCTTCCTGCTTTCTCGGAATTGCCAGAAATTATTGTTCAAAGCAATACTTAACGAATATTTCGTTTTAGAGGCTTTTACGATGGTTTTTTTTTGTAATGACGTGTTCAAAATAAAAAGAAAAATAGAGAGGTGCTAAAGGTTGCATACAAGGAAGGTATTTTAATGACAACACATTGAGTTGATGTTACTTTCTGTAATTACCCAGAATAATCTTTTTGCTGTAAATTCAATGACATGATTTGCATTACAAATTAAAGAGAAATACAAATTGCAAAGGTGACATTTTTTATTCCACTTTTTGTGAGTACTTAAGATTAAGTTTTCTGACCCCTTATGTGGATGTCATCATTAATTTCAAGGTGATAGTGAATAGTTTATAGATGACTGTTATAAAAAAAGTGTTCTAACTGTATACTCATCGAATATCCTATTGCTGTAAGAAAAAAAAGATTAGAAGCGCTCTCACTTAATCGTTTGTATTTTTTGACTCGACTGAAACAATACGCTGTTTTTGCTGTCAATATCTTTCGTGAAAGACAAATGTTATCGAGTTTTTTGATCGAGATTTGCTTCGATCGTCGACCTGATAAATATAGCTCAAGAGTCGAAAAAAGTTAATCGTTACCAATAAAAAAACATGTAAAATTTTTAGATCTCCACACACAAAAACTTTAAAACTTAATATAAATAATTCATGTAAACTACAGGTTTGTATTAAATTACCTCCGACATAATATTTCGGCAATTTTTTCCACACGATTCTCAGAACCAATGCTTAATGTATACAAGCACACACGGTTTCTTCAAAAAAACAATTCAAGATTACTGCTTACTATTTCAAGCACTTCAAGCATAACTAGTTTTCCAAATGTTAATTTCAATATCAGTTTCATTGTCTATTTCAAGCATTAATTCCATTGTTAATTAGGGACTTTCGTTTTGTAGTTCGGGTTGATCGTCGGAGGATGAATTCACTTCCTGCAAATAAAAACAAGACAATTAGAATTGACTATGACATCTCACAATCTGTAGGAAATTCTTTTATTTTTCTGTAAATAAATCACGACAACAACACTTTTTCAAAGGGAAATGTGACGCAAATCCTCGTCCCTTCTTCCAAAACAACTGATATCAATTTGGGTGACGCTTACAGCTTTCTTCCGAAATATTTTCACATTTGATTAAAAAATGCGTCATAAATGCCGGACCCTCTCAACGTAATAATTTTTCTGCGCTTTCCGACTTCACACCCCAAAAATCTAGCTTTACGTGATACGGGTAGCCAAATTCTTGCGCGTTAAATCTGAAAGCGCAGAAAAATTATTACGTTGGGAGGGTTCAGCCTTTGTGACCCAAATTGATATCAGTTGTTTTATAAAAAGGGACGAGGACTTGCGTCACATTTCCCTTTGAAAAAGTGTTTTTGTTGTGATTTCAGTTCTTTTGGAAGTAAGAAAATTGTTTTTGATGTTATTATACAGAGAATTTTTTCGAGCCGCCGCCGACAAACCAAACGCAACGGCTACTACTTCCAAGGGCAAAAATGATTCTCTCAACTTACTGTGAACTTACAAATGTGAAAATATTTCAAAAAAATTTTTTGCATTCCGAAGCTCTGCAAACGTCACCCAAATTGATATCAGTTGTTTTATAAGAAGGGACGAGGACTTGCGTCACATTTCCCTTTGAAAAAGTGTTTTTGTTGTTATATCAGTTCTTTTGGAAGTAAGAAAATTGTTTTTGACGAATTAAACATAGAATTTTTTTCGAGCCGCAGCCACCAAACCAAAGCGCGACTGCTACTACTTCCAAGGGCAAAAATGATCCTCTCAACTTACTCTACAACGTATCAAAGGTTTTTTTGAGCCGCCGCCAAACCGAAGCGCGGCGGCTACTACTTCCATGAGCGAAAATTATCCCCTCAACTTTCTCTACAACATAAATCAAACGTTTTTTTGAGCTCCCGCCTATTTTCCGCCATTTTGGCGGTCACCCCAATATACTACACTTCTTACCTCGAACACCCAACCTTGTCTCATACAAAATGTGCTACCATACACAATACACACATAAACACATACATATGGGCTTTATACGGTGCCAAAAAACTCAATTGTAATAGTCACACATTTGCATGCATTTCTAGAGGTCTACTACGCAAATTTTTTTAGTTGCGTCAGCGTCGTACTAGACGACCAGAAATATATGGAAAATTGTGTCTATTACAATTGAGTTTTTTGGCACGAACGTTCAAATATGGGTGCCTGGCGGGACGAAACGACTCACACTATTCACCTCGAACTTCAGAAACTATAGCTTTAGTTTTACATACAGATGTGGCGGGAAATTCTCATTGAAAACATTTTTAAATGTTTTTGGTCAGTGTATCGCATTTGACAAAAGAATCAAAGGAACATATTTTTTATTGCATAGGTCTCTGTTACATACATTTAAGGTTGGTATAGCTTTCGATTCATGGATCGTATGAGTGTGCGTTTTATTTTATTTTAAATTACTGAATAATTTTTATACTATGATTGAATCAGTCTAAGGTAAAAAAACCTTGGATTAGTTCATGTACAATAAACTAATTGTGTTATAGTATACCACATTTCGATGACGATTTTTTTAAATAAAAAGCCTCAACCTTTACAGTAAAACGCTATTGTATGTTGTGGAAATTGTTTTAAGATTAGATAAACTTGTTTTTTGACGTTAATCGCGTGCATTTCCACCATATAAATAAAAAGTTATTTATATGGAATAAAAAAAAGTGACCACAGGTAAATGTACATAAAGTTTCATTATGATAAAAAAATGTTTTTTTTTTTGTAGAAAAGAAATCCATAAATAATATTTCAATGTATTTTTTTGCATGACTAATTTTAATTTCAACAAATATTTTAGTTTCAATTTCGTTTCTGTTAGCTTGTGATAATTTTTAAATAAACATTTTCTTGTATATTTCAGCAGATTTCAATAAAATAAATAAAATCAGTTTTGCTCCTTTGCTTATAAAATGTGGATTGCAATAAAATCTACTTTGCATCGGATGTTACACAAAGATTTTTTTTTTTTTGAGCAACTTAGCATTCGTTAATTTTTTATCAGTTTACTAATATGCCGAAGGTTGTGAGATATTTTGTCATGCTATGTCTGCCCTGTAATGAATATTATTTTTTATCAGTCGTAAATAAATACGATTTCGTAATAGCAAATTTTGCAGGAACTAATGCAGCCATAACATCTACAACATTTTTGAAGATGCTACTTTTATCCAAACCAAATGATTTTCCTTGACATAAGCAGAGATTATGTCAAAGAAAATCATTTTAAAAGAGTAAAAGTCGAGTTTCAAACTATGTCATTAGTAAAATCTAACACACTACTTTCGTAATTACTTAGAAACATCTACCTTATCTGCTATGCATACAACATGTATGTGCATACATTACAGGTATTTCCTGTGTTTTCAAATAAAATGTAAAGCAACAATTTGATTATGAAAATCAGGATATAATGTCGCTGTTGGTGTAGAATCGCTCATGTAGAGTGCTTGCGCAATATAAGTTTGTATTGCTGGGACCTGGAATCGCAACCAGGGTAATCGTGTAGATTCTTAGTAATAGGAACTCAATCGAATAAATCGATACGTTTGATTACTGGAGTGAGCGTTGATCGTTGACAACTTTTACATTATGCGACGATTACCAAATAATGCTCAACACTATCATTACACCACATCAAATATCATCTATTTTGACGACAAAATTGCGATACCGAGGTTATTGTCAAATTCAGAAATCTCTAGAGGGTACTTTAGGGAGCGTTCATATATGATGTCTGCATTTTTCCGAGGTTTTGGGTCTGCAATGTTTCATATAGGAGTGCACATTAATCAGGAAACATTTAATTTGGAATGTGAAAAATCGGGAATAAAACAAACCATTTTAATGGGAAAATGAAAGTTGCGATAGAGTGTAGTCAAAGAAGCTAATTTTGAACCTTAGTCACCGATGATTCACCGGGTAATCACCGATGATTCACCGGAGAATCATCGATGAAACACCGGGGAATCACCGATGATTCACCGGGAAATCACCGGGGAATCACCAATGATTCACCGAGGAATCACCGATGATTCACCGAGGAATCACCGCTGATTCATCGAGGAATCACCGATGATTCATCGAGGAATCACAAATGATTCACTGGGGAATCACAAATGATTCACTGTGGAATTACAAATGATTCACTGGGGAATTCCAAATGATTCACTTGGGAATCACAGATAATTCACATGGGAATATCAGATGATTCACTGGAGAATCACAGATGCTTCACAGGGGAATCACAGATGATTCACTGAGGAATCACAGATGATTCACCGAGGAATCACAGATTATTCACCGGAGAATCACAGATGATTTACTGTAGAATCACCAATGATTCACCCGAGAAAGTTTTGTTTTGACTCGTTTGGTTGCATCATGCGCCTTCGGCTTGGGATTCAAAATCCCCACTCGTCAAAATAAAAATGTCCAAACCATATTGTAATATGCTATATTTGGATTATAGGGGATGAAAATAAGAAATTTCAGTCGTGTAACATCCAAAATATGAACACCTTTCAATTACCTACCAGAATACTGTGCGGTACGGGCTCAAGGTAGATGTGAAATTATTTTGTAATTAGAGGTAATAACTTACGTTGATTTTTTTAAAAACTTTGAAAATTGAATTTATTCAGATTTTCTCCGATTTATTTGGGATTTGTGAAGACAGATTACGAGAACTCTGCAAAAAATCACCTTGCAGTGGAATAAGAGAACGTTAAAACAAGAGTCGTTACTCCGTATCGACAATGTTCCAACAACCCAATTATATTGTGGAAGATTTGCTTTCATGTGTATTCTTTTTTGAACATTGACAGCCTCATTAATTATTACATTACTTTCCATAGGTAAATGTTAACATTTTAATTTTTTCTCATGATTTATCCGCTTAAATGTCAGCATATAAAAAGTATGATTTATTTAATGCGATATATACGGTTGTTTTAACTAATGTATGTACTAACATCATCAAAGTATCATTATAACACATCCCTCAACAACGGGTAAGATGAGGTTTATTTTATTCAACCAATTACACCCTTTCATAAAAGGTAATATCATTTCTGTACAACTTAGAAAGAATATGAAGTGAAAATGTAATTTCATAATTAGAGATGATTTTGTATTTTCTTCGTTGTTGTTTAATTCGCTTGATGTATATTCAAGATTGCGCCCTTACCAAAAGGATCAATAGTTCAATTGAAGGATGTAACAGAAAATTAACTTTGTTTCATCACTTGAAATTAATATGGTACGAATGTATAGAGAAAATACTGAAAGGATAATGCGAACAGATTTTTTTTAAATTGTGAAAAACTTTTTATTGATTACTAATAAGTACATAGTTTTATATGTTGATGGGAGCAATAAAGTGTTCAGCAGTGGATAGCTTTTCATACTTAAAGTTACTTTTTCGTTGTCCGTGTAAGTTCGTTCAATTCATATTTAAATTATTTGGTAGAAGAAAATTTTTTTGAAAAGAAATAAAAACTTCGTTGATTATTTTTGTCATTTTATCTATATACTTGGCTTACTTAATCACTGGCTTGAGCTTTTCTTTGTTATCATTGCAATAATCGAATCAGAGGGTTTTCGGACATTTGGAGCTTGGTTTTGAATTTCAGGTTGATCTTTTGGAGCTGTGTTTTAATCAACGGTATGTTTGCTTTTAGGTGAAGATCATGGGTTGGGTGATTGTATGGAACATTTAGGATCAGTCTGAGGCATTTGTTCTGGACAACCTGGAGTCTGTTCAGGTGAGATTCAGCGCAATTACTCCAGACCGGACAAGCGTACAGGATAATGCTTCTGATCATGGTTTTATAAATAGAAATCTTGTTTATCAAGTCAAGATGGGACTTGCGATTCAAAAGAGGGAATAATATCCCAATAAACTTGAGCGCCTTTTCGACAGTAAGATCGATGTGGCGGTTAAAGCATAGGGTTTTGTCTAGAGTAACCCCCAGATATTTAATTACTTTGCTCCAAGGAACTTTTGAGCCGAAAATCGAAACCTCACTTGTGGGAAGCCATTGAGATGCTCTTCTTCTTGTGAAGTATAAAGCTTGGGTCTTTTCGGGATTCAGTCTAATTTTCCATTTGGAACAATAGTCAGATAGCTGTTTGCTGGCTTTTTTGAGATTTTTCATGACTTTATTAGGGCTCTTACCGGATGTGTAAACAGATGTGTCATCCGCAAATAACCCTTTTTCTGAGGCTGTGATGGTAAGGTCTGAGGTGAAGATGTTAAACAACGTCGGACTTAGTACACTGCCCTGTGGTAGGCCAGCAACAATTTTTCGAGTGGAGGAGTCAACGCCGTTGATTGACACAAAGAAGGATCTTTGTGTTATGTATGAACTTATCAATTTCACTAGGTAGAGCGGGAATTTGAACTTGAATAGTTTGTGCAACAGTCCTTTATGCCACACGCTGTCAAAGGCTTTTTCTATATCAAAGGTGAGCATGCCTGTTGAATGCTTTTTAGAGAGAGACTTTCGGATAGCTCGCGAGATTCGCATTAGCTGATGGTTTGACGAGTGGCCTTGTCTGAAACCAAACTGCTCATTTAGGATGATGCCGTTCTTCGACAGGTGTTCGTTGATTCGATACAATATAATTCTTTCGAAAATCTTAATTAGACAGCTCAGTAGGCTTATAGGACGGTAGTTGCTAGCGGATGATGGGTCCTTGTTCGGTTTTGGGATTGGAATGACTTTAGCAGTCTTCCAGGTGGCTGGGA
>CM055406.1:31354377-31394661 GCA_029228625.1 Pseudolycoriella hygida | reverse complement strand
ATGTCCCGACTCATTCCTATTGTTTACGTACAGAGTATTTGTTTCGTGCTCCTCATCATCGTACTGATTATGGCTATAATGAACCAGTTACATCCATCTCTAGAGAATTCGAAAAATTCAAAGATGTTTATGTAAACAGTCTCACTCGCCAGAGCTTTCGTTTCAGGGTAAAATCAATGGTGATTTCATCTGCCCAGTGATACTTGGCTCCAAATCCATGTCACAAGGCTTCGATTGGATGCGTAATCAACTTTCGTAGTCCATTAGCTCGACCTATACAAACAAATGGTGGTTGTAACTCCGACGGGTCGACCGGTTTTACACCACTCTCGCGTTGCTTTTTTCCATACGTTGAGGAGCATGATACTAATTTTTATATTCATGTATATTCATGACAAAATAATAGTCAGCATAGTTTCAAATTTCGATAATTTTGTAAATCGATTGACAAATAAATGTTCTAATAATAAAAATAATAAAAATTATTTCATAACGATCCAGAAGGGCGAAGAGGAGTTGGTCGTCCAAAAATTAGATGGATTGATGGCGTCGAACAAGATCTTCGGACGCTCAGAATAAGAAATTGGCAATACGCTACAAACGACAGGATTGGATTGGAATTCTGGAGCAGGCCAAGGCCCAAAAGTGGCTGTAGCGTCGAAAAAGTAAAACTAAAGATTTATTAAAGATTCAATGGCAATTCGCTGTCTTTATTCAAAGAAAACTTAATTACATTACAATTGACCTTACTCATTTATGTCCGTATAATTTATTTCAATAAAGAACATCGTTATAAAGTAAAAATTGTTCTACGACACATCTCAATGACCTACAACTTTTTTTTTTAAACTCAATACTGAGGCGAGCGCTGAAAAAAGTTCAAAAAATTCGCGCGAAATAACATCGCATTTATATTATAACAGCTTTGCCTGCCATCGCATTAAAAAATTGAATTTTTAAAGACGATTTAAAAAAATTAAGTCGCGTAGATTTCTTTTGTTTGCAGATTATTGCTTTTTAGAACATAGGGTATGGAATAAAAATATAAAAAAAAATGATGCGTAAAGTCAATTACAATTTCGGCACAGTGTACCGAAGGAAAGTGCTCGGCGGTGTTGATACATTTTTTAAAAAGTTGTCGAATCTAGCTGAAGCATCCTGTCCTGAAAGTAGCTCGTTGAATAAGTCAACATATTTGTCTAGTCTGAGCCATTGACATGTTTTTTGTTAACTTTATCAATTTGATGAAAACAATTTATTGCTGCTGGCTAACAATCTTTTGTTTAAAACTTTAAAAAATGACAAATTGCATCATAAAATTGCGCAGCAATGCAGTTTTTTGAGAAGAAATCAATTTTAGAAAGTAAATTTGATAAATCGGATTAGATATCTGAACGATGATGTCGTAAATCAAATGAATTGGAAGCATTCTCATTCGTTGTATTGGTTACAATATTTTATTGTTGAGCTTAAAAAGAAATGTTAGTTGACCAAGCAAAGTTTTTCCAATGGTAACATTGTCTTCGTCAATATATCGTTGATAAAACAAAATCCATCAACAATGGCATTAATATAAATGAATTTACTATACCATAACACGCTGAACAAATACTTTATTATGTTAGTGGGTATGAATAAAATATTGTTATCGAGGGTTGAATTACCAACAGAATAGCAAAATTATAATTGCGTCTACCGTCGACATTAACTTATCAAAACATTTATTTCGGGATAAGATGAACAAAATTTGGATCAACAGTTTCGAATTGAAGGAAATTTCAGAGATTATATTAGCAAATCCCTCCCCCTCAATTGTTTGCTTTACGGCTTAAACCACGAAGTAAATTGCTTTAAGTAAGGTAACTGTCTGTATAGACGTTTGCTATCGGTGATTCTCAATGCACGATCAAATTACCGCAGAATTTTCCAATTCAATTAGTTTCTAGTGTTATTTTTCATTAATACTTATTTATAGGTATCGAATTTTATGGACTTACACCTCTGTTATATTTATTGACAATGTAAATGTAAACTTCTCCACATTGTAAATTATATTTTATCAATTTTCCAAAGCTATCTTTATTCAAACATTTATATATAATAATCCACCGTTACTACCCGTCCGGGTCAGAGGTTAGATCATTTTTTATTTACTAGTCCCGCAATTTTTTATGAGCTTTTCTTCAGATGGATTTTTCTTACAGATTCTTTCGTAAAGAAGTTTTTTCTGTGTCAGTGCCATCTATGATGCACTAGGTGCGGAGACTAGTAGGGCTTAGAATACCGGTTTACACCATTAATGTGTTTTACTGGCAGGCATTTTTTGGACCACATGCTTAACGTGAATTCCGAACCACGCCTAGCGGTAGCTCGCATTTTGCCATTAGGATTTTATGGTGCTACTTATATCTCCGCCTAAATATCTCAGATATCTCAGATATGTACATGGAATTCATCAAATATGGGTGACGTCATATTTGATATTCTTCTGCTTACGATTCGTTGCGGCACCAAATTCACAACTACCCATATTATGAAGGCTAGGTGTGCCTGGGAACGCTACCTTCGTGCTAAACATTGAAGAAAAATCCTACAGAATTTGTACTCACCAGGATTGATAGATAGATTAGTGGGTGGGAATTACCCCTTACACCTAAGCCTAAGGATTGAACTCGGATATTCTTGGTGGAAAGCCAAACATTTAACCATCCTTAAATTGAGCCAGTGGAATAGAAGATTTTCAAAAGATTACAGAGAATACTGTTCTAGTACGTGGTGAGTATTGGCGCAATCAATCCGTTCATTTAAAGATGAACACTGTAGTAGTAGCATTGTTTACGGTTGGATAGCGGGATTCATCATAATTGAAATAGTTTCGAAAAAACAAATTACGGTTTTATGTCGTCAAACCGGTTAATAAGGTTTTATTCTATGTGAATTTATAGTTAGTCAAGTTTCTAATATGCAACTCCACAAAATAAGCTTTTAAAGCATATGCAACAAGTTGTAAAATGTATGTTTTTGGCGTACAGTGTAATTGTCAATGTAAAAAATCGATGTTAGTGAAAATAATATTGAATGCTCATTTTCCAAATAATTGAAACGTTCCTGTTGTAAGTGTAAATTAATTCACAAACTTAGTTCCGTGGAATTGCATTTATTCCAGCCATTGTTGTTAGCAAATGAGAAAACACTTTGTAGAACACGTTTTCCTATGTTGCACACATGGCATAAATTTTGTATATGTATGAAGTAGTACTTGATTAGCAAGATAGAAATTTACGTTATAACGTTTATGTTTTCGGGCCCAAACATTGGCTTTTCACATTTAATTCAATTAATCGATATTTCGTGTGCTTGATTGCGCACTTTCAGCCAGGACACTTGGTGCCGAAAATTTGAAAATGCCAAAATTAAGGAAGTAGCGAGTACATTACATTGTATTAGTTTATAATTTGACACCTGGCTGCGTACTTGAGCCCTATACCTGAGACTGGTGCAAGGCCTTTGTTCTTACCCACTTTGAATGCAGCAGCAGCAGCAGCTGAATTGAAAGTTGTGTAATGTATAGAGTTCACTCCTACCTCCACTTTGGTGAAAACAGATGTTTAGCACCAGGCTGCCTTCTTTATTTCCAGCTTTAGGTCTCAAGTACGCAGCCTGGTACCGACTTTGATGGTGTTACTTACTAGTAACTTCACTTCTTCTTCCAATTTGGCGTAGTCAGAATTTCAGCACCAGGCTGTCTTGGTTTAACAAGGTTTTACCTTTCGTCAGACGCCCTCTTAAGACAAATAAATTCGACGGTTTAAGTTTCAGAAAAATGTGCTGATGCACGAAACACACTATCAATTCTAATTGCTCAACTTAACAATCCTCTGCCAAAAGAATCAACGAATTCTCGTTAAAAATCAACAATCGAGGTGTGTTCGTTGATAATTTCTCTTATATTGAAAATAGGACATTCGTCACAGTATTTTTACACATTTTCTTAATAAGTTGTCTATTTTAGCCAATGTATTGGTTCCACATCTCACTTTAATATGAAAACATTTTCATCAAAATCACCTATTGTCAATACAGAATTGTTGCGGAATTAGAAATGTTTCTAATTCTCGAAAATCAGATTTGACAATTGCTGATTTCATAAAAATGACGAACTACAACGAAATTGCTGAGATCGGCAACGCATTGTGTTGTTTCCACACTAACAAGTTCTAAGGGAAAAAGGATGAAAGTCGTCCAATTACGTTACAAGATGGTGTTGTTGCAGAGCTTATCCAATGTCAAAATATTCAATGGGTACTTTTAAGAAGGAAATCAAAAAAATTTTGTTTTTTCAGTCAAAAAACCGGACTTGCGTCACAGCACCTAACATTCCTAGGGCCATGATTAAATCTAATCAACTTATATTCGGTTATATATTTGTTTAATTTTGGCTTAAAACAGAAATATATTTCAGCAAATAGCGAAATATTGATATTACACGCCTAGAAATCGGATCAGTACTAACATATTCTTCTCTTCTGTCAAATGAATTGTGAAAATAAAGAAATAGAACGAAAGTGTTAACGTGTAACCTTAAGTATTCCATGCATTGACGCATTGGCGATCCACTGTATCGCAAGTTAAATTTTTAGGAATATTCTAATGAAGGTTTTCTCACTCTGATTTCTGAAAATAATGAAAAAACGCATCCCATGTGAACCTCGTTCTTCTCCATAGGATCATGTTTTTGTCTATCTTTTCGAACATGAAAAAGAGAGGAAGAAACATCAATGAAAAATCGTGTCCCCATTGGAATCAAATCATCATTTTAATTCAATGAAACGTAACTTAATTTGATTTATTGTAATTAGATTGTTTTCACCTTAATTTGCGTTTCAATCAAATATTTGCTCATGAGGTTTCACCCTTGCTAAAATCACACAAAATTAATTTCGAATTGGGCATGATGAATTGTAAGATGTTTGCTTTTGAATGTATTTTATTTATTGGTTTTGCCTCGAAGACTTGGCTCTCCATTTAAGAAAATCAAATTTCAAGTTTATACAAGAAATCTGACAACCCCAAATCCGGCTATAAGGTTTTTACTTCATTCTTCAGGAACTCTTAAACACTTTCTTCTTCTTTACTGAGCTTCTTTACTAAGCTTCGTTTATCAACAATAAATAAATTTTCGTCCGTTTTTCGATATAGAAACATATATTTGAGGATAAAGTGCAGAATTTTATTCTGAAAATCTATCTAAAACATCTAACAAGTCTATCTACGCCTAGGCCTAGGGACCTGTGAATTGAATGTCTTCTTTTGCACCCTGCTACTACCCATCCTCTAAACGTACGTGAACCAGCGCATATGGCTAATATTTGTGATGTGAATTGATTCTTCTCAGTGAAATAATAAAAGCGTCCTTTCACGTAGAGTGACAAACAAGAAGAGAGTTTATTTACGATCAGTCGTTCTTATGACTATATTATATACACAATGTCTGTACAGACGAAAGAGGTCCTATGAGCAGAACAATTACTCTCGAGGTTCCAAAGCTTTGTCGCCTCTTTCCCTGACGATATCCCTTGATGATTATCCCACTGCTCTCTCCAGTCCACCCAACTTTCACTACCGTACAAAATCGCTAGTGCCTCAAGATTTACCTGCAAATAGCCAGCACTCAATTCCATCTTGCTCAACCGACTTGCTATCGCGTTTACCACTTTCCTCCTGTCCTCAAATTCCCTATTTAAATTGCCATCATCTGAAGTGCCATCCATAAAGTACGTACTTCGTTGGGGGGGGGGGGGGGAGGTGGTTTTCGACGAAAGCGTACGTTTCATACATATCAAAATTTCTGTCCATACATTTTTGACTACGAAGGAAGAGGGAGGGTGTCAAAATTCATTCATTCATGACCCCTAAACGATTCTTTACCCTTATCTTCATTCCAGACTCCTTCCTCTCGTATGAGAAAATATCTCCTTCAAATTTGGAAGAGTTTTTGTTACAAAATGGGCCACCTTGGGATGGCAACATACTTTTGAAATAAATTCCTGGTGGTGTCTCTCTTTTTTGCAATTCTACTCTCTAAGCGACGATGAAATAAGGAGTTCAGGAACTAGACCGGTCCTTTGTCTAATTCGTGAACTCCTTATCATATCGTCGTCTAGAACATTTTCATGGAGAAAAACAAACAGAGGTCTGCATTTCAAGCTGGGCAGCCTGGTGCCAAAAAAGTTTCTATGACAATGCTGAAGTGAAAAACGAGTACATTACTATGCACACGGTTCTAACTAGGCACCAGGCTGCCTACTTGAGAAGTTTAAGTGACCATAAAGAACGCAGCCTGGTGCTAAAAATGTCGAAACCGCAGTTACAAATGTTATACGTCACATCAATTTCAACGCGGAAGCAGGCTGCCTACTCAACATATTCTACTGTCAACATAGAGGGCAACAGCAGCCTGGTGCCAAACTGAAATTTATATGACGTATATTGCCGCAACAATGACTTTAAGAGATTTTCGGCACCAGACTGCCTTCTATAATGCTTTTCAAGGACGGAGCCTGGTGCCGAGTTGGAACCAAGTGAACATATACTCGTTTTATTATCCAAAATTGCCAAGGGATTTTTTTTGGCACCGGACTGCCTTCCGGAATCGACCAGAAGATCGTGACCTTAAAAAATATAGAAATAATTTCCTATAATTTTTACGTTAAATTGGATTTTTATTGAAATGTTAAACTTTTTTTTTTTTTAAATTTACAAACTTAATTGTCATAAAACAAATTAAAAAAATGTTAGACCAAGTAGAAAGTTATACTGGATGTAATGTTTGCGTTGTGTACACAGTAGCACAATTATTAATTCATCGAATGTTGTAATTACTGTAATAGCAACAGCGCTTCCATGAATACTATTCATTGAATAGTCAGCAGCTTCGGTAGTATTTAGTAATAGCTTATACTTCAGAAATGATGTTCCCGGCCATAAGTTTACTGTGGGCAGCTTGTCCTCAATATCAGGAACATATTTTGATAAATCGGTTGAACAATCACTTCGAGTTTGACTCTAACGTTTTCGTGCTGGATGCATCAGTTGAGCACAACCGATTTTTGCCCAATGCCGCTCAGCCAACGCCTCAAACATTACTCGTTTTTGAAACCGTTGACCGCAACTTTACACAAATCGAAAATTTAATACGAATGAAGAAAGGCATCCTTGGCAGAAACCCATTTCTAATTGTATCAACGATGGGTACAAATTTTAAGGAAATCTTCAAATTGTTAACTTGCATAAAGGAACTTCAAAAACGTAACTATCGAATCAAAATTGGAATATTTTTCTCGAAAGTGCTTTCAATTACAGAATTGGAAAAGATTTCGAAGTGGTGTTGGAAGCACGCAATTGTAAACATTTTCGTAGCTTACGACTCATATGAGAATACAAATCAAATATGCCCTTCGGATCATTCGTTAAATCTTTTCCATTTTGATTTTTTCGGTGTGGTGAACGTGACTTCGAAAGACTCGCTGAATGACATCTTCCCAAGTATAACTTTACGTTCTCAACAATATCGATATCGAATGCCACCTGCTTTTCCTCTGGAAGACATAATATGGCGTAATGTACTTAAATCACTTCATAGTGATTCTGAGCTGGTGACGGTGCCTGCATCTTTGCGTGAACTACTTCGTTATGATTTGATCGATATTTCGCCTCAGCTGTCACTCATGACACTGTCAAAACACTCTCATTTATATCCAATGATCATGACAACGGTTGTACTTGTAGTGCCCAAAGCTTTGGTGTTTTCTGAGTTTACCGGCTACTTACAAACAATAGTCAATGATAATTTTTTCATTATTTCGTCGGTCACAGTCATTTCTGCGGTGATCGTCTTGACTGTGGGTCGTTTCATTAAAAAGAAAAAGGTCTTATTCCTTCAATCATTAGCTGATGTTCTGAATACTCTTTTGTTGAACGAAAATGGGAACATCGCGTATCGGAAGCTGTATCGTGTAGAAGCGTTTGTAATGGTTCCATTGACGTTTGGAGGCTTCTTCATAGTACATTTTATTCTATCAATTTTCCGAAGCTATCTGATTCAACCATTTAGTTCTACTGAAATTGAAACAATGGAAGATCTCTACAAATCGAAGTTTCCTGTTCTAACACATAGTGAAATTTTGCGAAATCGATGCATTGAATGGTTAAATAATTCATTCCAAAATGGAGACTGGGATCGTAAACTGCATATGATATCAACTGCAGACTTTCAATCGTACGTTGTTCGATATAACTCTTCCGCCTCATTTCCAATGGATCTAGATCGAGCCGAATTTTTCATAAAATATCAGGAACGCTTAAATGTTAGAGGTTTCCACATTCCGTATGAAGGACGTCTTTCGACATCATTCGGAGCTTTCATTGTGAGAGATGGTTTTCCATTTACAGACCTATTGAACCTAGTGATTCTCAGAACCAAAAGTTCGGGATTGTATGAAAAATGGGTTGAAGACGACGATGAAGCTTTACGTAAATATATTCAGCAATTACATCAGAAAGTTGACCATGAAGTTGACATTGACAAGATCCCTATGATGGAGGTTATTGTTTACGGTTGGATAGTGGGATTCATCATATTTATAATTGAAATAGTTTGGAAAAAAATTAGAGTTTTGTGTTGTCGTGCCGGGAATTTCGACCACTAGCTAGAAACAAGTGACTATTTTGCAACTTTGCTGCAAAAAATAAACTTTATGCACCCGAGTGTCATCACGTCGAACTTTAAATGCCTGTGTTGCATACAACGTTGTATGAGCCGTCGCCTCATAAACATCTATTGTCTATTAATGTTCTTTTCACTCGATTCCATAAAGCGTTATTTTGAAGTACATGCAACACGTTGCGAGATTTGTTTTTGGTCACACGTTGTGAATTTCAACTCCCACCGTTTATTGAAGAAATGAGCACTTCGCAATTTGTTGTATAAATTAAGAATTGTTCACTAGGAATTAAAAAATGTCGTTGTTAGCAGAATGCTGTTGAACACAGAGGTATCTTTCTAACAAAAAAGTTTTATAACAAGACCTACAGTAAAGTGAAGTGGCGAATAATCGATGATCATTTATTTGTCACTCGTTTCATCCTGGTAATAAACCAAACTAATATTAATATTATGAATTGTAATATCTGTCCACGATTAAAAGGAATGTGCGTGCTACAAATTGTTTTTGAATGAATATAAAAATGAGTTCTCGA
The DNA here is from genome assembly GCA_029228625.1 of Pseudolycoriella hygida. Taxonomy (NCBI): domain Eukaryota; kingdom Metazoa; phylum Arthropoda; class Insecta; order Diptera; family Sciaridae; genus Pseudolycoriella; species Pseudolycoriella hygida. Next base: position 31,385,403 of record CM055406.1, on the reverse strand, counting down.
AGACGAGCAACGTACCAGAATTCGACACCTTAGTCTTTCCTGAAAATCGGCTCTCTAATGATGTCGTCATTCAAATTCGGTTTAAAATTTGAGAACATGGAACAATATTTTGATTATAACTCCAGTAAATAAAAAAATGGTTAGGAAAATTAGAACGCAAGAATAGGACGAACAAAGCGTCAGGAGTGACAATTCAGTGAGGATATCTGAAGAAGTTAGCATGTGTAGAATTAATAACTAGGGATTGCAATACCGGTATTAAAAACGGAAAATACCGGTATTAATACCGGAAAATACCGGTAATAAAACCGGAAAGTTAATAGTTTTTCATGAAAAAATGTGTACAAACTTAATGGTAAGACCAGAATTTCATAAACTGACAAACTTGAAAGCGAAAGCTCATTGCCAAATGGTTTAACTGTTCCAATGAAAATTGGTTCTCACTCGACCAATGCAAATTGGTTTGTAACCTAATCAAAGCCTGATTATTCTCTGCTCACGCAGTCGATGTGACCGTAACACGTCACAGAAAACTAACCTTCACTTTCAGGTGGAACCATGAAAGACCGCTCCCACCCAAGAGGCGTAGATGGGTTTTAATTGGAACAGCGATGTCGTCATATATGTACAGTACATTCATCAAGTCTTTAAATGTTTAAACACATCTTAAAAAAAATGTTTTGTTTAATTGTTAAATTTTATTTATTGTACAACATTTGTTTTTGAAAAGATCGATTTTTTACTGGCTGCGCCATTGTGAGCAGTCTTTTTTTTCGCTTTAAAATGTATGTAGTCAGGATTATTTGACGAAATAAATAAATAAATTAAATTAAACTTTTGGATAAATTGAAAAAAATCCTTAATTATCATTTCGCGTGGGAAATTCAATTTATTTTAAAGACTTTAGCAATGCTAACTTGTTCACCCATTAATTTATTAAATCCTTTGGCTCAGCACTTTGCGCGTGGTAAGAAGCGTCATACGGCTGTTAAGAAAATTAGTGACAAAACACCATAGTTTAACGAATTGACTTGGGGCATTTCTATCTTTTCGATGGAAAACGTTATTCTGAGTAAAAAGTTGTTCTACGGTATGTCTCTAAGACGCGTAGATTATTTTATAAAAGTAATTTTGTCAGCCACCAAAAACTTGACTTGTGACCTCGATAAGAATAAATTTGTTTGACCTACTCGGTAGCTAGAAATATATGTATGGCCACGTTTTAGATTAACAGAGTATGTACCTTAAAACAGAGTAAAATCAAAAATAAAGATCCGCCATTGCATAGTTTTCTCATGTGCGGCTGTATGTTTCGATGTTTGGATGCCCCAATAATAACTTGTCTTGATGCCCCAAGTCCATTGTAAAAAATTCTAAAGTTCAATTTTACGTCACCACTTTTGCGTCTTAAGTTATAAAAAAACATTTCGGTACTAGTCTTCAAAAATTGATAGATCTGATGAATATATATATATTTTACCAAAATTAATCTGACCAGTGACGTGTATAAAAGCATTGTCATTTCAGATGTTTGTTCACTCGATTCTCTGTCCTTGCCAACGACAGATGTTTGCTTACCCCATTCTCTGTTTTTTGCTGATATACACGTAGCCACGCAGCATAGGTGTACTGATGAGTCTTGATAAGACGAAATCAGCTAAACTTATGGTTGTTGATATAGAGAATTACTTGAGTAATTTTCTTTTCTTCTGTTGCCTTGTCAACAAATTTGGTCTATCCAAGCAATACAAAATTCTATCAAATGAAAAATTTAACATTTTATCATAGTAGTCCATACTGTCCACTAGACGGTAGGACTATCGCTTTTTGGTAGAGAGGGATCATCTTATTATAAAGAAGGCCTCACACTGAAAGACTTAACTAAATGGTCAAAGTATGATGATCATGATTAGCCCAAGTGATTCAAGTAGACTTTGTAGGACGCGCCTACTATACTATTTCATGATTCCATTTTTCCACAAATGAGAGATACGGTTAATATAAGATCCAAAAATGGATTCGAATTTAGCAACCAGAAGAATGTTGTTCAGACCCTTATGGAGAATCTATGTTCTACATATAGAAAGAGAGATGTTACCTCTTTCGAGGTTGAAACAAATCTGATTTTATTCAAAGAAAACATCGGTATTTATACTATTCCTTTGGATTCTATGATTACAACGGATTTAAATGTTTATTTCTGATTGCTATGATCTGTATCACCACAGATACTTCCCCTCCTTGAAAATTCTGATTTGGTCTATGATTTGAATTTGGTCATCGGTTCAAGGTTCGCCAAAATTGCCAAAGATTTTCATTTTTGAATGGTTGGGAATTGTCAAAAATTCTTGTTGTTCCATGGTGATATGCCAAAATTGCCAAAATTTTGTTGTTGATGTTTCTCCAAAAAGTGCTTCTTGATTTCCATAAAATATACTTGGAAGCGAATGTATATTTTAGCGGTATGATGATGTTGTTTGAATTCCTGTTATGGAATGGAATTTGTGGTGGTTGAGACTGATAAATGTAGCATATGTAGGACTGCTAATTGGTGTATCAGTATACAAGCAATTGCATGGAAAAATTTGGCTAGAAAAACTAACAAGAATTGCCTTGTTGTACAAGTTATGAAACTTGTGAGGTTTGTAAAAGAAGGATCTTGTAAGTTGTCAAAGAAGATGTTTTTATTGTTTCTTCTTGAATTTGGTTGAAGCTTAGCCTTAGGAATACGCACTAAGAACGAAATGTTTTGATGGCAGAAAATTTTGGAAAACATTTCGACTAATAACTGGCATGTATGTTGATGCCGTCAAGGTTTCATTGTAAACACTGGATTAAGTTCCGGAAGTGTTTGATTGCCTTGAGAAATTTGTTAACCTGTACAGGATTTTGGGGTTTGTGTACCAGATTTTTGTTTGCTTGATTGTTTTGTAAGTGATAGTTCAAACTTGAAGTTTTTTTAGGCTAAAAGTCTTTTTATTGAGCTATCACTTAAGGTTGTAGGTTATCAACCTAAAAATTAAGTTTCGGATGTTGGTGAAACTGAGTTGGTGTAACAAAAATCAAAGTTGTATATTTCACAGTGAAATCATACAGTGTTTTTGATTTTTGTTTTTTAAGAAGAGTTTTTGACAAACTTAGCAAAAATGAAATTTGAGTCCCCTGCACGTCTTGTTTAATAAGTAGAACGGTCTGGCTTTAGTGAATATTTCTTTGAAGAAAAGAAAGGGATTCAGCTCAGAGAACGTAAAACGTTTTGCAAGACGTGGGGTCCACTTCAGCTTCAGAAGAATTACGAACTAATTCGGTTGGAATTAGTGACTGAAAAAATCATTTAGCTGTGTTTGAAAGAAACGAGTTCTCAAAAGATTTGATTTTTGTTGTTTAGTTCTAAAAAGAAAATTTTGATGGTTTGATGTCCAAAATTGTTAACTGAAATTTTGTTGGTAAAATTTTGATTTGCAAGATGGTATTGTTTTGACAATGTAGTTTTAGATAAATACAAAATCGTAAAATGTCTCGTTCCTACACAGCATTACCTGGAACAGATGGAACGTACATCAATTCAGTAGTGTTAACTGAAAGGACGATTGGTATTTTGAAAAATTTATTTGTCAAAATTGCAAGTATTTGTCCGAAAGTTGTTTTGTTAGAGGACTAAAATTTTGAAAATTAACTGTGAAGTTAATTTTTGTTCCAAAAAGTTTGGTTTTTTGGTGACTTGTTGGTTTTTAGTTACTGATGGTAGTAACTAAAACGATTTTCAGTGACAACATTTTTTAGCCGAAAATGGTTGGTAGAAACTATTTTAGCTTAAAATTATTTTATTACTTTTTGCTTAAAAACTATGTTTTTTAGCTTAAATAGTAAAATTTTGAAATCGAGTTTGTTGATGGTAAATTCAATTTGAAAAATGTTGTCTTATTGATTTGAATCATTAGATCAAAAATGACAATTGAATTGTGTTGATGGTTTGAGCGGTTGAATCGAATGTCAACTGTCAATTTGGATCTTCGGCAATTTTTAATTCATTGGTATGTTCTGACTACAGAGACCGAAAAGTTGTAAACGACTACTTACAGAATCTTGTCTGAACGGTAGAAAGTTTAATGTTGCTGCCTGGTCAAGGCGAATGCTTTGTGAGCATTTTAGTCCTTGAAAGCAGTGGTAGAAATTTTGTGTAAGCAAAACATTGTTTATTGCAACTAAGTTAGTTGTTAATTAAAATGTTTTTTGGAAATTGCCATTTGGTTTGGTGTTGCTAACTTGAATAATTCAATATTATATATGGGAACGACTAAAAACAACTTCATGTTTTAGTGTATAGAATCATATATTTGTTTTGAATAAAATTCAAGCGTTTGGTTGCATAGAAATATTTGGTTGAGCAAAAGCAATGAACTTTTGTGCTCAAAATATTTTTGTTTTGTGACATGTTCTGTGAGGCGAACGTCGGAGGTCACCAATTATATGAAGAATCTATGTTCTACATATAGAAAGAGAGATGTTACCTCTTTCGAGGTTGAAACAAATCTGTTTTTATTCAAAGAAAACATCGGTATTTATACTATTCATAGAATCCAAAGGATTCTATGATTACAACGGATTTAAATGTTTATTTCTGATTGCTATGATCTGTATCACCACACCCTCATATTTAAAGATGATGTGGGAAATTGTGGAGTCTGACGATTCATTTGGTATGTTTATTTCTTCATTTGTTAGTTCTTTAAATAGTTACTTTAAATTCGGTAGCGAAAAGTGCCTAGGCTCTAACGTCAATTTCAAAAACTTTATCCCGCTAAAAATCACGTGATAAAAACAGACAATACAAAGAAACTATCAATTACTCGCTATCATGAAGTTAACGGTGTATGAATTTTCCTTGAGTGTTTAAAATGTCAGACTTATAGAGAATGGCAAAGCAAGGGCACTGGACTGTGCCGACTTTGGTTCTGGAACCAACAGCTTATCAACATAATACAAAATCTAAACAAGGTAAAGAGAAAAAATTCGAGCAAAAATATTAATCAAATTCTTACAAATTGCACGCCCAATTACCAGTTTTATACGCTACAGTAAAACTCCGTGACTCATTTCTAATGGAAATTTACTGCATCAATTTATACACAAACGGAAATGTGAAAATAATATCAGGAACCTCTTTTGTTAATTGATAGAGTGTCTTATGGCTGTACGATGGCAAAACTTTCAGCAACAATAGATTGAATAACAACATTAAAGCGTAAGTTGTGTTAATATAACCGTTTTACGTTCACCTTAACATACTAACAATTATACTTCCTGTAAGTTATTCCGAGAATATTGTGAGGATGTCCTTATAGAAAATATTTAAACCAATTTTGACCATATCTCTTCTTTTATCACTTTTTTATGCTTTCGTCTGTAATGACGATATATGCATTGTTTCAATCGTTTAAAGTTGCTGAGTTTAAGTATCGTCTTACGTAGTTGTCACTAAACTGTACACAGTTTCTTGCAAGTAGATATTTTTTATTCATGGTTTATACATAGAAATGAATAGGAAAGGTCAGTTCAAAATTATACCACACGACAGTTGGACTGAAGTTGAGAAAAAGCATCTCTTCGATGGAAGTAATAACAGTTAGCTCATCCGAATCGAATTCCAAAACGACATGACGCTGCAACATCGGCATCTGTCAAAGCATAGCAAATTTTATTATGAGATGGACAAACACCAATTTTCAAATATCAAATTATTTAACTTCAAATAATAAATTCATCCTCAGACTATCTTGTTGTATCAATAAAATATGATCTGCTTGACTGCTTATGTTATTTATAAAGAAATTTGCTGTGATTTGACAGAAGCCGATGTCGCACTAAGCTTTTAGTTGGCGTTGACTTATGTCAAAGTGTACAAAGATTCACGACGAAATTTGAAAAATGTCGTATACCTTGACGTAAGGCATAAATATCATTCATTTTTTGGTGGTAAAACGTACAACCCGTACGTAAGTAAAGGTTCAATCATTTTACGGAAATCGCAAACCATGTTGTTATTATTCCACAAAGAATTTTTGCACAAAAGAGATGAAAGGAAAGCAAAAGCGAAATGTATTTTATCTTCGCTTACAATTATATCGGTACATCCGGAGTCGGTGTTTGTATCTCTCTAATAATCTTTTTTTCCATTCAGCAGTTTAATAACAAAGTGAAACGTTGCTTATTAACCTTTTGGTTCATTTAGTTTGAACTTGAATTCAATAAATGAATTTGTTTGATGAATTACACCCAAGATCATGATGATGAGATGCCCACATTTCATTCAAAAGTAATTGTTTTAAACTAAAAAACCGACGACACTTTTGTAAATTGTAACTCAAGTTTTATTTGCTTTGTAAGTAGGGTCTGTTGAGTCTCGTTATTCTGTTCGCTTTGCGTGTTAAAAGTGATTTTTATTACGTAATGTTAATCAACACTAATAGATGTTTATGAGGTTATTAGCCTCAGAACATTGCCATCTATCAGACGATAATATGTGAATAATTTTATAATTTGAAAGGAAGATGTAAAAGTGCAAAATGTGTTTCTCTTTGCAATAATTTAGAGAGATGTTTCGTATGAAGTTCATTTGTCTTTAAGCAAACTATTGTGCAGCCACCCATTTCCTCAGACGGTAGTATGGAAGCCCAGCAACACGTAGTCAAAGTACTTAAACACAGAGAGGATAAGTTGAACAAGAACATACCGTTTCAAATATTCTTTTCGATTACAATAAGAAGGTGTCTTGAATTCAAAGAGGGATTCGGATGTTGGGAATGCATACAACGGGGGAGACAAAGAAAAGACAGAAGAATGTTGTTACTGATGATTCTGTCCACGGTAACCATGAGAATCTAGCTGAATTATTCGATAAGTTGCCATTCTTCGCTCGTTACAGACTTTCTTCGAAAAGGGGTCTTATGCGTAACCAGTCGAGTTTCGACCCGGGAGTTGGTTACTTTTTTGTTCTAGGGTCTAAAGGGTCTAAATAAGACAAATCTGCGATTTTCAAAATCTGTTTTTCGTCTGACACGTAATCGACATGTAAATTGGTTATGGAATTGAATGAAAATCGGTGAAAAACTTACGAATTTACTGTCGAAAAGTGAACGTCCCCACACCCCAAAAAATAAGTCCTCAAACTCAAAAAATACAAAAGCTTTGGGACAAGAACCACATACGCACGAACTTTGGAGTTTTTTTCCCTCTGCCCCCTCCGCCCTCCCCCTCCAAATTATTAAAAAAAACAATGTTGCAGTTCCTTTTCAACGAGTCCACACTCAACAAAATCGGTTGGAAATTGGCTGAGATATCGAGGTTTGAAAATGACATTTTTCAATTTTTCTATTGTTCTCATTAAATTTTGTATATTTTTCTGATCTGTCGGTTTCTATGTTCTACAATCTATTAATAGTTTTCGATGTCGAGAACTAGACAGCCGATCTTCCCGAAATTTTCAGGGAACGTCAATCTCGGCCCCAAATGGAACATTTTATAGACCGCTTTTCCGGGAAAACCCTGGAAAAATCGTGGCATGTGAAAAACTGATCAATTTTGACGGTTTTTCAGGTAATGCTTGGAGTTTTCGAATTTTAGCTCTAGAGTGACAATACCTAGAGAGTTGATTTCTTCGGAAAAGTTTTTGAGTTTGGTCAGAAGAATTATTTGGGATCTTAAGAAAATGTCTGCCAGCAGTCAAAGCGGCGCCATCATAAATTTTGAGAATACTCAAAAATGCTATCTTCTGAATTAGAATACCTAGACAGTTGGTTTCTTTGGGAAAGTTATAGAGAATGATGAGTAGAATTTGTTTGTGATTCTAAGAAAATGGCTGCTAGCTGTCAAAGTGACGCCATCTTGGATTTTTTGTTCTCTTTTGAATTAGAATAGCTAGACAGTTGGTTTCTTTGGGAAAGTTATAGAGATTGGTGCGGAAATTTTTTTTCGGAGAAATTTTTTTTTCGAAGTAAATTTTTTTCGGAGGAAAGTTTTTCGGAATAATATTTTTGCTGAGAATATTTTTTTCGAAGTAAATTTTTTTTTCAGAGAAAAATTTTTTCGGAGAAATATTTAAAAAAAAAAGAAAATTTTTTACGTGAAAATTAGTTTACTTAGAGCTAGCTCATAATGTGGGCCAAGCTCACGCTAAGCAATCCTACAGGATGTTTATTGATTAGGTTTCTGTGCAGTTTTATAAGGGAAACTTTTTGTACATGAAAGTATGAGTCCAAATTTTTTTTTGCTAAGCTGTGGAGAAAAGCAAGGGAACTATAAATCCGAGGCCTCTCCTAAGGGCCCTAGGTCAGCCCAAGCTCAATTTTTTTTTAATTTTTTCAACTATTTATGTTTTGTAGGGGCTTTCTACGTCTTTGCTCCGGAAGGGTTTTTCACCATCGTCCTTTCTGCAATTTTCATTCCAATTCAATGTGGACGTAATTTTATATATTTTAGAGTTTCCCGATATCGATATCCACTTTTAACAGACAATAGAAGTGGACCTTGTGGTTGTATTTCTCGACCATTCTGATATATTGTCTACAATTTCCCTTAACGCATTATGACTACCCAATTCGTGAAGCTTTGCTAATGAGAGATCGGAGAAATGTAAAACCCATTCTACCCTGTTGAGAAGCGAGCGTTCCCTCTGTATTTGGATTGTCGGATAAAACAAGCAAATGTGCATTTTAAACCCAAACATTTCTGTCTATATGTCTATTTCGCAAGTGATTTTTTTTTCGTCTGAAGGAAGTTTTATTCACAAATAATCTCTGAACCAGTTTACGCACATATTTTTATGCTGTGTTTTTGTCTTGAATTGGGTAGACATACATAGTCAACACAGCTCATATATAAATTGCCATCGGGATGCTGTGGGTGTTTTTGTAATGAATATATAAGTCGGTTGAATAATACGAATTCAACAGGTTTTCCTTATTTTTATTTAATCATTATCATATAGAGACGATTTTTATGGAAAGTTGATGTATAGTATACACTGTCACAACTTCAAAAAAAATCGAAGAACAAGCAAGCAACATGCAATTGTTTTCAGACATTTACCGAAAGATTTGAAATTAATTTTCTCATTGTCATTGTGTCAAAAGATTGTCATTTTTAATGATATGGTACGAAAACATTAGGGATTAACGATTATATGGTAAACTCTTTATGTAATTTGCATATAATTGGTATAGCTGAAAATGTGCTTCAATAATTCTGCGCACAGTGAAATGCAAATTGGGGAATAAAAGATTTTTTTTTGTAGAATAAATTCTACACGTAAATGATTTTAAGGATTCATTTGCATATTTTTACATATCATTTGATCAAATGTCTTGCAACTGACATATATATTCTAAAAATCATAACATGTATGACCTAAATTATAACACTAATAGTGGTTAGATAACAGTGTTGCTGAAGTCAACCGAAAGGCATAAATAATACAACTTTTCATTATTTTTATTAGGTCGCAGAATTGCTAAAATGTTTCTCAAATTTACAGAACATTGATCTCATATAGAGATGAATATGAGATCGGTATGAGAACGGTTCGATTCAGACAATTTCGCTATTTTCGATTGTGTCTTAAATGAACCGAGCAATTAGGGATTGCAACTTGTTTTTTCGTATAGGTTCTGTATATGAGGGTCTGGTGGTCATTGTATGTTTGGTGGAGGAGTCATATCTTAGCGATTGTTTCTATAGGGGTTGGTCCAACAGGTAAAACATTTTACAACAGCGTAATTTGCCGGGAGGTGAGATTTCCAACAGATTCGGCCACCGATGTGATGGCATTCTGTCCGCTATGACCGCATGAACAAAGCTATGTGGTGCTGTAGGGTTGCCATCGTTTGCGCCTTTGTTTGAGCATTGGATAAATACCATCTGTAATATACTAGCGGGAGTTTACCCGACGGTTCTTTGTTCACAAGCTGCAACTTTCGTGATGCCGCACACGATTCTTTGTGTACGATTTCGTTATATTACGCGATACAAATAATTTTACTACATACCTACCTAATGTATGAATCTTGAGTGAACATAGGGATGACGCATCAAAAAGAATATCCCGGGAACGACTTTACTAAACCACAGCAGTGTAACAAAGTGCACGAAAATCCGGACAGACTTCAGATAGATGTCGGAGACTCTGAAAATTTTTATCGCTAATTTCGACGTTAAAGGGGAAAAAATAGCCAACGTATTGACAAACATACAGGACATAACTCATGCAGGTGTGAAAGCTTTACATCGAGCAACATTTCAAACGAAAAAAGCATAGAAATCAAACGAATTAAAAGCTTAAAGACTGTAATCTGAAAGATATCTTCTTCATATTCAAGAAAGGTCCTGTCACAGTTGAATACGATAAAGTCGAAAAATAGCTTTTTGTAAGCTCAATTCCCAATGAAGTTTGAATATCCCTGGAGCTGTTCATATATATCAAAAATAAGTTTGTTGGCCTTCGTGTTCATTTTACGTTTACATGACAAAAAAGATTATCTGTAGACAAAAATTATCCGTGACCGGTAGCTTTTTCTGCTAGCTCATTCACGCAGAAAAGTCATCTACTGGTAGCTATCGTCTGTATATAGAAGAAATCACAAAACAAAAATAAACTGGGTAATGATTTCACGTTCAACTCATTCAACTTCAGTATAATAATAAAACTAATTTAAAAATAAAAGTTCACCGCTGTTGTGGATATGTTGTAATTCCTTACGAGTATTTTTTGAAGCGTAAGACAGGTTCAAGGTCAAGGTCCTCCGCAGCAGCAAATGACGGGAAAGAAAATTGTTATTATATGAACTTCATCTTCGAAAATTCGATATTCTACCGCCATGGCTATTTTGACAAGTTAATTTTAACAGGCGTAAAACGTCTTTGTAAGCAACAAATTATTCTACGGCATACCTTCAAAACGTACAGGAACGGAGAAGTAAAAACCGTCAAATTTCTGATTTGTATGGTAAATTCGTATGATAAATCAGAAGCTTGTCGGTTTTCACTTTTCCGTTCCTGTAGTAAGTTTTTTTTTATTTTGTTGTTGTTCTTGAAAAAAATTACAAAATTTTAGCCCCATTTAACAGCCGCAAACGAACTAACGGAGACCGAATGTACTACCGAATAGTATTTACTATGTTATGAGCGGTCTTTACGCTGGAACTCAAAAACTATACAATTTTTAGCGTTATAAAGATTTACATTGTGATTTCAAATTCAATTTAAGTGTCCGCCATCGCTCATATTTTTTTCGATTTCGGCGGCAGTACTAACTGAACTGCTCCTTTCATTTATTACTTCAATTAATTTTACAAAAAAATTGGTGCATTTTTTCGGCATGTCGCAGAACCACTTTTTGTTCAAACGTCACTTTTGTCGAAATATCCATGGTCCATAGCGCGGTTAACTCTCACAATTGCCGAATCTTCTCATTATGTCAGCTGGTACTACTTTGATACCCCTTATCTAATGATGAGGTATATCCAACGAAATCCGAAAATGTACGAACACCAAAAAAAAGTTCGATGTATCTAATGTACATCGATTGCGGATAAAATGTAAAATCGGTGAGTATACCAGTGGATTTAGTGAAATGTACATTCTACATAATAATTTCGGTGACCTTATGCAGCAATCACCTTTTTATATTGAAGAACAATGGTATTAGTTGGTGCGTTGATTTGTACATTCTACGTTTAAAATGTACATTCTTTTTAGACAGGATGGTTGAACGTCTGATTCTTACAATATACTTTTAAAACGTACATTGAAAATCCCGGAGAAAGTTAAAATAATTTTTGCAACAACCTAATATCCCTTTGGCTCCCTTTGGAATTTTATTACAGTCAAAAACGCATATGAAAATTTCTTATCCCGACTAGTTTCGAACCCATGACCCCAAGATCTCCGACCCTTGACTTAACCGCTGAGCCATTCAGTACTTGTATTTGTTCAACTTTAATTTAAACAGTTATTACACTACTGTCAACATGTACGAATTAAACGTACGTCCTGCGAAAGAAACGTACATTCCCACACGGCAGCCTATGAACTGTTGAATAAACTGCTACTAGATATTGATATTGATAGTGGAAAAGTTGTAAGATGTAAGTGCAATATTCTTTGACTGTGTCGACCATAAAATATTGATTAATAAACTAGAAATTCGCGGAACTGCCATTGAGCTTTTCAAAAACTACCTTAGCAATCGCAAACAATGCGTCATGGTTGGTGGGCAGCAAAGCAATTTCGTTGAAATCAGTATACTATAGGTGTACCTCAAGGGAGTGTGCTTGGCCCAATACTATTTCTTACATTTATTAACGACACGCATAAATTACAACTAAAAGGGAAAATACTCTTATTTGCAGATGACACTGGGGACTTCTGTTCAAATATTTCACATGACCAAAACGTCTGGGACATTAACCATGACTTGATAATGCTGCAGGAGTTCCTTGAGATAAACAAGTTGACATCCAACGTCTCTAAAACTAAGGTTATGCACTTTCGCAGGAACGCTAAAGGCATGCCTACAGTTCCACAAATTGTTCTAAATTGCCAAGAGATAGAGATAGTCACTACGTTCAAATATCTAGATCTTCTATTTGATGAAAACTTAAAATGAAAAGCCCACCCACATAACAAAATTGTGCAAAAAATATATAAAATCTTGTGAAAACATTTCGTAATTTTCGAGCGTACCTTATCAATTGACGCATACAGTTCTTGAACAGCGCACACTTCTGATTATATCTGTTGTTTTTGTATAACATTTCGCATGAAATATTGAAAAAGAAAAGAATTATTGACATACCAAAAAACTAATACTCTCGGCTTTATTACCCCACGCAGCATCTTAACATTTTTTCTTATTTTAAAAAAAATTTCTTTAAAAATGATGTTTATCACATTATCGAATGCGTAGGATTATCCGTATGATTAAATGGATCAAAATCATTCGTAAATATAAGGTCTTGTTGGTTAACTTCCGATATTTAAAGATCAATCTCTATTTTTTTCTCTTACAATACATGAAATACATCAACAAGTGAATAATGTTTTCAAAAAAATATGTTAATAGAAAATTTTTCGCTTTGTAACGGATTTCAAAAATTTTATCATTTGTGTTTGGTAATTTATTTGATTTGCTTTGCTTTGGTCAAGAGTGTGCACAAAATTACACACTTGACCTAACCTCAAAATTCGTCTAATAATATTTCAATGTACCTATCGAATTCATTAGGATATGCTCTCGTTACATGAGCCTACATTTTATCCATTCTTTGATTTTGACAGCTCAACAATTTGACTTTATAGTACAGTGGCACAATCTTAAAAATACCCAGATTTCGTCGATTTGAACAATAGAAAGTTAACTAGAATTTTTTCACATACTTGCAAATGTGTCTTTTTTAATTCAAGCTCTTTGATTCAAAATATTCCGAGCGCTGCGATTTTCTTCCTAACAAAACTTTGACCAGCATACGGGTCTGTGTATCAGACAACGTAAATATTTGATATAGAATAGTATTTGTGCGATCGTTCATCATGATCATGCATATATGTAAGAAAATGAAAAAAGAAGTTTTTTGTTCTTCGATTTAATTTAATGAGTCATCTTTACATAAGTGGTGTAATGCACTACAATTAAAATAATGATTTTAATTCTGTGTTTACACTATTATTAGAACTCCTTAATTAAGTTATCAAAGAGTTTTTGTACCATTATCAGTATTGACGTGCATACAACAACAAAAATGGGGTTATGCACCTAGTTGTTGCATACTTTGTTGAGTATAAATATGAAAAACAAAAAAAATAGAGCATAAGCGTTTGAGAGTAATGCAATTGCTCTGAAAAGTGTTGAACGAGATTATTGCCTCCATCGCATCGTCTGATTGATTCTGTCTCCTCGTTTTTTATACATTTCGCATCAACCGATACACATAAAAAGCACATAATGGCGTGCATAAAAATCTAGTACTAACAACAGGAAAAAAATCTTCCTATTTGTAAAGCATAGACTTTTTTATTTCATTTTTGTGAATTAATTTCAAACAGGCGTCACACACTAAAAATGCTCTCCTAAATTTAGGAAAAAAGGAAGAGGATTTAGGATGTTTTTACACTTTAGAAGATTCACAAGATTTGTTGTACGATGTCAGTCAGTATGAAGAAATTCTAAAGGACTTCTTATACTTGCACCATTCGATTGTAAATTATGTAAACGCTATAGAATTTGAGTGCCGAAAAAAGAACCCGAAAACGACCGCCGCCGGCCGGTCTTTAACTTAAAAATTTGCCAGCCGATTTGCCCTCGATAGTTGGCCGCCGCCCCAGTTGTCCATACTTTCGAATATTTTGCGGCGTAAAAACAAAAAAGTTCAAAGTTTATTCAAGTTATTATTGATACATTACAAAAAGCCACTTCAAATACCTTTCTAACGATACCTCACGAAAAAATTAGTTCAAAATTGATTTTTGGCGACTATTTCAATGAGAGGAATCACCAATATTTTCGACAAGGGTACCGTTTTAAAGGCATTTTAGGTGGCTTTTCGAAAATAATATTTTCAGGATATTTCGGTCAAACGTGAGAAAATTGTCACCAGAATGGGATGTTTTTAAATTCTAGTTCTCCACGCTTCTTAAGATATTTTTTTTCGAAAAGCCACCTAAACTATCTTTCAAATAGTACCCTGGTCGAAATTAGTGAAAAACTTTATTTTTGGCTCCATTTCCGGGCCCAAACAACGATAATCCTTTGGCGTGTATCGTAGTGCGTGTGCTCAGACGACAAGACTCATTTGGCGTACAACTGTGTATTTTGAAATGGGAACATGTAATGTGGGAATCTGACTAAGACAGAATACATGACTAGGTGGAATGATACAAGAGTAACGGGGGAAGGAACAAAGGGTCATAAGACCTGTGTTTCAAGGCCAGTTGGCCGCCTCGACCATTCTACTAACTCTCAGCGGTGAGCTACTGTGATTTTTCTCATTCAAATAGTCCGCAAAAATTAAATTTTGAACCGACGTTTTCGAGGTATTTGAAGTGGATTTTCGACAAAAATAATTTCAAAAAATCTTCTTGGTTATGTAAGAGGTAAACTTAGAGAAACGCTCCCGAATTCTAAGTTTTCCACAAAAAGGACTACCAAGACCACAAACAGTTCGTACCAAAAAATCTCTATCTCTTGGAATCATTGCGCTTCTCATCATATTTTATTGGTTTTATTGGTCGCCGCTGTTAGCGCCCTCCAAAAACAGTGCGTTTTTCAACATTTGACCGCTCTAGCGCCCCAAACCAGGTGATAAAGACCTGGGGATAGCCGACAATTTATGGAAGAAACTTTTCTGAATTTGAGTCCTTGGACTTAGCTAGGGCACTAAAAACGAGTCTCTGCTAGGGCTCTATGTGTCTTTTGTACATAACTCGTAACATAAAATCTTTTTTTTTTTGGTAGAAACTTTTTTTGATTTGCGTCCTTGGACTTAGCTAGGGCATTACAAAGGAATCTCTGTTAGGTCCCTACGTATTTTTTGTACATAACTCGAGTAAATCTTTTCCGATTTTCAAAAACTTTTTTTTTGTTTGAAAGATCTAGGTACGACAATTTACAGAAGAAACTTTTGCCTCTGCTTAGGGCTCAAGTGGGCCTCATATCGGTCCTAAGGTCGGCCTTAACCAAAAAAAAATTTTTTTTGCTATGTTGCAGAGCAAATTGAGGGAAACATTTTTGTCTATGGAAGTATGTGTTCGAGGTCTCTACTTAGGGTCCTAGGTCAGTACTAAGGTCGGCCATAGCTCAAAAAATGGTTTTTTGCTATGTTGTAGGGAAAATTAAGGGGAACATATTTCTCTATTTGTGCTCAATTTTGTGATTTCAAAAAAATTTTGTACACCGTTTCTTCGGACGGGTTTTTCAAAATTGCCCTATCGACAATTTCCAATACAATTTAATGTCAACGTAAGGCAATATTTACTTAAATACGTTCGAGTCTTTTCGTAACATCAACTCTGTTTGCCACATCTATTCTGATACGTACGGATCCCCTGCATATGTTTTATTTATTATATTTTTAAAAAAATCTACTCTCACTTTTCTCAACACTGTGTGATTTTCAACTAAATACAGTCAGTCTTCGGAAAGACATTGAATTAACACGTTTTCAGCGACCCCGGTAGGTGTTACAACTTCCACGCTCTATCTCTACTTAAATTTTCATGTTCAACTGCTAGTGGGTTATGCACCCCAGCTCGCAAGCGCTAGTTGTTGAACACTCTTCTACAAAAAAAAAAAAAAACGGTTCTCTTGGGGATGTTGTCCCCGTGAACTCCTCGTTCTGAATGCTCTTTATTCATACATTTTGACTCTATTTATAGGCCGACAAATAGGCAACGGCTAAATTGATTTCATTCAATTTAAATCATTTCAAATGGCTGCTCGATTCTTTATCATTTCATCAGTTATTTCAGTTGGGTCTGTTTAAGGTCAGAACAATTCCTGACAGTACTTTTGATACCTCTACCGGCCGAACAAAATAAAAATAAAATTTCTTCTACGATTTTCTCAGAATAGTCCACAGTACATCAGTAAGTACATCATATAATATTATCACAAACATCAATTTTCATCACATACTTCACACAAATTCATCACTTACCATTCAAAGATTGAAACTGAAGACTCACAATATCGTCTATTTTGGTTCTTTATCATTTCCCGAATCCTGCACTTGTAATACTATTTTTTTCGGCATTAACATTGTGACATAAATTTAGACCAAAAATTTAAATCCAATATCAGAATTGGATTTAAAGATTCATTTCGCTTTCGTCAGAAATATCATAAAGATATTTACAACCGATCGATGATACAATTATATTTCCACTTTTCCTCAAAATTTTGCGTTTCCTTCGCATTTTTTTGTAAAAAAACGTAAAGTTTTGCTACAATTTGAAAATTTCGAACTCATTCGGTGAACAGATCCGTCGCCGCTGATTAGGCAAGCCAAAATTAGGCAACTTTAGATACCGTCAACTCTCTGAAGATTTAAATCGGTCAGCGCACGGGTCTATTTTCAAATAACCTATAATTTCTCTACAGGTGGGATTTACAGCTCAGTTTGACTAAGATGATGATAAAATACAGATAAAACTTCATCTTCGAAAACTTAATCTTACGTAATCCGATAAAAATCTGTCATTTCATAGCCAATGAAGTTGTTAGCAGAGATTTAATTACCTTTGTTTAGTGCCAGATAGCCTCTTACTGTATCCTCGTCTTCACCCAAATTCACCTGTTAGAATTAGTTGCCGTTGTTGGCATTATAAGAGAAAACCGTAAATCAATTCGATGTTTATTGTGTGTCATTTCAAGTGTAATATCCGACAGATAACGATGCATCAAAGTTATATTGAATTACATAAAAATTTATTTTTAGACATACAACTATACTACGACCACATTGAAGTCGCGTAGTATAATTATAAATAAGTAATCTTTATATGATTTTATGGACTTTTTTTTGTTCGCTTGATTTTTGGTTTGTTTACAAAGCATTTTAAAAGACTAAAATTATGTAAATCAGTCGAAGACGATTTTGCAAAGCAGCAATAAAATGTTCATATTCTATCTGTTTATTGTCATTCGTTGGTTTTATCAATCAAACAGAATCATTATTTTTAAACTTTTTTGGGATAAAGAAGATAAGAAATAGCTTAAAAGGTAATTTTAAGTCGACGAACAGAAAATTCAGAGATAACAAAACATCAAAAAACTTATAGTTTGTTTGGTTTATTAATGTTTTTTTAGCCCCTTCGAAACGTCAAATCCGTAGATAAACAAAAGTTTGGTCTGTCAACAACCTGATCAGAAACATGTCCAAACATTAGTATAAAATCGCTCAAGTGATTTCGAAATTGAAACGCGAAAAACATTTTTGACATGGGAATGAACATTTTTTATACCTTAGCTCAGGCTAAAGGCAAGTACTGAGGTTGCTCAAAGACTTCTAGTAAAACTCCCTGCATTTGCACGATTTATGACTCAAATCAATTCCGTTGCAGATGAGTTGTGTCACAATATCTGCACAAGATTGTATACGAAGAAATCGTAGGTGTTTTTTAATGAAAAGGAATAAGAAACTGATGGCGCTTGAATAGACAATGCTATTTACAAACTGTCATTAGCGGTTTTTTGTGCCGAGTCTATTGTCTCCTTCGAACATAATAACCCTTATAAATCCTACTTTACTTGCATTCATACATCGGAGTTGATAGATAGCTAACAAAAGACAATTTAAAGCCTTAAATCAATGTATATACCAATTGCAAACGAAATTTCAACGTCTTCAATTTTTCGTAACACAATGGAACGACCGCGTAGGTTTTACACATGTCACCGAAAAATCCTAGACAAATAAGTATAAAGAAATCAGTCATGAATCCTTTTATTATCTTCAGTGAGCGTATAAAGAACAATGAAGGATAAGTGACGATTTGTTGTATTGATTTTAGGGGAACTTTTTTTATTTTGATTCATTCAGTCTAGCAATGTTATCAGCTTTAAAGCCCGTTGTTGAACTTTAGAAAAAAATTCAAAAAAAGAATGTCTGCAACGCTACTTTATGAAATTGAAAAAACTGTCTTCATATTTTACATGTGGGTACGGAAACTAATATTCTCAGAAATCTCTTAAGCTTAATCAACTGAGACTGAAACTTGAAATGTAGCAGTATAGTTATGAATACAGCTGTTAACGTGTATAGCTTCACCGATTTTTATCGATGTGGATAAAATCTATCTTCAGAAACGTGTTGTGTACACCATTTCATGCAATTAAGACACATAAATCACTTTCGTAATGCAAGATGCACTTCCATCCACTTTCATAAAATAACAATTTATTTAAAATAATCAAGTAATCAGCAGAATTTCATTTCATAACATTCATTCAAGTTGTTGGTACACTGTAAAGCAGCCAGAATTTCTCATACTCATTGAAAATAAATTCAAATAAATTATAAATGATTTTATGCTCGCGTGGTTAGAGGGATGTATTAATATTAAAAATTTGCTTTTGATGTTGGGGCTTGAATTTTGTTTAGTGGTTTACGACCTCAAAAGATTCATTACAGTGACGGAAGAACTCAAAACTGTAGCAATTTTCATGAATTCTTTATATTAAATGTAAAATAACAGAAATTATTTTCCCCGAAATTACTTCCATTTATTTTTATGGGTAGAATATCCGCATATTTCTCAGAATTCCATTGTTCGAACAATGGAATTTTATTACCTGTAAAAACCTACAAAACTAAATGATAATGCCGCAAATTTATTTTCCCTCAAAATTTTCCACGAAAATCCTCGCAAAACCACAATTTGTTCTGGGGTCATAATATTTCTATGTGTTGAGCCGTTTTTATTTTCCCCCAAAATGATCCATACATTTGCACATATAAACAGTTAAAGAGCGTAAAAATATTATCATCCGATTTGGGTCATAATATTTTTAGGTCCTGCACCTTTTTAAATTATCCCCCACTAACAAATGTATGCAAAAATTTTGGGGGATAATATTTTTATGCTCTGCACCTTTTTATGTTATCCCCTCATTGCAAATATGTATGTATCAGTCGTTTACAGAAATGAAAAAAATTAAAATTTACAAAACTTCGCGAAATCCTTGGTAGATAGCAAAACTGAGGAATTTTTCCTTTCACAGAATGTCACGAATGTGGATAACGAAATTAGGGAATTCTCCCTTTTACGTAATGTCACGAAAAATCGAATCGCGGCTTGATACTTATAATTTATTAAAGATTACCATACAACGAATGAAAAAAAGTTAAAATTTTCTATAAAATAAGTGATCAGCTTTGCATTCTACAAATTCCACTCACTGTTTGCTCTTCGCTCGATCATTACTCGAACTGGCTATTGGTTCACTAGACACATCGTCGACATTATAACTTGGTCTTTGTTTCTCAATGGCAAATTATCCATGACCCCAACATTCGATCTAAAGGTGTTCTCCTCGCATTTGCGGAATAGTAAACGTCAATATAATATCAGTGGGTGAATGCAACATCTGAAGGTTTTATGAATAAGTGAGGATTATGTGTCTTAATTGAATAAAAAGCGCATACTTCACCAACCACTCATCATAAAAATACATAATATTGATTTTTCGGGGTAAAAAAGTCACATGGTATTTCGTATTTCTTATTAATTGAGTTACTCCAAAATATTAGACAATTATCTAGTTATACGCAGTAATTAAATCAACAGCTCCGTAGAGCGATATAAAACTTTATTCCATACTTTTGCGTCACACAGTCACGCTTTGTGTAGTATGGCGTAGCATACGACACCAATCGAGAAAGGAATAATTATTAGTGTCAATTGATTTACACTGGACAGTCGTAAGAAAATAAAGTTCATTCAAATTACTAAAAATCAAAATTGTCGCTAACGTAGCGATGTTATGTGGCGTTATTTATTTGTTTGTTTTGTTAATTTTCTTTGTTTCACGGGTGTATACCATGAAAATAGCGAAAAAATCTGTCGCTTTGATTTAAATCGACCACTTGACGAAAGGGTCAATGCTAATTTTGAATTCTATATTAAAATTCGAGAGACAGATCGATTATTATTTCGTACGGAATAATGAATTGACATAGAATCGGAGTAAAATTCTTAACAAATTCTATTTTTTAATGGTTTCAGTTAGAGGTGAATTTTAATTTTATTCTTTCAACATTTTGGGGAGTTCTTCTCATAATCTAATCCAATGTTACACAAATTGAAATGAAGGAGGTGGTTTGCATATCGATCGTAATTTTAGAGAGAGGAGCGAGGTTTTTCAAATAAAACTCATAACTATCTAGAGTGGAATCGTTATCCCAGAAAACACAAGACAACACGAAAAATGTACTTTTGATCTTTTGATGCCATCAAAAAGTGTGTCACCGTACATTCAATGAGTATCGAAAAGTTCATGGACCGTTACATTTTTTCCACATTTTTTCTCAATTCACTATGAATGACGTACACTTTCTGCACATTTAGTGTACTTTCAAACAATGTGCACAGATCATTTGTTTTAGAAAGTACATTTAATCACAACAAAAGCCTTTTTAAAAAGAGAAACGTGACGCAAACCCTTGTCCCTTCTTCCAAAACAACTGCCATCAATTTGGGTGACGCTTAAAGCTTTGAAGAGCAAACAATTTTTTGGAATGTTTTCATTTTTTATTAAAAAATACGTCACAAACGCTGGACCCTCCCAAAGTAATATTTTTTCTGCGCTTTCAGATTTCACGCGCAAAAATTTGGCTGCCCGTTCTCCAGACACCACGCGAAGCTAAATTTTTTGGGTGTAGAATTTGAAAGAGCAGAAAAACTATAACATACTGAGGGTCATACTGATATACTACACTCCCAACCCTTTCTGGGTTCTTTTTTGTACCAAATCTCTATCTCAAATTCTAAAAAAAATCCAAAAAAATTGAACGCCTCCCTTGTCCGCCGGATAAACTACATACCCAACCCAACAACTTTCTCATGCACACAAAGCCTCTATTTCGAATTAAAAAATTGAAAAAATGACATAAAAAATTAAACGCCCCCCTTATCGCCATGTTGGCGGTCGCCCGGATACACTACAGACCCAATCCAACAACTTTCCCTTTGACACCAAACCTCTATCTCTACTCCATTTTTTCAAGATATCAGATGTCGTAGAATCATCAGCTGAAGCTCCCTGCAAAATTTCAACAAAACTATCGAGCTGTTTTCGAGCACGGGCGAAAAAAGTCTGTTTCCATACAAATGGCCCTTGAACTAAGATGTTTTCATTAACTTTGGCTTCTATGAAAATGCACTTTTTGTATAGGAAATGATCATTTTCTCAAGGTCATATCTTCGGATCCACGATTTCAATCAATATTTTATGTAGAATCCCAAAAGCTAGGGCTCATGGGGATACGACGCACGGGAAAAAAGTCAAAAACTAGCTGAATGGCTCTGCAGTCTACGAATTTTTTTTTTCTAAAGTTGGACTTGCGTCACGGGCACATTGCTACCGAACGCCCATGATGTACTATGAGGGCTGCTATTTATATTTCTGCTGTGATAAAAGTGGGTGCTGCCAAATGTATCTTGGTATTTTTATTGTAAAAGTTGACATTTTTTAGGAATAACAACGTCGACAGACTCCAACGTGGCTTTTTTTAAAAATAGTACCAAAATTTCATTAAAGGACATAATTCTACACGAAATCAGTGTACTATTGCGGAAAAAGCCATTTCGGGGTCACCACATAAGGGTGCTTTGAAAATTCAGAAATCCTTACATTGTAAAATTTCATCGAAAATTTATTTATATCGTTTGTTCATACGAGTCCTTTCAAGAAAAGTCTCCGTGAAAAGGAAATTTTTGTAGATCTCACCAACGCCACCCAAACCATAACAGAATCTCAACGAATAATTCTTTCTTAATCATAGCTTGGTGTAAACTTGAAACCGTATATGTCAATTTGAAATTTTGGTGAAAAATGTAAAATTTTACGGAAAAATACCAAGTTACATCTGACAACACCCACTTTTTCAACAGCCGAAACTTAAATAGCAACCCTCGTATATAGTAGCTACTTGCTACTTGCTACTTTTGCTAGCACATTGTTTATACACTTTTTGTGCAACATTCAATTTAAAGCCCATTTTATACGCATTTAAATACATAAAATGTCCACCAAAGGATCTAACGGTGTCAGTACATTTTAAGCACATTTCTTTAAAATGTAAAGTACATTTTGTGTACGTTTTTCAGTTTTTCACAAAAAAAATTGTTATCTGGGTATGATGGTTCGGTTAAACATTTTTGCTAACATTTTGTTCGTCAATAATTCGGTTTTCAATCTGGTTTTCGTCACACGAAATTTGACATGTTTTATTTCGTCGAAGGATTTTTTTATTTGTATAGAATTCTTCTACTGGTTACACCCCTGTGATTTAGTAAGTCTATAAGGCATAATAAGATTCGTTAAGCCGAAACATCAGATAGATTTATATAATAAAACAATCAAACATGGGATGTATTATTACGTCTGGTTCTGTGTAATTAACAATCGAGGACGAAAGTATATAATGCGAAAGAAATAAAACACGTTCATATCGAATGGCCATACCTACCTACTTAATCAACCAAATTGAACGAATAGAGAGTGAAATGGAAAATTATGATTGATTACAAATTAATGTGTTGATGGTAAATATTCAAGGTTGACGCAGTTGATTTGTAAATGAATTGAAATGTGTTCTGAGATAATACATATTTGATTGGACTTTACTTAACGAAAAGAGGCAAACAAAACAAAAACTATGAAAAATGAAATGAATTTCGGTGGATTTCGTGTGGAAAAAATTATAACATATGTGTGAACATACACAGGTCAGTAATCCTAAGGTCGTTCGCTCAAAGCCCAATTAATACCATTTCGAAACATTTGCATTGATTATGAATAAAAACAAAACGGCAGAACAAAATGCAACCGAATTTAACTTTTATATTGATTTTCAAAATTCTTGCCGGATGGAAATTCGTTCCATTCGTTCGTGATAACTGTGGTGGCCTTGAAGGTTTTCGTGCGGGTTTCAATCCTCGATTTTACGCCGCGGCAATTACTAAAAAATAAAATATGAATGTCTTTATCTTCTTTCTTCTTCTTTTTATTGTGGATCTGATTTTGAAGTTTAGATGACAAGAAAAAAAATCTATTTATTATTTTTCATTGATTGGAGCACAACACAAGGAATCAAAATCTACACTTAGTCGACGCGGAAAGAAACAAAATAATAAATATTATTTTATACTTCCCGGGAAATTTGTTGCTGAGACGTGTGGGAAGCTCGTATTTCAAGCCGAAGGCGAGGAATGCATCCCACACGGAGAAAATTGTTCATGTTTGCGCCTGGAAAATCCAAAAAATCGGTTTTGAACGAGACGGTAATGACTCATTTTCCATCCGCAAGCATGAAAACAATACATTGCTTTCTTCAAGTTCCAAAAGAAAATTTAACTGGGTACATATGGGTGGGTCGAATTTGAACTTTTATTTTTTTATGAATTATGGCATAAACATCAATGTTTTCTTCAACGTATACAGGCTGAAGCAAAACTTTTTTGTGCTAATTATTAGTTTTCCGATTGTATTTCGAAATGCCTGTATCCGGGAGGTCATAAATATTTTGATGTGGTATTGCTAAGTCAACTGATAATGTGTGAAAAAAGACGAAAATCAATGACAATGGAAATGTAGACTTTAGCAAAATTGAACCTAAGTAACAGATGATAACATTTCTTGTTAAGGGGAAATCGTTGATTCCTCTTCAGAATACTTCAAAGAGAAGGATTTAATGAATTATTGGTACATCTACACGTTTCGAGTGCGCTGAGGGTAAATAAATGAGACCATTGTCTGGTACCAGTCTTGGAGTCTTCTATCAAGTTATCATGTATTAAATCCATTCCAGGAAAAAAATTTTTGAAAATCGGATAATATTTGCCCGATTTATGTAGGAAAAACACTATGGATCCTAGTAGAGACTCAGTTTTAGGGCCTCGGCTGAGTCCAAAAGCTCAAAATTAAAAAAGTTTCTTCCATAAATTGTCAGGCATGCACAGACCTTTCAAACAAAACAAAAATATGAAAATCGGAAAAGATTTGCTCGAGTTATGTACAAAAAACACGTAGCGCCCTAGCAGAGACTCGTTTCTAGTGGCCCTAGCTAAGCCCAAGGACTCAAATGCAAAGAAGTTTCTTCCGTAAATTGTCGGCCATGCCCAGATCTTTCAAAAAAAAATTTTTTTGAAAATCGGAAAAGATTTACTCGAGTTATGTACAAAAGACCAAAAAGTACTTAAACGGCCCTAGCTCGGAGGCGCTTGGGTCAACAGTGTACAGGTCAGTGCCGGCCTGGCTACCAAAAGGCCCTGCGGGCGAAATCTGAAAAAGCCCATATCTTCGGGCGGATTTTTTAGCGCTTTCTGCTAAACAAATGGAATTCAATGAAGTCGAAAGCCGGCAATTTTTGTTTGAGTTGAGCGCCGCAGGCGATTTTCTTTAATTGTGGTGTTCAGATAAGGTTATCATGTAAAGCGCCACAGGCGAAAAATTTGGACTACCTTCACTGGTCCTTTAGGTAAATCGAAGAACGCCTAATTGCAATTTTTTGATTGTAGGGATCCTTTATGTAAGAATTTCAATAATTGATTGATTTCTTATAACGCCATAGGCGACAATCTTTGGGCTTTTCGGTAGTTTTTAAGCTAAATTGAGGTATTTTTGAGCACCGCAGGCGAAAATTTAGATTCGTTTTTCTTATTTTCAACCAGGGCCTCTTTTTTCAAAAGTATATTTTCCCCGAAAAGTAGTCCCAAAAGGAGTGTTGTGATCATAATAAGTGAAATCAGTCAAGAACTTTCAAAATAAAGATCGAGAAAGTAGTCGAAAACTTGACTTTTTGAAGGCCGGTGAAACTTTTTGACTTAGGCCCTCGGTCGGTCCTAGGGTCGACCAAAGTTCAAAAAAAAATTTTTTGTTATGTTTTAGAGAGAGGTGCGGGAAACAGATTCATCCATGGAAGTATAGGTCTAAGGCCAATTCTTAGAGCCCTGAACGGTGCGTCACAGGGCTTTCCAAGTTGCCATTTTGAAGATTTCTAATGTAATCTAAGACTTCAATTCAATAAAATTGCAAAGCATTCCTAGATACTCTATGGAAGTTTAGCGTTTGTTTTAATATGCAGTAAGAGTTTGTAACAGTTGTTCTGACACTCACAGGTCTCTTTGCTTATCGAACCGCCTTGGCTATGTTTTCGAAATATATAATCTTTGCATATACAAAATAATCCAAAGGCCTCCCGGGCTACCGCCCGGGTCGGGCAAAAAGCCTTGCGGGCGCTGCCCGAGCGCCCATAGGGCCAGGCCAGCACCTACTTCCGGGTCGAAATTGGGGTGGTTACAAACGTCGTGGTAGAATTTTGTTCTTCGTACGGGTCTAAAAAAAGTTCTTCTACAAAACATTTGTGGGACCATTATACAGCATTTGTGGGGTCATCGGGCATTTTGAAAAAAATAAAAGTTCAAATTCGACCCACCCATACATGCACATGTCAAACTTAATGGAGCGTTGTCGAACAAGGAAAATCAAACAAAGCTCAAAAATATTTTTATTTAAAAACGTTCAGAGTGACATGAAAAACATTTAAAATGAAATGACGATAACTCAAAATTTCATTACTGTTTTACCTTAAAATACTGATTTTAATACTGAAGACTATATTTGAGGTTATGTCAAGTTAAATATTAGCCTTAATCATGATTTATTGCCACTCTTTCTCCATAAGAAAGCCGTTATTCGCATTTTCGCCAATACTTTCCATTAAAAATATCATTTGCACTGTGGGCGAGTAGAATCAACGAATTGCTAACTAAATAAATAATTAAGAGCACTTGATGTATTTGTATATGTTACATCCCAATAGGTGGTACAACATTTAAATTTGTTTAATTGGCTTATGTTACGAAACCCTGAAAATAATTTAGTGAATCATGAAATAAATAAATAAATTGGCATCCATTCGCTTTACTAAATGTAAAAAACAAAAATGAAATATTTTAAAAATTAATATTTTAATCAAAGTTTTCCTTTGGAGCGTTTCGCCTTAAATTAACTCGAACCATGAAGACCTGCAACAAAGGGGAGTTGCGTTATGTGTAAGGTAAAGTAGACAATAACTTTCAGTTTTGAAGATACTTGACCTGTTTAGCAAGTAAAACATTCGATTCTACCAATCTTGGTGTTCAATGACTGCTGCTGAGTGGATCTTGTATAATGTCCCAATAATTAACTTTCGTTCTGCCGATTTTATTCAGCGGAAGGTTTGTAACCCATTGAACAATAAGCAGAGGTATAAAATACTTCTTCGATGTGTAATAAATTGCGAAAATGTCTAAGAAAATGTAATAAACGACAAAGAAAAAAAGGGTTCAATTAAAAAAGTAGCCTAACAACTGTTTGGTATGGGAAGGGTCACTGAAATTCTTTGACTTTCCATACCCAGCTCACTTATAATCAACGTATAAATAAACGTAAAATGTTTAACCATTCCATTCAATTCAAAAATTGATAAATTGAAAAGGTATCGGTTTCAACTGATTAAGTTAAGATAAAAACGTAAGATTTTCTCACAAATTTTCGTAATATTTCGCTGATCTCATTTAAAAAAACTTACTTTTTACATGTCATGCGCTTAAGAGGATGACTTGTATTTGGTGGGACGTAGCTAGTGTGGACTGAGCCCCAAAACATATTAATAACGAATGTCCATTTCTTCCACCCTAGTGAAACGACTAGCTCTTAGCAGATGATAATAATCCACCGTTAAGACCCGTCCGCGTCAGAGGCTAGATCAATTTTTATTTACTAGTCTCACAATTTTTTATCAGCCTTTACTCAGATGGATTCTTCTTACAGATCCTTTTGTTACCGAAGTTGTGGTAAATTGCACACAAACCTAGTGCCATCTATGATGTACTAGGTGCGAAAACTGGTAGGGCTTAGAATACCGGTTCGCCCCATCCGGCAGGCATTTTTTGGACAACATTTTAACGTGCATGGAAAAAATGTTTTTTACCCGGTAGCCGAGTCAAAATTCCCCGGGAACCAGGAACCAGCTTGCGATTTCCCTAAAAAGCCATTAACAAGATTTTTTTTTAGGTCGCCAGTAAGATTTCCTAAGTTCAACATGCACTTTCCAATTTTTCATGACTTCCCTAATTTTTCTTTCGAATTTTTCCTGCGAACCAAAGTTTTTCTCCAAAAATTTCCCAGTAACGAGGTTCGCAGGTTCGCGCATTATTTCCATGCCCGCATCTTAGTGTGAATTCCGAACCACGGCTAACGGTAAGCATTTTACCATTAGGATTTCTTCTTGTGCGTATATCTCTACCTAAAGTTAGACTCAGACATGTACACGGAATTCATCGAATATGGGTAACGTCGTATTTGTCATTCTTCTGTGTACGATTCGTTGCGGCATCAAATTCACAACTACCCATATTATGAAGCCTTGGTGTGCCTAACGTTTCTTCCATGCTATACATTGAAGAAAACTCCTATACAGAATTTGTCCCTACCAGGATTGAACCCGGATATTCTTGGTGGAAAGCCAGTCCGTTACCATTGAGCTAGCCCGTTCCTAGTTTTTAACAGATAATCAATAGTTAATTCGCTCTTCGTATAGTTTATTTTGTGTGTCAAAAAGGGAACGACTTCAGTTAAGCTGTTCTCATTCCGCTCGGTCACACACTAAAACAATTCCCACTGCTTACACTTTTACACTTGGTTTCTCTCCTTGTGTTACCAATGTCTGAATAAAACATACAAATGATAGCAGTCAAATTAAACTCTCTGTAAATTCATTCAGAAAGATTGCTGATTGTGATTCATTAACGGCTGTGGAGTTCATATTGAGTTACGCATTTTTGTGCATCTGATTTCGCATTTTCCATCGATTTAAAACATATTTTGCAGTACAAATAATATATGTGACAGATAAAAAAACTTACAACCTGCAATGAGATTATGTCTATAATCTTTAAGCTATTTGTTTTTATTTTAATTGGATTTATAAGCCATGTAACAATAAATCCATTTTACACAAACGATTGCTGATATCGTTTGAAACTAAAAATTTATTCGCTCAACTGAAAATAAATTTTTAGCACTGTAAATAGTCTGATTTTATTTACAATTTTCGAATTACTGACAAGTGAATAACCCTTTCTTTCCTTTCCGTTCTCCCAACGTATACCCAACGACCCTTACAGACAAAATACCTTATTTCAAAAATGTGTAGATGAGAACTTAAGGAATTTAGAGGGTGTTTGTGTACCAGCAAAACCCACGCTTCGTAATTCTTATATCCACAGAGTCATGCAAATAAATTTGAAGATTCCGATTTTATAGTCGAGACACTTGAGGAACCGATGAAAAGGAGAGAAAAAAAACTTTTACCAAACTTTTTTATACATATTTGGCAATAACAACGAGTAAAGTTAGGTTTCGTAGCATTTAATTTACGGAATGGCTGGAAAATGCCATTGGAATGGTAATAGAAATATAAAGTGCAAAAGTGAAGTTTCTGTATTTCGAAATGGTAGATTAATAAACACAAGCAAATACGTTTAAGAAACTCCTAAATACGCATCAAGTATGTGTTTGTTTTTTAGTATATTGCTCTGTATCAGCTCCATGATAGGGGTAGCCGTTTCATATTTGTGTAAAGTCTAATACGATATTTACAAATATAATATTTTTGCTGGAAACATATTATGACATTAATATTGGATTTGAAGTTAAGTAGCTATGGGACAAACATAATGTTGCAGCTAACGTGTTATTTCTCATTAATTCGTAACTTGAATTTACCACCAAAAAACAACGGAGGAATTAACGAGAAGCTACCCGTACCATACTATGTTTCATACAAACATATCCTGGCTAACAAGATCATGCGTATGGTAGATTGGTCGATGTAAACACACAGCAATTATACTGAAAAAGATCCCTCTATGTTGACGCCTCATTACTAGAGATAATAACGCGTCGCTTTGAGGGATCAAATGATGAAGAAGTGAGTCGAAAATGTTAACGTTCTTCGTAATCGGTGAAACTGGTGAATTCAATAAAGTACTTTGTAACGTCACTCACGTACCTGACTATGGTAGCCTATGGCAAATCACTCAAAAATACTGTATAACCGAAGCCGAGAGTGCAAATGGAGAACTTTCCACAATCCCATCATAAAGTTATTTTATATTACGAAATTGTTTGTTTGTCTACTACACTTTCTTTTCAAAATAAAAAATAAAACTTTTTAACCGACCACGGGTATACTGCAAAGCATATTCAGTTGAGGGAAATGTGGTAGAAGTATGAATCAATAATGTCACTGAAACATAACTTTTCAGAATTTGTCTTCTAATTGAAAAGGACATGAGTTTGGCCTAAAACTTGAGACTTTTACCGCATATTACGCATTTCATGTTGACCCCAAACATGAATTTATTATTCCCCTTCAAAGATAACAAAATATCGTGTTGTTCTTTGTGATTGTGTGCCTTTTATATATCAATTTTGTGACTGGTATAGATAATGAACAGAACCATAAATACCTATGTGCTGAATGTTCATAAGAAAACCAAGAAGTTATTAATGACTTGTTTATTCAAAGTCAAAAAGTTGTACATTTTTTTTATTATTACTGTAATATAACGTGCCACCATTCGAATCCCTTTTTGGTATTATTATGGCGAATTCAATCTGTAAACTCGAATGATTCGCGTTAAACGAAATATTTTATAAGCGCGTCAAAAGTTTAATTTATGTTTATCTTGAGAGTATATTCCAAAACTCACAAGTTTTTAATTTTTCTTTCATTCTTGAATTATTTTCTCAAAGCAAGATTTATCGAGTCAGATGAAGGGATTTTTACGATGTCTGACATTATTAAAAGTGTCTTTTATGGATGTAGATTATTGACGTGTGGATGGTTCAGTTGTTGGTTTTTTTTTCGACAGCAGTAGTGATTCATTGATTTTAAGCGTTCTCCAAAGAGATATATTTATTTGCACTGCTTTTTGGCGGTCTGGTTAATGTAATTTTACCATTTATCTTTTTATGATTATCCATAAAATTGTGTAAAAAATATCGCAGCAAACTAAATTTGAAATTTTTTTGCGGGCTGGGTGTTCATAAAATTCGTCATACCTGTACGGAGAAGGGACGATGTTTAAAAAAAAAACAAATGCAAGTATGTAGCTCTTGAGTCTGTGACCCATCGGACTTTATACTCATCGTCAAGTGAATAGTCAACGCCAATTACCGAACCAAAAAACCGGTTAACCGGCCAA
>CM055406.1:31324907-31353877 GCA_029228625.1 Pseudolycoriella hygida | reverse complement strand
ATCTTCCAAAACTTTTCTCAGTACAAAAAAAGTATACATTTAATGTACTTTCTATAATTTCTATAAACTTTCTATAAACACTTTATACAAATTTAACACACCAACACATAAATATTCGGTGACACAATTGGTAAAGCAGTCAAAATCCCGAGCGTCTTGGGTTCAAGCCCCGCAAATGGCAGAAATTTTTCTAATAAAAAAATGAGAGTTTGGCGGAAAAATTAGGAAGTTGATGCCAAGGTAAGGAGGGTTGAGAATTTTTTGCGAAAACAGAGCTTCTAGACTCCAGTGCCCATTTTCGAGAAAAGGTTTTCTTGACTTCCGCGAAATTTTTCAGTTTTCTCAAAATTTTCGTGTTTTTCTTGATTTTTTTTTCTGGGAAATTTAGAAAATCAAAAAGATTTTAATAGAATCCGAAAAATTTTGCGTAAATCATGAAAATATTTTCTCGAAAATGCGCTTTTTTTTCTAATTTTTTATTCAATTCATGACATTTACGCATTTTAAATAAATTTAAATATTGCATAGAAAGAATGCGGAATACGACACAATTGCTACAATTACGAAAAATAGGTAGGAAGTTTATTCAAGAAATAAAATTCAAAACATCGAGTTTGCTTTCACTCTTTACTTATTTTAAGTTGGCGACATCAATTAACGCCCGGGGAATCAACGCTCGGAGAGGAATTATCGCCCAGACAAATGTGACAACAATTTAAAGCGGGTAAATATGTTCAGGGAAAATAAGCAATTTGCATAGGAACATATCCTTCCGCGCGATAATTCCCCGGGCGTTAATTCCAATTTTTTCGGCCGTAATTGTCGCCATCTTTTAAATTATGTCTAAAAATTTTTGGTACTACCGACCGGTTTCACATGCTAAGCATAAATCTTTAGGGCGGGAAAGCGACTGACAATCAATGCAAATTCTGACTAACAATAAATCAACGTGCTATAAAAATTCCTTTCTTCACAAACACATATGAAACATAAATATTGCACAAACCGGAAAGGGAGGATAACCAAATGGATAACAACTACATCCACATTCCTTACTTTAAAAAGTTGAGTACGCCAAAATGGATGCAGTGGCATGGTTTCGGCAGGGGCCCCTTGTTGAGTGGAAGCACTGCCCAATGACTTAAAACGCTGAACTTGTTATCTTAGCACTAGCCCGCTTCCTTGAGCCAAGTTAAAAAGAATTGCGCTTGTGTTCGCAATTCTGGAAGAAGCAAGCTGATAACCGAAATTTGAGTATCACTACTACAGTACTCACTAGTATTTGGGGGCGTTCGGTTTTTCAGCACCGGGATATCTTCTGAGTGTGCATAAGTGTAATCCGCTCTTCAAACAGTAGTGTTCGGGGCTTCGTAGTTCGGAGGTTATTCCAGCCAAGATTATACAGAACATCCAACAAAACCGTTGGAAATAATCAGTCGGGGTGAATACGAAGAGAAAATTTTATCGAGATGACTACAATCATAAGTTACCTAATAAAGCAACTACTCGTCTTTAATTACTTAAATTTATACGACGACAGCTAAAATTATGACACTAATTACCGCCTTGAAGGAAATTCATTAACAACCATTCCGACGCAACAAACATTTCTTTATTTCAATGCAAACACAACTGTAGACAAAATGTACATGGGATACGTACGTTTTGTCATTTATATTATTTCCCAAGAACTTTTGCTTATGCTTGTTTTTATTAACATCGATGTTTCTCACAGAATAGTCTGATGCGTCCAGATATATGCTTCTACATCTACATGCTTTGTGACTTTAAAATTAGGATTTCATTGCTTATGCATATAAATTTTACTGACTTTCCTTGTTTAATTTTTATAGATGTGGCATGTAGACGACAAGGAGTCGTACATGAACAGTCGTTCGCTCTAATCTTTACAGTGTCACGTATTTTATGGGAAAAGGAACGCAATTTCATTGTCATATAATACCGAAAGAGTACATGAAGGGTCAGTAGCATGTATGTTCGTAGTAGATCGAACCTGCACCTTATGGCGTCCATATAAGAAAACTGATTCGCCATGCTTTTTTTGGTATTTTAATGTCAAAACTGATAAAATCAGCAACCAATGTCTCTGGCAGGGTTTGGAACTGATAATTTATTATTTTTTCGCTCTAATTTCAATTAAATGTTAGTGAAAAAATTATTCACTGGCGACAAAAATACTACTGAAATGATGTTTTGATAGTGTGAGGTGACAAAATTGTTACGAAATCGAAATAACGTCTATTTGACATCAAAGTAATTCGATGCAAGTATTAAAATGATGTTATTTTAGGCACTAGATTTGGGATTAGGGGTCATTCATAAATTATGTCACGCAAAGGGGGAGGGGGATTTTGGTCTTGCGTGAAAGATGTGTATGTGTGGATTGTGACAGGGGTCTGACGAAGCGTTACTTCACGCAACTAAGACTGGTCGCGCCCAAAATTTCAAAGTGCAAAATTTAATTGAAGCCTGATGGAAATCATCACATCACACAATCAACGGGTAAACCAACCGACTAGCAACTGCACGCCAAGGCGAAAAACTGGTAGTCTGGTTGTCCCGCTTGGACTGTGAACATGTTGACTGGTTCGGCGATAATGACAAGGAAATGTACATGTCGCAGCTTAGATCTGGTCTAAATTTAGAATTAGAATGTAAAATTCCAGTGATAGACGAAGATACAAAGATGAAACGTTTATGTGCAGTAGACAAAGCTTTGTTTCCGAAATTTAATTTTCTTTTTGCGTTACGTCACTTTTGGGGAGGGGGAAGGGTTTTGTCTTAGCGTGACACCAGCGTTCAAAAAATAGACCAATTTGCGTGACATAATTTATAAATGGCCTCTTAGCTACGGATTGAATTAGCAAAATTTGAGGTTGACATACCAAGTAGACAGGAATGACTAAATCATTGGCGGATTGTCTACCCGCGGTTGGACTCATAGTATTCCAAACACTTTGGCTAAATTTTATTTTACGTAAGTGTCACAAAAAATGTTTTCTTACATTCTACGATGTTTAGCTAGTCTTACTGAGTCGTTATGAAGTGTCAAAAGTTGGCGGCCGACCATAGTACGACAGGGAGGAGGGACCAAACATTGAATGCACATTTTACTGAAATGGTGCCAATTTGACGTTGTATCGTGCCAAGGAATAGGTAAAGTCCTCGCGCATCTTTTGGTTGAGCGGTCGCGCAACACGTTGCGAAGTTATGACCATCTAAGTGAAAGAGTGAGTTTTACTTCAAATACTTGACTGTGCGAACTCAGAACCGGTACAGTGAAGTGTATGGATTACTCATGCAAGTGAGACTATTCGCAAAGGTATGAGAATAGCAAATAAGTGGGACTATCCGCACACGTTTCAACAGAATTTGTACTACACACAAACAAGGAAGACTAGGAAATTTGTCCCAGTACGAAATGTTTAGAGAACTAGGTGGCTAAAGAGGCTAGGGAATTTTTCCTTCTACGAAATGTCACAGAGAACTAGGTGGCAAACGAAGCCAGGAAATTGTTCCTTATACGAAATATCACAGAGAATTATGGCTAACGAAGCTAGAGAATTTTGCCTTATACAAAATGTCACAGAGAACTAGGTGGCTAACGAGGCTAGGGAATTTTTCCTTATATGAAATGTCACAGAGAACTAGGTGGCCAACGAAGCTAAAGTTTTCCTTATACGAAATGTCACAGAAGCTAGGTGGCTAACAAAGCTAGGGAATTTTTCCTTATACAAAATGTCACGGAGAACTAGCTGGCTAACGAAACTAGGGAATTTTCCCTATACAAAATGTCATAGAGAACTAGGTGGGTAGTAAAATGTGCATTCGATGTTTGGTCCCTCCCCCCGGCCGCAAACTTTCGACACTTGATAACGACTCAGTAAGACTAGCAAAACATTTTAGAATGTAAGAAAAAAATTCGTGACATTTACGTAAAGTAAAATTTCACCAAAATTTTCACCAGTGAAACTTATCGAAACAAAGCAGTACGCTCCTGGACCTGAGAAATCGGTTAAGAAACACATGAGTGCCTGGACATTGTGGAATAGAAGGAAGTGAAAAATCTGGGCTCTAAATCTTTTTGCCATCGACTGGAGAAATGTGATCTCTGCTTTCTTTTCTTGCCTACAAATGAAAATGTGCGTGTTATATTTGCTGCACTCAGTGAAGTGGTTTGCGAATGAACAGAAAACCCCGTCATAGGTTGAAATATCGTAAGAGTGCTAAAGTAAATCCCGAGGCACCGCACGACAGCTTCGGTAGCTCTTGTGTTTTTGTGCAAAAAAAGAAAGTAGGAAAGGTACTGAACATCCTATGTTCACGACTATTATTTTTTCTCGTTTCTCTCCTGTAGACGTAATAGTCGGTTCATTGAGTTTTAAAGGCTTAAGACTGCTGCTGGTATACGATAATGTGCCGGTGAAAGTGTTAAGCCTGAAGATCAAATGGTGTAAGTCGAAGGGGATAAGAAAATGGGATCCTGCTCTAATACATCACAAATTCAGAATTATAAAATAAGCGAAACGATTGTTCTACCTCAGCTAAATGAAAACCAATTAACATGCAAAACTAGGTCTCCGCATACTATCGTAAACCAAAATTAACATAAATATATCAATCATAACGACAAGTAATAACCCAGTGACTAATAATTAACACTGAATATGCTCAAAGAACGAACAGTGGACTTACCATAATATTTTGCTGTATTTGTGTATTTGCAGCTACTGGTAGTCACATTTCCATATTGAACTTATAAGCCGATAAAAATTCATTTCAATTTCATTGGTCACAATGATCGTTCACACTTGATATCAAAAACTTAATTGCGTTAATGATTGTCACTTGTCGGACCATAAAATATTTGGCGTACACAAAAATTACGT
This sequence comes from Pseudolycoriella hygida, assembly GCA_029228625.1. Taxonomy (NCBI): domain Eukaryota; kingdom Metazoa; phylum Arthropoda; class Insecta; order Diptera; family Sciaridae; genus Pseudolycoriella; species Pseudolycoriella hygida. The sequence goes on along the minus strand of CM055406.1, from coordinate 31,348,967 downwards.
TGATACATTCTTTGAAATCACACACTTACATCGAATTTTATTTTGCCCCAACACTTCCTTTACAGAGTTCTTTTTTTTACTTTAATCGCGCGACACATAAAACTTTTTTGCAGATGGTTTTTTTTTACAGTCTATTGCATTGAATTTGAATGATTTTGCAAGCTTCGAATTTTTGTTGGTCGATTAATTTTAAACGCTTAATTTTGATCACAATTTTTAAATTATTTGATGATGATTTTCATTAAACAAATTTATTTCAGCTGTAGGAAAAACACAAACAAAAACAAACCAAAATTTTGACTCAAACTATCGTTCAGTGATTTAGTCGCCAGAGTCTCTAACAAATTTGTGTAAATATTTGTAATTGCCTTCTATACCTTTCTCGCTGAATTGTTATTTAATTATTTTTCGCAGTTTTCCGCTATTTCATAACTCAGAAAACGTTCGAAATTTAGAATGCGCTTGCAATAACTATAAACAGGTCACTCCGCCTTTTTGCGCTATAGATTTTAATACCTTCTACAATAGCGAGTAAACACGGTTGCTAACAACAATACGAACGTAAACATACTCTCGTGGGTAAAAACTTCACAATATTTCGACAGTAATCTTTTCTCTTTTTTCTACTTAAAGCGGAATAACTAAAAGAAATCGAAAATACACTTGATAGAACCAAATAGCAGAATTACATTCAACTTGCACTTTTCATTAATAATTTGCAATCAAACACTGACCAACACAGCATTTAGAAAATTGAATCATGTAAATTAACACCGAAATCCACGGCTTACAAAAATTCACTTTGATAACCTTCTGAACGAAATTTTTTAAGAACTCTGTCTCCTTATTCACTTTTTTCATCGATTTAATAAATATTAGAAATTCTATAAATGTATATTTATTTTTGCAATTTATGCTGATACATTACTAGCTACCATCAAATCGACGTTATCAATTTTATTTGAGAAGAAATGTATTTGCAGTATAAACACAAACAATCGAATTATTACGATTTAATGTGTTCTCAAGACTCCTCTGACGTCTATTTTGTTCAACATCTAACGTGCAACTAAAAAACATTTCAATTTGACAGCAGCTACCACACCGCATACACCGAACACATCTATCTACCACCCGTGGGTAACTCATTTGCTATTAAAATGATCCATTTGTGTATGCAGTCAGACCCTTTCATTACTTTTATATATTTATTGTGTCAGTGACGCCAATAATGGTAAACTGAGCGACAAAGCATTTCGGATGGAATACAGGCGGCTTCCAACAATGTCTATTTCCGCTAATGATTTGTTTTTAGTTGATATTTCGACGGACGAAACGATGTGATATTTTTGCCAGATAACAATCCGGTGTGATAATTCAGATGAAAATATTGTTCAATTTGTTATTGAAGTGAGATACCCACCGAACCCACCCAACACATCTAACCACATTATTACCACAATCGACACAACATTATGATGGTATGAGGAAACAAACTAAATCCGATAGATGGAGCAGCGAAGAAAGCCCAGTAGTTTTTCGTCCGGTAAAAAGCAATCGCCACCGTCATTTGGCTCGATTTTCAAACTCCTCGATTTCAATGAAATTTAATTTTCACTAATTCATGTCAATTTTATTTGTTGAATAATTCATTTGGTGTTTACGAATTTTGTATCAACTCATTTTTATACCAACTGGGTGGTTACGTTCACTTGAACTTTTTAGCCTCATACGAATTTCCGAATGTCTGATGGAATGAAATAGAAACTTTCACCGAATACTTGTATTTGAGAAAATGAAGTATCGAGCGGAAAAATTCCAAACCCCCGAATGTAAAGCCACCGCTCGATACCTTATTTGTAACTAATCACCTGACAGGCGACAACCATGTTGTAGAACCTGTCATCAACAATAATCGCAATACGCGGACGAGATATAATTTACGTCAGATAAAGCAGAAAATTCCTAAATTTTAAAAGATACTATTGTGATTATCAACCGTAAGTTTCAATTAATTTTTGTATATATACCGACAAGAAGATTTAGCAAAATCGGAAGCTGAAATATACTGGAATCAGAAATTCGGAGAATTACCTGAAGAGTCGCTCCGTCCTTTCCAGTGCAAATGGGAAGACATCGAAATTGGAAAAAATTAACATCATTGCAGTCATCTGGAACAGATAATGCTAGACTGCTGGCAAACTCTTCCGAAGAAACAGGTGCATGGCTACAAGCGCTACCCTCCCCACAAATTGGTACATACATGAGCAATGACGAATTTAGAGTGTCAATCGCATTACGTCTACGTACAAATGTGTGTGCGGAACAAAAGTCGATCAATTTGCACGACATGGTTTGTCCTGCAGTAAAGCATCTGGCACTCGATCAAGACACGAAGCTGTAAACAATTTAATCCAAAGGGCGTTGAAGTCTGCTGATATTCCCAGCACCAGAGAACCACCTGGCTGTTCTGGTCCCGATGGCAAAAGCCATCTGGTTTTTTGTCTAAGTCTTGTTCCTTGGGCCAGAGGCAGATCTTTGCTGTGGGATTATACATGCTCCGACACATATGCACAATCATACATAAACAGATCGTCTCGTGAATTGGGTTGGGCAGCAAAGCAAGCAGAAAATCTTAAACTGAAAAAATACAATCATTTGAGAGACCAATTTTTCTTTGTGCCAGTGGCATCAGAAACGTCGGGAGTTTTTGGAAAAATCGGATACAAATTATTGAAGGAAATAGGCAGTAGAATAACAGAAGTAACAAAAGAGAAACGAGCGACATGCTACCTTTTCCAACGATTATCAATCGCAATTCAACGTGGAAATGTTGCATCCATTCTGGGCACAATTCCAAAATCTAAAAATCTTAACGAATTATATTATTTGTAAACAATCAGTGAATAAGAAATAAAAATTTTTGTATTTGAAAAGTGAAAATTTATTGTCAAGAAATGTTTGTTTATTTAGCCATGATTATGGCCATTAACCCGACCGAATGCAAGGGAAATAAACGATCACAACGGTAAATTGACATTTTTCAATTGGTCCAATTCAAGCAATGCAACACCAATTAATTGATGTTTACGCGACCAGCAATACAAAAGCTAGATAAATATATAAGTAATTGTTACCATACTAATCGTCAAAAATGAAAGGATCGGAGTGGGTCGACCCACATCTGACCAACAATTTTAGCGGGTCGACCTGACCCACAGTTTTAGAACGCACTCACAAACGATTTCTGTGACTTCTGCAACTGTGGGTCGACCCGCTGAAATCGTGGGTCAGGTGTGGGTCGACCCACTCCGATTCTTACAAAATTGAGTGTTCCTTGTGGTATTGGTGATATAAAATCTGTATGACAACACTGCATTACGGATGTTTGTGGATCTTCCCTAACTTCAAAAATATTGGAGACAAACATTTTTACTCATGGATCTCTTTCAGCTTCGAAAAGTTGAAAAATTGTTGAGTACTGAAATCTGATTTGATTACATTTAGATTGATAGCACAAGTCAAGTCACAATGTCAAGTATACGTGTAATGACGTAAGATTTGCCTACAAAATCGTACGGGCCCACTTAGCTTCTACTTTTTTCAATGTTTCAGCCTTTTAATAATCGATGGCGATGGCGCTTTCTGGCTTTTTCCCCACGAATGAGCTTACAACGATTAGCAACAGATGGCGCAACAATGACTCTATTCGCTATTTGAAAAAGCGTTTTGTTTTCAACAGAAAAACTTTTGTTTGGGAAAGAAGCTTACTTTTTGAAAAGTATTTAGTTCGAACAAACATGTACAAACAAGTTCGAACAAGTAAAATATAAATCGAATCTTGCCAGGGCATTGAGCCAGACCATTTCCTTCACTATCCTTCACTACCTTAATGTTTATTTCTAAACCAACAGGGATATATATTCCTATCCATCCAGTATAAATCAAAGGATGACACAGCTAGGTCAATGTTCTAGAGGTCAAGAGGTTAGATTGTATCAATGCCAAGACTGAGCTGCTTCCAATTTACATTCAACGTTTTTTATTATTTTTCTTTTTTCCTTGAAATCGTAAAATATTTCACTGAAATTGCTAGACCGGGTTTTAATTTACTCACTTTCAGTATTCTAGTATTTTAGTATTTTGTCTACCTCTTTTTCTATGTTAAATTTGTTTTGTTTTGTTTTACTGACTCTAACGATTTTAATGACTAAAAGAATTTGATTCTTGTTGATCTTAAGAGGATAATGTATATGTTCATGTAATGCCATACGAAATAATAATAATAATAATTTACTCACTTAACTCTTTTAGTTGCTACATTTGACATTACTTCCATTTAAGAAGCACATCGAATTGGCTACTCAAAGAGTTTTGCCAGACCGTTGTCGCGTTAAATAAACCATTGAAATGGGTATAGAAAAGTAGCGATGGATTGAAGTCAAAGATGTTGATTCCCTTGGTGCAGCTGGTTGCACTTAGGGCCAGTGCACAGACGGACGGACGGACAGGTAGAGTGGAAACGTAAAGTAGCTATCGCTATTAAAAATACCGATGACGTTAACTTACTAATTTCAACGTCAGATTGAACGATACAAAGATAATTGAATTCTTGGAAAACATGCTGCATCTGAAGTGAATAGTTTAAAGTGGCGCCCAAATTTTATGTGATTTCTCGGACGTGTTTGTATTCATAAGCCTCTCAGGTGTTCGAGCAGATATCCCGCATTTGCTCACAAAGATCTAGATTCTTGACGCCAATCCATCCTGTTTTATAGGAGTGTGCAAAAACTTAGCGTTTCCGGCTCTAAAAACTCGCTCTAATTTTCGAACATTTACATTGCCCAATTGATTCTCAGATGTAAAGTGTTATTCTTATGTAAGTGACAAATGAACTGGGAATTTTGTTGCATCACAAACAAGAGAGTTTCGCGATATCAGAAATTCAATTAATGGCAAAATTTGGTGATATGTGAGACTAAAAAAACAACGCAATTTGGTCGCTATCTTAAAACGGGTTGAACTAATGAACTTTAATGAATTCTATGAAATCAAAAAGAATTTTGATGAGTCACTGAAGTAAGACTAGTGTTATGCATGTTGACAAATCTTAGATGGAGTCAGTTGGAATGAAGAACAGGTGGGACTGAACTTCAATATTTAGGTCTCATTTTTTCTAAAAATGGCAGTATTTTTGGAACATTTGGGGAAATGAGAAAAACGGACAATGTAGTTTGTTTCGGCAAGAGGAATTCGGGGGGGGGGGGGGGGAAGTCATGCGTATTTATAACGTCAGGTTTCGCCAACCTTATGCATCAAAGAACGGGTTAGCTCGGTAGTAACGTACTGGCTTTGTACCAAGAATACCCGGGCTCAATCCTGGTGGGGACAAATTCTGTATAGGATTTTTCTTCAATGTATAGTATGAAAATAACGTTCCTGGGCACATCCAGGCTTCATAATTAGGGTAGTTTTGAATTTGGTGCCGCAACGAATCGTACATAGAAGAATGACAAAATATGACGTGAGGCGTGGTTCGGAATTCACGTTAAGCATTTGGTCCAAAAAATGCCTGCCAGTGAAGCACATAAAACCGGCATTCTAAGCCCTACTAGTTTCCGCCCTAGTACATCATAAATGGCATTAGGTTTGTGTCCAATTTACCACTGACACACCAAAAACGTCGGTAACGAAAGGATCTCAAAGAAGAATCCATATGAGCAAAAGCTCACAAAAAATTGCGGAACTGGTAAAAATAAAATGATCTAGCCTCTGACCCGGACGGGTTGTAACGGCGGATTATTATTATCATTATGCATCAAAGAGACTGGGTGAGACCAACGATGACGGGAATTTTCCCCCAGACCGAAAAAAATATTAATTATCACTCAGGGAATTATCGCCCAAAGAAATGGGAATTATCACACGGGGAATTATCGCCCAGGAATTATCACCCAGGATGGCATTTTCCTCATACAAAGTGGCGTATTTTCGAAACAGCTTCAATGCAACACACACCACATCATCATATTTGCTAAACTTGTTTAGCAGGCGGTCATCATTGAGCGCGAAATTATTTGAATCAATTTTGCAAGTTTCATCTGAAAGTATTTCAATTCGCGACAAAAATGTAATATCAATGAACCCGGTCAAACCGAAAATACAAGGGGAAACCTATCTCATTCGTCCACAAAGCAAAGTACCTTGGTATCATACTGGATAGCAAACTCAACTGGATGGATAATGCAGATGAGAGATTACAAAAAGCAAAGGAAGCATTGTTAGAATGAAGAAGAGCGTACGGAAAATCATGGGGTCTCTATCCTAAAGTCCTTTTCTGGATCACACGACTACTTTCATCAGACCTCAAACTCTCAAGATTCCAAAGAATGGCGTGTGGAGCTATTACCGGCTCTCACGAACGTTCGAAAGGAACATTTAATGACATAAATATAAAGTCGTTGTTCTTTTTCTTAGAATATGCATTTATCCTTTCTCAAAGTCAATGTTATTTTAATAAAAAACTGTGTCGTAATACTTATCTTATACAACAATTATTTCATCAATATGGTGATATAATCTAATAAAATAGCATTCGCTCTAGATTCAGTTAGTGGTGGACCTAAAAGCGACAAATCATCCTCATTTACTACTTTCATAAATTCAGTGTGGTTGTTTAGCTGTTTAGTATTTTCCATATAGGAAAAACTAGTATATACCCCCGCCCCTAAGGGCTACGCGGACATTAAGCATTCTTGTCCGCTAGGTCGGAGATTTTCGACTTTAATACTAAAATGTATGCAAGGGTGTGCAAAGTTAGATGTACATAGATGAATCAGAAATGGATTTAGTGGTTACCATAAGCTTACGCAAATCTGGTTTTCCCCCGTACTACCATTTCCCCGTAAAATCATTTTGCCCAACTACCGTTTGCTATGTACTATCATTACGTATGTATACTACCGTTTTCACCGTGCTACCGTTTCACCCGTACTACCGTTTCACCCTTACTACCGTTTCACCCGTACTACCGTTTCACCCGTACTACCCGTTCCACCGGTACTACCGTTTCACCCATACTACCGTTCCACCCGTACTACCGTTTCACCCGTACTACCGTTTCACCCGTACTACCGTTACACCCGTACTACCGTTTCACCTGTACTACCGCTTCCGCCGTACAACACTTTTCCCCGTACTACAATTTTCTCCGCACTACCGTTTGCCCCGCACTACCATTTCCCGGTGCTAACATTACCCCCGTACCATTTCCCCGCACAAACGTTATCACTGTGCTACTATTTCCCCGTACAACCGTTTCTCCTGTCCTACAATTTCCTCCTCACTACTGTTTTCCCCGTAGTACCATTTCCCCATACAACCGGTTACCCCCGTACTGCTTCTTCCCCCGAGCTGCCTATTTTCACCAATACTGGTGACTTCTACTCACAAAACTCTAAGACTTTGCAAAAGGAACCAATGGTCTGTCTCTCATACCTTCCCAGATACTTTTAAAATCATAAAAATTGACACCATGTCCAACTGCCCGACATTTTCACCTTATACAAAGTGGCGTATTTTCCTTATAGAAAAAATCATTTTCCTTATACAAATTGGACGCTTTAAGCTTGCTGAATGATAATTCCTGGGTGATAATTCTCATTTTTTCAGTCTGGGGGATAATTCCCTGAGGGATAATTCATGTCGCCAGACCAACGGGTAGTGCGGAAAAGCAGAGTTAATCTTCTTTGCAACACTTTCTTCTGGAATCAATGGGTGACATGAATTATCCCCATGAATTATCACGCAGACAGAAAAAAATGGGAATTATCGCCCAAATGGGAATTATCACCCAGCGAGTTTGAAGCGGTACATTTGTGCAAGGAAAATGCCACTTGGCTGGGCTCTAAAGCGTCCGATTTGTACAAGGAAAATGGTATTTTCAATAAGGAAAATGCCATACTGGGTGATAATTCCTGGGCTATAATTCCTATTTTTTTGGGTTTTTTTTCGGTCTGAGGGAAAATTCCATCACCGAATCGATGGGGTGCAAGAATGGCTACAGATAAAAAAGGATTATTCCTGATAACATCGTTGTTATATGCCTACAAAATTACCTTTTAAGCTATTCTTGAGGGGGAAATATTTGCTCATGGAACTTGGGCTCCCACAGCTCACTAGGAAGTACAGAAGTGAGTCCAGGGTAGAAAAAAGATAAGAAATAAAGGTCGTAATCGACGACTTTTAGACAGTCCCTTCAAGACTTCTTCAAATACAATCCTGACTTTTCAAGGTTTTCCGTTAAGTTTGATCTAGGACATCGCTAGCAAATTTTTTAATTTCAGTACACAATTTAAAATGACGAGTAGACGAAGCCCTATTATTTGGAGTGAAGGATTGTAAGCGCTTAAACAACTTGCAAAAGTAAATAACAAATAAACTCTTGAGATAAAATTAAGAAATTTTAACATTAAAAATTGATTCATTTTATATGCACCAGGTAGAGCATAACGAATGCGTGTTTGTGCGCAACATAAATAACGAAAAACAGAACGTAACAACGAGCATAGCAACGGTTACTCAAACAAAACGTTGACAAAATTCCAATCAATGAACACGTCGATATGACTTTTAAGGATGTTAGAGGTAAAATGTAAGTTTTTGAGCAAAACGTTTTAGTAAATTTCTATTTCATTCCATCAGATCTCTCGGAACACCTTAAACATCTCGACTATCCAAATAATTTTTCGATTCTGCCTCTCTGCTCTGCCTATGGAAGCGTTGGTAATTTTAAAATTGTTGCGCATATATTACAATGGCTGGCGGAACGCTTTGAATCGGATGCTATTTTGTTGGGTGGAACAGACAATGAAGTGGAAAGAATTTTGATGATTCGCTCGGCTGTGGAATTCTTTGTGATGAAAGTTGGCATTAAATTGAATCCGAGGAAATTGTATGCGTGCACAGCTGGTGCGGCATCCGAACTGTTGAAGTTAACCATGCTGTTGCTGAATGCACCGACAGAAGTCAATGACCAAGAAAATCTGTTGGGTTCATCAAATATTGATCTAGGGGACAAGGTAAAGTGTTTGCTATGGATTTCCCTATTTTTTCGTGGAGTCTTTGTGGAGACGAAGCTATCCCAAGGCGTTTGAAATCTTTGACTCACACAAAAATGAAATCAGAACTGAAGTCCCACTTTCATTCCTTTCATTCCTTTTTTCCAACTGTTCGATGTTACGAATCCCAAAAACAAATTGTAGAAAAATTCAAGGCTAAGCAGAAAAGACACTCTAGACATTATGAATTTCGCTCCTTTAATTATTTTCTTTGTCTTTATTTCTCAATTCTCCAACTTACCTTGATCTGACGTTCAAATATATTTACACAGAATGAAAGGATCATTTAATTACTTGGACAGTAGAAATCAATTGCACAATTTTAATTTTTTCAGTTATTTGGATGTTTTGTAATTTTTAGGTTGATGATCTGAGAAGAGTTAGGGAATTAGCTACGGATTTGACCAATAAAGGAGCAAGTGTATACGATCTTCTGGCTAAGGAACTCATAAACAAGGTAAGTCCTTTATTCATCCTAAAGTTTCAGTTGCTTGTACTTCACTGAAAATTGTGATGCTTCGGACAAGTACTTACGATGGCCTGCAGGCTACTACATGCCGTGGCTTGTCATTTATCTTGAGTATAAAATTTCTTTCAATATTTTATTAAGGAAACACGAAATCTACAAGCCACTCGACCATTGGAATTGTCCAATGTTGAAAAGTACCTGAAAAATTCCATAGTTTCATTAAGTCAAAAATTGAATTCATCAAAGTCCGCATTGGAATCAAGTAAAAGCGAAAAGAATGCTGTGAACGCCAAACTGGAACGAAAGACTGCCGATCTGGAGAGATCAAAGTCACGACTCGATGCACTGCAAAAGATACGGCCAGCTTTTCTGGAAGAATTTGAACGATTGGAGGTGGAGTTGAAGGGGTTGTATGAACAATATTTTATCCGGGTACGTTGTTTGGATGCTCTTCGTGTGCAAATAGCTAGCAGAGTGAGAGTTCTTCAAACGCCAATGCCCATAGCGAAACCAGCTGAAAATTCTATGACATTTCTGCCCGATGGTTTAATTGATTCGGATGAGGATGGACTGGAAAACGAAGATGTTGAGAGGCGAATTATCGATGAGAAACGTGAAATTAAAGATGATTTGGCAGGGACAAATGAACCACGAGCGAACACGAGATTAAGAGTACGAACTGCAGGTAAATTTGGTTCAATTTTGGCTTATTAGTTTAGCGACCGATCGATTGGTTAAAACAAAATTCGAACTGCCTCAACAACTCGATTGAAGTAGGAGGATACTCGGGATACTCTCAATTTCCATAAAATATCAGGTTTTTTGCGGCAGCTCACACTTTCTATTAGTTTTATTGATAACTATACCCTCTGAGTTGATAGTCTCATTGCAACTGTCCCCTCAAAGAAGAGCGCTGTAGCGCATATATTCGTTGATACGTCATCATTTTCTATGTGTGTTCCAAATAAAACAGAATACATTTTTCATCGCCCCAGTAGTAATTGAGAGCTTCCAGCTTTGTTCTTTCTTTCTTGCCATTTCTAATAAAATTACGCTATGACTAATAATGACAAATCTTTTAGTTGGTCGCAGCGAAAGACGTTTTGTAGGCAGCATGTTGGCTGGTTCCGATTTGGATAGTTCCCTCGGATCAGGTGATGAATCTGACAGTGAAATAAATTTGGTCGATGAATTGGAAGATGAAGATGACGGTTCCGTTGGTAACAACGTAACAGGCGAATCAACAAATAAACCTATCAAGTCATCACTACTTAGCGACGAGGACTTCTAACATTAACATTTCAAGATTTTATTGAAGAAAAAATTACAGAATATTGTACAAGAATATACACAAAAAGAATAAAAAAATTAATAAAAGTTTCAAATCAACTTTACATAACAACATCTTCACATCTGCCGCGTTCATTTAAGCTAGTGCAATCAATGTTGCTTCCATTCGATCGTTCTTGTTGTTCCAGAAAGCTTTCAGCGATGGCACGGTCCAATCCACTGCAACGAATCGATTTTAATTGTACTGCAAGCACAGTTAAAATGTGGCTCTACTTACGTGTACGTTAATGCTTTACGTATTTCCATGTCTGATTCCGATTTACGACGTTCTCGTTCATGTCGCTTCTCTTTCGATCGTGCTACACGGATGCGTTCCAATTTCTGTTCCATTTCCGGTGAATATCGAATGGGGATAGGATAAGGATGTGGTAGAATTACTCCTGGTGGCATTGGCGGATAAAGCATTTGTGGCGGCATCTGGGATGGGTGCATCATCGGTGGTGAATACAATGGTACCATAGAGATCTAAATTAGAATTTTTGTAACTAATTTTTCTTTTCCTGAACATTTTAATGATTTAAATGAGATAAACGCCGATAGCTGAGAATTATAAGGTTGTTGAATGCATAACTAATCTGCTCCAACAACATAAACTGTTTACCGCCGAACTCTTTCAATACCAGATGCAACCAAAGTGAAAGCAATTTTTTTTCATTGCAATCGGCAAGCACTCTTCCAAGTTATACCTCCGTAATTTCAATCGAATCATATTTTCATGAAAAAAGATTATATTATCGCTGCAACGACTTGGCTTGCATACGCAATTATCATAATAACAATTTTATGTTTATCAATTTTGTTTTTTTGTATTTACTTCGATCCAACGAGTTTACCATTGTTGGTTCAATGGGTAATTAAGCAAAAACAAAATCGAAAGTGTACGTAATACGGTTGTACGCTGACTTTGATAATAATTTTCCGTTGTTAAACGTCCACGTAATTCGTTCAGTATCATATGAAATATAGCAGCAATTTGAGTGCGTTATACTCTTTATAAAAAGACATTTTTGGAAGTTTCGGAATTGAATATTCCGGGTTAATTATACGGAGAAAGACATTTTAGGTTTTATCGCTGCAGATGCAATTTCGGTTGGGTAAGTGAAACGTTTATGTTTTGTAGAAAACACTAACATTTTCGTCTTCTTTATTTTCAATCTTTTTCTGTCATGAAATAAATATTTTTTCTACGATTTCCCCTTTTTGAAAGTGAGGACCATGGTTACCGAGCGATCAATAACTTGATCATCACCATCAAACTTTATAGACCATATTAGTACCTTTCGGTGTGAGGTCTTTCTGCCTCAACCCCAGAGTGGCGAACTATCGTCCTCCATGATAAGAAGTCAGATTTACTCCAATGTCCACTTATCAAATGAGCACGCATTTAATGTTAGATGATATGTTCATGTTCAGTCATGTCATATCTGAGAGGGAGAAGTGAACGGACGAGTTGTATAGATTCTCTCTTAGAGTAAGATGGTTCCAAGAGCGAAACGCTCTGCGGTGCTGGTGTTTACTGTGAAGATCCTCAATTATGCCAGGAGATTATGCCATAGTTCATCAAACACAGATTTTTGCTATACAAGAAATCTGTGAAACCGAGACACTCCTAGCCATCTCAGGTAGGAGCATTTTTATCTGTACAAATAGTCGCTATGCGATTAATGCGATCTTTGAATTGCAAAAAAGCACTTGATGAGATAGGCGTACGCAATAAAGTCATATTAACCTTTCGGTTGATAATGGTAGGGGTAATAAATGAGCTGATCATGATCAACTAGCGTCTCTTGGCTTTTCGGAAAGCTTCATTGGACCAGAGCCACGGGTAGGATAAAGAAGGCGAAGGAATAGCTAATCTAGCAACAACTGTACTGAATATGACGGAGCTAAACATACGAAAATCTTCTGTGAGGAACCCTCAAAGCAGAGCCGTAGCTAGTAGAGGTGTAGGGGTGGCCGCGGCCTCCTAGAAATTTTTGGTCAAGTTTTTTCGCCTTGACAGAAAAGTTAGGCGATTCTATTAATTTTTCACTTCTTTTCCTAAACACAGGCACCGGGCCCAAATTTATTTATGAATATAAATCGGTCGACGGCTGCCTCTCAAATAGAAAAAGAATCAACAAATTCAGTTAGGATTTGCCCGATTTATGCAAACAAATACGTTGGGCCTAGTTTCAGGTTCCTGGCTGAGTCCTAGGGCCTCTAATCAAAAATATTTTTCCATAAAATGTGAGACATTCCTATACCTTTCGATTAAAAATTTTTTTTACTCGAGTTATGTACAAAAAAAATGTAGGGCCCTAGCAGAGACTCGTTTTTAGTGCCCTAGTCTAAGTCTAAGGGCTCAAAATCAAAAAGTTTCTTCTACGAATTGTCGGCCATGCCCAGGCCTTTCAATAAAAAATTCTATGAAAATCGGAAAAGATTTACTCGAGTTGTGTACTAAAGACCAAAAACCACTAGGCTAGGGCCGTTAACTAGCTCGGCGGCCCTTGGGTCAACAGTGTACAGGTTCAGTCCCATAGGCCCATCCGTAGAGATTTGAAAAGTGTCGAATGACTTTTCATAGTTGGGTTCACTCAACAACAAATTCTCTGAATTAATTACGAGTTTGTGTGCTCCCACATATAGATGGAAATTGTTCTCCGTAATGACCGCCCATGATTTAACCGATTTACTATCATTAGATAGAACGGTAAATTGATATGTGTGCAACAGTTTAAATCGAACTAAAACCCTCACATTACATAGTTACAATATGTTGGCATCTGCCACTATAAGATCGCATAGGCTTTCATGAACGTAATGAGCTCTTGAGTTAACTTTGGAGACAATACACTCAGGGTTAGAGTAAGAAATGTTTCATACAAAACTTCAACAGTGACAGCTGTAACCATTTCCGTTACACTTCGCTAGTCCAAAAAATACCTCTAACCGAGACAAATAGATACGTCAGCACTTTGTCCATCACGTCCATCAGCATATCAAGGTGAATGACTTGACTGAAGATTGGCACTAGATGCCGAAATGTTGATCTCTTCTAATTATCTCCATAACGCAACTGCTCTAGATGTGTTAATGTCTGAGCGTCATGTCAATGATAAAATAATTCAAATAAGAGCTTACACGTTCATAGTAAAAGTAATACGTAATGAGTTGTATCCTAAGATAGATTCCAAGTTTGCAGGTTTTAATCCGTAGAGCCCCCTACATACCAAAAATAAGATTGCGACCTCCTAAGGAATGAAAATTTTGAGGTTTTTCCTGATTTATTTCCTTCCTGATTTTAGTTTTTCCTAAATTTGGTTTTTCCTGATTTTTGTTTTTCCTGATTTTTGTTTTTCATTATTTTAGGTTCCTGATTTTCATTTCCTGATTTTTGGTTCCTGATTTCTTGATTCCTGATTTTTGCTTTCCTAATTCAGGTGGACATTCCTTTTGTACATAACTCGAGTAAATCTTTTTCGATTTTCAAAAATTTTGTTTGTTTGAAAGACCTGAGCATAGCTGACAATTTATGCAAGAAACTTTTTTGAATTCGAGTCCTAGTTTGAGGCACTAAAAACGAGTCTCTGTTAGGGCCCTACATACTCGAGTTAATCTTTTCCGATTTTCAAAATTTTTTTTTGTTTGAAAGATCTAGGCATGACCGACAATTTATGAAAGAAACTTTGGCGCTCCTAAGGTCGGCCCTAACCAAAAACAATTTTTTTGCTGTGTTGCAGAGCAAATTGACGGAAACATTTTGTCTATGGAAGTATGTGTCCGAGGCCTCTACTTAGGGCCCTAGGTCAGTGCCGTTATAATTTGTATTTGTTCCAGCTGAATTCAACAACTAATGTTACCATGTTGGCGATGTGAGAAGCAAAAATATGTGCCTCCATTATCCCCAGATATGGTAGATGACCAAAAATAGATAAATTATTACTCAAATACATATTTTAAAACGTCAATAAGGAATTTTAAATTGTCCACAAAAATAATTATTCCATCGTGTAAACAAATGTACAAGTTTAGTAAATATATGAGAAAGGAATTTCAATATATAAGAAGCCAAATGCTTCATCATCAGATGTGTGCCTGTGCCGCATTACATGCCTGTACGTCTTTTGTGTGTTATATTACTTCGAAAAAAAACTACAATATACTTAATGAGAGGTAAGTACGCAGAGATTACACTTGAAGAAGAATGTAGTTTCTCACGATCAAAAATGTTCACCTCAGCATTTGTGAATAAAATATTGTTTTGCTTCAAAGTTTTATTCAAATTATGAAACCTTTTTTATTAGATGTAGAGAGACACATATTGTAATATCTTTATGTAACAGATGAATATGATTTTGTTGCATACATTCAATTCATTCTGCATTGTCGCAATTTCTGTCTTGTCATCTAAAGTTTCATGAGTTTCATGCAATCAGCTCGAGGCATACTTCAGAAAAAAAAGTTTTTCGTCTTTTGTGAACATTTTAATATGGAAACATTGCACGTGGAAATACAAATTTTGGAAGAAATTTTTGTTACAGTTTTAAAGTAGCTTTCATTCAACACCCAATCCTTGTCCAGTGTCTTATTTCATTATACAGGAGAAGAATCATAAGATTGTGCAACGTTTCGTTTTAACTCGTTTCACCGAAAACCCGAGTTTTACATGCACTAAATACATGAAAAAAGAGATAAAAGAGAAATAAGAAATGTGCACAAGCTTATGATTCTCTTCCTGTAAGTGCAGGACATACAATAAATATGTATGAGACACTCGACAATGTCAAAGGCTATGGGACACCTGGGGAACGAATGTGTTTTGTCTCATGTTAATATAAATCAAATTGAAAGAGTGAAAGAGATGAAATTCGTTAGGTGACGATACTGATGGAGTTGATCCAAAACCTATTTCTTCGACAGAAGTGCTCCCTGAATTTCTGAAACATTTCTTCTTCCTTTGACCCAGATTCCTTCCAAACTATCAATGTAGAGGTACTTACAAGTGATAGTGAAAGTTTCGAAGTAAACATTAGGTTTCGTGTATCAAGCTGCAGGGAATTTCCCGCCCATACGGTGCGAATTTCGCGGAAATTCGCGCCAGCGTCATCAATATGACATTTCGTATAAGGAAAATTTTCTATTGTGAATCTCGCTGGCGCGAGCTTCCCCGTTTCCATGTCATGTAAGTACTAGGAGCTGATTGAAATTATGATGCAAAAAAAATACCCCGACAAAATAGTTCAACAAAATACGGAACCGTTACAATTTTCCTCTGCAAACAAAACTGAAGAAACTACTTTCAAGACTACTCTTTCATGCAACTAATAACGCAGCGGCACATTAGGATGATAATTATCTCTGATTTGTATCGTGAACCAGTTGAACGAACGCAGGTAATTAAAAAAAATTATAAGCATTTAACTAACTCAATAAATGTCTAAAAACTGACAATGTTTATTACTTTCAAAAATTGCTGGCAATTAACTCAGCGCGAAATGCACTCCATAATTTTCAAGCAAAACATCATCAGATAACAAACATCAACTTGAGTATATAATTCTCGAAACGAAAAAAAAAATCTTATAGTAAAAAAAAGACTAAATTAAATTAATTACGTTATTTACACGCATCAAACTGTGAAATTTCAGAGAAATAGGTAAAAAGTGTTGCGTGAATTTTTCATATGTCGATGTGCAAATTGAAAATAACTTGAGAAAAGTGTGTCTGATGAAAACAAAAGTAAATGGCAATTACATTTTTTTTATGCTACAGTTGAAACTGTGCACATCTTAAAACTGTTCTAAGCCGGAAGCTTTATAACTGCATCGGTGGATCGTTATTTTTATTTTTTGCATTCGTGAAGACGTGAAGTTCTTGGTCCATAAACTTCACCTCGACAAAAAAAAAACGCTTGAATAGAGAGGTTCGTCACTCGCAATAATCACTTTAACTTAGAGTTACAACGATGCCAGTCCCAGTTGTACAGATCGCCGACAAAAAAGGAAAGAAAAATGCTCAAAACACAAGAAGCTATTTTTCAAGAAAACTGTCCCTTTAACACCGAGTACTCTTGACGAGCACACGGGTTTACAGTCGACTTACTGTCTTGCTGACATAACTAAACGTTTTATTCGATTTTATTTTCTGCTATTCCAATCTACTATGGACTTTGCATTTGTGCTATTTTACTTTTCGCAGCTAAATTACACGTGCCATGACCACATAACATTCATAATTCTCTAATTTGTTACAACTTCAAGTCAAGTGTAACCCCCCAACGTGTTAATTTTGCTTCCCAAAAAAAAGTGAAATTTCGAAGAAAAAAAATCATCGAACAGACAAAAAAGCACTTTAATTTTATGCTTTAAATTGATTGAAATTGGATAATTGGAGAAGATGGTAAATTGAGATTGAATTGATCTTATGCAGAAAAAAAAGTCTTTTCTATACATAAGACTTTGATGAATAGATGGTATTGAAGGTCTTCGACATTTTATTATGATCAATGATCGTTGGTTCATTCATTACCAAATTCAATTATTTCAATCAATTCGTGATCTTACATAAATTCAATATTTGATTATTGAACAATTTTTATGTCTTCTAATTGATAGATAAACGTAAAGCTCATTTATTAATCCACTTCAATTAGAATGTTGATGTATGCGTGAGTTCATTCACACCTTTTTATGTTGACAAATTGCTGATATGTACACATTCTAGTGTTATCATATTTTTCGACCTAATTTTTAGAAGTTTTCGCACGATTAATTAATTGACTCACACTCGAGGGTTTTTGACGAAATAAGGATCACCAGATCTGTGATTTATGGACTATAAATGAAGGTAATAACAAATTTTGGGTTTGACACCTTTTGGGCTCGGAAAAGGTTCAGGTTGACCTGTTTGAATTCAGATTGATCTGGACCTGATTATCTCCATTCAGGTTCAACCTGAATAGCCTGTAATCAAAATAACCTGATGCTTAAATAGAATCGAGGAAAAAGAAAACATCGCACTATTTCAAAAACGTTTTTTCGTTTGACGTTTAAAACGTCATTTTGATAGATGGAAAAGATTTATTTTTGTCCCAACAGTCTCAGAGACTATTTTATCATCAAAATTGAGGAAAAATACAAGAATATCTGACTTTTCCCATTTTTTTTCGTATGACGTTTTAAACGAACGATGGAAACGATCTACTTTTGATTCCAACAGGTGTTACGTTATGTTAGTCACAGGCAGGGGGGCTGAACTAATTTTGCATTCTCGTAACATCTCTCTGATCACATCCGCAAAACAATAACAAAAAAGAGAATTAAAAATTTCGCTCTCAGTAACGGACGACATAATACAACAAATAAGAAGACGTGCAAATATTAAGTCACGCTATTTTCAGGAGTTTTTAACCCCCCTCCCCTCCGTCACGCAAAAACAGTCAAATCTGACGTCACGTTTTTCTAAGCACCCTTCTCATCCTAGAGCGTGGCGTAATATGTTCACGGTCACGGCACTTAATGTGGCTGACATCGTAAGTTGAAATTACAATTGCGTTCAACTTGTTCGTTTTCAATGAAACTTCAAAAATGTTTATACTATCTTTTACTAGTGAAATATTCTTGTGTTTTTCTAAATGAATACAAGCTCCCACCTAAGCCGTAGAACTTAGTCAAAAAAGTCACAACACTGTCGTCCCTGACGATGACGAGTCCTCTAGTGTGTTTTTGTTTCGGCATAAAATTCATTGGAATTTTATGTTACTGAACTAGTGAATTTTGAGACTAGCAGGACGAAACGAAGCCTTTAGATAACTTTAGGGTAAACACGACATGACTTGAACTATTTTGTTTTTCCGTTACGTTTTTTAAATTTGACATTTAGTGGATGGTCGCGGAAATATTTTTCTACGTAAAATTTATTCTGAAAATGAAATAATATCAGTGAATTCATTGTAAATACAAATTCAAGCGATTCGAAAGTATGTAGAACGGTTACGTGCATTGTTTAAGTGTGAAAATGTCTATTAATTAATTTTATAATCTTCGAAAAACTACGAATATTGAAATTAAAATCTGAAATAACACACGCCAGCAAATATTTCTATTTACTAGTCGAATGCTCTAACCATTGATCTACCGGGACAAGCAAAAAGTGACTTACGTTAATTCAGATTGTCGTTAATGCCACGGTGACGTCATTTAACCATACCAACAAATCATATGATTTACATCTTCCGACCGCATACGATTTGTTTGCCACATATGGATAAACGCGCGTGTTTAATTCGTCAAATTTCGATTTTTGTCTAGTCAACGCCCCAAGCATTTTGTTTTATAAATGATTTTTCGTTGACCTCAGGCAGTGGGTTCATCTCCCTCATTGCCGAAAGTTGGTTCTCCACCAAACTGTTTTCGGGCCTACGAGATCGTAGGCCCAAATGGCATAGGGTGCATTTTTTTGTGCGGCAATTGTCCAAGCTGACTTGATGCGCAGGCCATTTATGAAGAAGGCCCTCTTTCCGACCGCTGAGCTTTAAATTTAACAAGACTGAACGACAAGCAAGTTAATGACACAAGAGTGAAAATATTAGTAAATCGGTACAGATAACCACATAAAGGCTCATAACGACGTTCAGGAATGTGAAAATATGCTGAAAAAAGCGCTGAAATGATTAGGATCGAATTTGTAGCAACTGAATGCTTACGGACACATAGGTAAAGGACATGTAAATTGTTTAAAAAACCTAAAAGACCTGGTAGGCTCAAAAATGATGTCAAACAACGCCGAACCATAACTATAACATAAAGCGTTTTGTAAGCACTGACTGATGAATCTACACAGGTAATTTTACATCGAAAACCTATTAAAAATTTAGTAGCTAGTCCGGTCATTAGTCGAGCGACGGTGGCTGTTGTTAAATATAAGCTAAAACACGCTCCAGGTGGCGCCCCAGCGCTGTTTGAGACGAGCAATCGTAACAAACTAGGAGAGCACACCATACTGGCCAGTGTCCTCCATTGACGTCCCTACATGGATGAACAATGGGAAGCACTGGTCACATGAGATTACAGGGGGTACGCAGGCGTGAATTGCTGAGGCTACGCAACACCTGAATACGCACGCTCTTTACTGGGGAAGTTCACAGGAACCAACTTGGAAATGTGGACAAGTCAAGCCAAGTCAAGTCAAGTTTTTTAAATTTGACATTTAGTTTGGTTCCTTGTTGGTATTTTAAATTTATTATTTTCAATTATACTTTTCTTATACTTTTAATCAAGTGGATGAGTGAAGTGAAGTGACCGAAGAAGTGAGAATTATGAGTGTATTTCATACCTTTATTATAGTTTTTGAATAAAGAATTGTTGAATTATGAGACATAAGTTAAAGGCTATTCAGGTCGAAACAGGTTAAGGTTGAACCTGATCTGATTTATATCAGGTTTGTTCTAATCAGGTTCAGGTCGGGTCTTCACCCAATTCAAAACTCAAAAATATTAATCCGTCAAATAAACGAAGGAGCAAAATCGGTTAAATATCGGCACCCTCAAAATATCTCTATTTTTACTGGAGTACACTACATTTAAAAATTCTGTTTAAAATGACAGTCAAACGCTGTCTAAAATCATTCAATCATGAGAAATGTCCGGATTTTTAAAAAAATTTCCCACTCGCCCGCCGCCCCATTTCGTCCACCTGATATCGGAAGCCTTGATAACACAAATAGAACGTTTCAATTTACAAATCTTTGTCATTTGATTCCCAAAAAAACAAAAACATTACCTGTTCGATGTTATTTCTGTTTCTTCCTGTATTTTGAACTGGTAGCAACCATGGAATAGTTATTTGTGTATTTTAGGCAACTTCGCGAGTTGTGGACAAAGTGAGGTCTTCAAGCGAAAATGCCTAAAAACAATCGACCAAGAACAGGTGCACATACAACTTTACATGCAAAGGGGCGAAATTCCAAAAAAAATTCCAAAAATTCCCTCATTTTTGGCCCCTGCGCATGTATAAATCTTCAATTATTTGGCAAAATGAAAGCATTAATTTATTTGAAAGTTGTCCATTAAGTTAGCATATTAGAAGCAGAAAACTTAGCGATTAGCGACTAGCAAAAAGAGACCTCGCTAATTTCGGATTTAGTGAAACGCTAGTCGCTATTAGTAAGGATATCCGAAATTAGCTTCTCTATTAGCGACGCTAATACAACCCTATCTACTATCCCGACATATAAATACTCCAAAATTTCAAGTTGTACTGCATACTCACATCTATTATTGCAGGAAAAGGTAAAAAATTGAGTTGTACTCTTAGATGCTTCGCGGACCCGAATTAGTCATTGTGTCTTCAAATTGAATGGAAACTGCCCGAAAGTCACTATTGAATAACCCGCCGGAACAATGCGTTGAAAAACTATTACAACCCTTACTAAATTCCAGGAACAGCGGTGAACTGTCAAAAATGTTACCCTCTACACATGGCAAAAAAAATAGTATTTTCAACATACCCCAATACACACGAGATGTGTACGTACGCGCGAACGAAGCCCAAACGAAAAGTACACATCGAGTGTGTATTGGGGTATTTTGAAACATATTTTTCTGTAATAGTGAGAGCGTATTGGTGTACATACCACGGAACGCAACTTTTCGTCCCAAGTGATGGGAAAATATTTTCCGTCACAACCAATACTAAAGAGTGTATTGGTTATGACGGAAAAACTTTATCACCACCAACAACTATCGTGTCTAATTCGACTAGTTACAAATGCCGTGGTAAACATACACGTCACGTACTTTGAACGGACCTAAAGAGAGTTCAGATAGAGACAAAATCCCGGCAAATGAATAGACAATTTCATTTGAGAGAGAATTCATCGATGGTGGTAAAGTGAGGTTAGTTTTTTGTATGAATTCGACAATAGCTCCATACAAAAAACTAGCCTCTCTTCCCCGCCATCGACGATTTCTCTTTCAAATGGAATAGTCTATTATCTAGACGAAGTTTCTCTTAAAAAAAATCTCCTAAAAGAAAAATTTCTCTTCCGAAGTTTCAGTCGATTTTTTCAGTAGTTGTGGGTTTTTCGCGGTTTTTTCACGTGAGGGTTAAAGAGCAGAGCTCCTCAACTTGAAAAAACACAATAGAAGAAATTTTTTTCCAGTATGCAAAATTTCAAAGCACTATTTTGTCTGGTATCGTTTTGTCTAGCGAATACGCAAAAGTTATACAAAATGCTAATTGAGGAGATCACAAATGCCGAAAGCTTCACACTTCATCATTTGAAAGTATTTTGTCATGAATAAAAATCGTTAGCTGTAGTCCATATATCTTTCCACTTTCCTCGCTAATAATTCCTCAAACAACTCCTTCTCTCACATATCTCAGCTATGAATATCAATAATGTTCTCTGAAAAAGGAGATATTTACGATCTGGATATTTATTCGTCCGCAATTCTAAGTTCTGTTGGTTGGAAATGAAATCACGCAATAATTCCCCTTACAGTGAAACGAGTTTGTTAAAAGTGTTATTTACTCGCACCTAAATATAGAAAATTAATCAAGTTGTCATGACGAGCAGATATTTTTTGTTGAATCTGAGTTCTATGCAAATGAAACCTGCGAAATTGAAGAATTATAAGAGCAAACACGTTTGCCCGGCAACTTCATGTCATGTTGTTTTATTCTCCCAAAAAAACCATGATTTTAGACCGGCATTCTACTCACTCGATTGCTGTATTACTTTTATTTGTGATCTTTTGTTACTCACTTTGGGGACATTCTTTATTATAAAAGAGAAATCATTTGAACGAACTTAATCATCGACACAGAACACACTAGCTTTATCAAATCTATCATTAACGGAAGTTTTTTTTATGTGTCTAATTTACGAACGAAAGATATTCGATATGTGAACAATTATAATTATTCAGCATAGAGAAATGTAAAAATAAGTCGTCAATTGACTTTGAATTTCCTGTATCTTAATTAGAGAAAATTGAAACATTCATACAAAGAAATATAATTTTCATAAATAATGCGATGAGTAGAGATCTAGTTCTTTTATTAGAAACAACTTACAACTTTGTCCATTTATAAATAAAATGCAAATAAATTACTTCATTAGGAGACACATTATGACAATAATCGTTTGCGAAAGTCGTTGAACAAAGTTGATATTTAAGTTGCAGATAAGAAAAACATTACAGCTTTAAGATATGCCAAAGAAAGGTGTTCGTTTCGTATATTTTCGGAGTTAAACTTTTCTTTTTGTAATGCAGATCAGAAAGTCAAAGAAATGTGGAATTCAAATGTCGTGTTTTGCATAAACTTACTACTATTTGCAGAGTTCATCTTGGTTAACTTGACTCAAGGTCACATTTTTTTAAAGTCATTCAGTGACCGGTGCTTTTATTTAGCCGAGTTCTTGAGTTCTAGAATTGGGAATGTGAAAGGAAGTCATAAATCTCAGTACATCTAAAGTAAATCATATGTGACACTATATTCAGTGTCGGAAATCAATTATACATCGCATTTTAGTCGAATTTATCCCACCGACCGCCTTCACGTTCACATTCACATACATTAATACTGACGTGTAATACGAAAAACTGTCTGTTATGTCCATGTGAGAGCAGTAATATCGTATTTTACAATGACGTAATAATATACTGACTGGGTTTACGTAACTATCAGCTCAATCAAAAATGAAAATACGTAATTTGTGTATAGTATGCACATCGCACACACACACACATACACAATTCACGCTGAAAATACGTAATCCTCTTAGATCTTACGTAGTCCTCATAAATTTTACGTAATGTAGGTACCAACACTACTAAACATTTCGCATTTCACTTTTGCTCACTTCAATGTAATTTTTTGACAAAGACTGCCAGTCTATATTTGGCTACTTCCATCGGTATCGTCACATGGGTAACGAATTTCATCTCTTCTCTCTCTCTCAATATGATTTATATTAACATGAGACAAAACTCATTCGTTCACTAGGTGACATAGTTACGATGAATAAAATTTTGCAATAATGACGTAACCTCGACATGGACAGTTCACAATAGTAACATAACTCCTATTTAAATGCACTTTTTGGGTGGGTTGACACTTTGAGTTTTTTAAC